>BTPG01000005.1:93125127-93160127 GCA_036245525.1 Semisulcospira habei | reverse complement strand
GCAATGCGACAGAGGGGGTGAATGTGGAGGACCCTTTTTGTAAACTTGCAGAGTGATTCAAGGTCAAAATTATTTACAGTACACCTCGGCATCCTCAATCTCAAGGTAAGGTAAAAAGATTCCACTCTCACGGAAGAAGAACATCAGAAAGACATATACCATTTAGTGTGCTCAGAGAAATAATTGGATGAGAAGGTCATCAAAATAACGCACTGTCAAAAAGAAACGAGAAACAGGTGCCATCTTAAAAATGGTTACTTAATTTTTTTTCTTTATTGTGCAGTTGCGATGGCCTGTCATTAAAGATCAACATTTATTTGGGGCTGAAGCCATCTGAATAGTGATACTTTTGACTCGTGCCATTGTTGCCATTGTTCTGACAGGCTTTAGATTTGGTCTATTTTTGGAGTTTTTTTTAAATGTGCGTCGCAACACAATGGTGTCTGCTTTGCGGACTTGAGATGACGATGTATATCTTACACTGATTGTGATGCCGTATTTTCTACTATGCCTGGGAGATGCTTGTCATGAAAGACCAACATTCGCTTATCATAAGCCAGCTGAATGTTGATATTTTAATGTCAGATGCCATCTTAAAAGGATGTTTGCCTAAGTACTTTTCTTTCCTCATTGTGGAGTTTCTCTTGTGTGCGTTATAATATGCATGGGAGATAACTGCCGTTTGAAAAAGATTATTGATTTATTCTTTCGTTTTTACTTTCATGGATATTATTTCATTCTTAATGTTTTATGTTTTTGCTTTGTTTTGAGTTTGCTGAGGTGTATATCCTGTGTCTGGGAGGTGCCTGCTATGAAAGATCAACATTCAGTGGGCTGTACGCCATCTGACTGGTGGTACTTCAAAGCAGGTGTCATCGTTAAAAGAATGATAGCTTTCTCATTTGTTGAGCTGATATGGAGTATATCCGGTGTCTGGGGGATACCAGAATATTGAGCATTACGAGCATTTTTTTCAGTGGATGGCCGGTAGTATTGTACATTCATAGAGATTATAAGAAGATATTATATCCTGTCTAATTTTTGATTTGCCAGCGGGCACATTTACCTTGTTTGAAAGCTGAACAGTAAATAAAAGAAAAGTGTGTTGCGAATTTTGGTAATGTCGTATTTTAACCTATATTCAGTTGGCTTGGACCCTCCTGGGTGTGCGATAATACAAACAAAACGGAGTGCGAAAAACACACACACTTGCACATAGTGCACAGAGAGAGAGAGAGAGAGAGAGAGAGGGGGGGGGGGGTAGGTGGGGTCACTGCTTTCTGATATTGTTTTATGATGGCCACTTCTTTCTTCTTTTCATACAAGAAGTATCTATGAAATGTGTGAGGCTGACGCATTTCGCAATGAACAAAAATGAATAGAATATTTTTTAAAACATCATTTGTTAATCAATCAATTAATATTATGAATAGTGTTTTTAAGTTTAAAGAATACAATTTCTGAAAAGAAAAAGAGGGTCGTTGGAATCGGGGACCGACTGAGTGGGGGGGGGGGGGGGGGGGGAGGTGATTGGGAACTAAGCAATAAACAAGACGTTCGATGCCGTCAAAACACATTTTTATTAGAGTATCTACGGTAACAAGTAAGCGTTGAGTGGGGATTTCCCTCATAGGGGAGAACTAGTCTGTATTCTGCATCGGCCGGCCGGTCTACAGATAAGGGCATTCCGCCAAACTGATAAGGCGTCAACAGACGTCCACGGTACGAGAAACGGGACGACTCGGAAGCGTGCGACGCAAGAACTACACGCCTAAATGTGGAAGGACAGAACTTCCGACGTTGCTGAACAATAACACCAGTGAAACAGGTTGGATTGTGAGAGACAATCACCTAGCCTGGCTTTTATGATGTGTATGTGTATGGGGTGTTGATGTGTTAGATTGGAGAAGTGTACGAGTGTAAGAGTATTCTTTCGAGTGTTTATTGTTATAAAAGGCCATAGTAGAAAGAGATAGTGGCGGTTTGTGTTTGTACCGCGTGAATGCGCCTGACTGAGTCAGTGGTGGTGTATCAGTGCGTCTGTTGTGCGAGAGTCTGTACGTGCGACTGGGGCGAGTCTGCGTGCGTTCAGTACAGACATGCGCACCTCTCTAATATCAGCCCAGGCCGAGCAGGGTGAACGTGGGAAAAGGAGAGGAAGCGGGAGTATTTTTTCGGTCCCCCTGGAACTGCCGATGCTCAATAAATTAGGCATGCCCTCGGCCCCCCCCCCCCCCCCCCCACACACACATTTACTTTTTTTTTTTATTATTTTTTTTTTTACTCCGGCCAGCTTTCAGCCCGCAGTTCAAGATGTTGTTTCACACAGCCCCACATAGTTTGACTTTTCAATCAGCTAGAGGAGGTCCTGTTGCGTTTGATGTTTCAGTTTGTGTTGCATGTATCTGCCACCGTAGGGAGTAGTGTTGCCCCACAACGTCCTTTGATTTTCGCTCCCCCCCCCCCCCCCCCCATCCACCTCCCCTGGGCTAATGATCTTATTTATTTTCCTTCTGTTACGTGAATAGTAGTTCGACGGCTACGACGCTCGCGTTTCATGCAACGTGATGACCTTTCTGGTCAAGTCGGTGACTGAAACTTCAAAAGTATACAACTTCCTTGTGTGGGGGTCTATTCATACAGATGAGCCTGCGGCTACATACCAACATCAGTCCCAGTGCGCAGAGGCCATCGGGCCGTCGGCAGCCCGCGCACGGGCCAACGCCGGCGGCTCAGTGATGTCGGCCCGACGGCCTTTTGCGCATTGGGTATATATGGTGTTTTCAATGTCATTTTAAATACATCTACAAGGTTGGCCTAGACGTTAAATGTTAACAGTGAGCGCTGATCGGTAAACCCCTTGTTACTTGGTAGTCGTGGTCGTAGTATGACATGATGCAGTCACACAGTGCCCCAACACCGCTGTGACGCTCACGTACGGTTCTTGCAGAAAAAAACTCGCTCCGCAGTTGCACCTCGTCACACGTGGCACAAGGTTGTAGACCACACTGGAGTAACAGTTCCAACAGAGCTTTTTTCTCACGATGCACTCTTGCCACAAATGCATCCATACATTGATACTGTTCAGTCATATACGTGAATGCGGCTTTCGTGACACTTTGATACACTGAGTCTCTCATACAATGCATCCAAACTTTGATACCGTGACACTGCATCTCTCGGACAATGCATCCAAACTTTGATACACTGACTGCCGTCTCGTACAATGCATGCACATATTTCCTAACACCCTCTTCAGTATTTATACTATTACAGATTGCCAGAACAATCCCGCAAATTACACAACTGAACCACTCGGACTGAACTAGAAAACGTAACGGCAAAATCATGAATATTCATTTTAAAAAACTGACGTTAGATCTATCTACAATCTTCCACTAAGGTGCATTATAGTGTTACGAAATTGTAGCCAACATGTGTACTACAAAACTTTGACCTCATATTTGAGGTCCCTAGAACAATCGCGCCTTTTCCAGGACCTTCCAGCTTAATCTAGGCCGGACTCTGCAACAATTTAGCGAAATGTGCAACATTGTAGTCGCACACACAATCGATCGCAATTTTCCATGCAAAAGAAAACGAATCGTACTAAAAAGGTACGTGATTCTGATCTAAAAGTGATAACTCGGCTGAACATCGGATCTTTCCTATGATCAACACACACATGCCCTAAAAAGAATAACCCAACCACAAACGTAACACTGACTTGTGCATGTAGTCAACTTTATAAACGCAACCACCGGTATTATGGTCAGTACCGGTGGCTGCGTGCACAAAGGGAGTTAACTCCTTCACTGCAAGTTGCCATATACGTGTTTCTGAAATCTTTGTTATTTCGAAGCCAAAGTCTCGGTCGTCTACGGAACAGGAATATGTGTTTTCTGCAAGAGGCATTCATCCTCGTGAGCCTCCGCAACTGCTTGGAGGGGTGGGGGCATCATGGAAATCTATGCCTATTGAAGTTGGATCGTGTTCACTATTTCTCAGCAGCAAATGGTTTAACTTTGAAAGCGGTTTTCTTGACGTTATGGTGTGACACGGTGGAGATCCTATATGAGTGGCATTGCATTACCCACCACATAGTTATGTAAATACGAACAATGTTCTGGGATTCCAGCAGGATAATATAACCACTGTTCATTTCTTATCTATGTGCACGAATTTGGTATTAAGATTGATATTTTGCAGCGAGGTTTTTTTCCCCCCGTTTGTTTGGTTGCAGTTTCTCTCTTGCACAAACTATATATATATATATATATATATATATATATATATATATATATATATTGCTATCACGACTAATTAGCGCATATATATATATACACACACACACGTTTTGTTTGTATTAACCCCTTCACGTGTACGTGCATTATTTTCAAACTGCACAAATTTAAATTTGGCATAAAGGACATACACCTGCAAATTCTTGCGGGTAAGCAGTACCATCTTCGTCACTTGCAAAAACTGTCAAAAGGCTGAAAATATCATCCATGTCATGTACCTTGAGAGGCCCTTTGTTCCACGAGGAATCCAAGGAAGTAAGCAAGCATGTACCTTGATGAAGCTTGTGTTTCACGGGCACATATGGAAACATCCCGACTCGCCAAGCAGCAATCTACCGACGGAAAAAGACACCATCACAAAACAGACAATACAACAGTCAACATATAAACAAAAATGTAACGGAAATATTTCAATGATCAAATTATGAATATAAATTGTATATACAAAACACAACAAAACGAATATTTCAAAGTTTATTACAAGTTTGGATTGATACGGTGGCAAAATATCAATGATTGCATATATGATACAAACCTGACAAGTGTTCAAGAACGGCAATGTTGCGCGAAAAAACATTAACATTGCGCCATTTTGCAAGTAAATGTGCAATGCACTGACAACGAAAATCGTACACAAGTCCACAAATTTCTGACACAATCGTCGATTCAAAATATTTAAATGATCCACCCCAGTTTTAAAATGCATATTAATGTATGGAATCAACTGATTTATTAACACAAAACAGCCCTGAAACACAAGATATAGATCGACCAAGATAGTTCAAGGGTGACAACAAAATAGGTTGGTGCCGATGGGTGCCAAGCAATTCTGTCACCACCCTGAACTATCATGGTCAATCTGTCCTTTAAATTGCAACGTCTTCAGACCCTTGGGCTCAATGTATCAAAATACAAGTTGTGAGTGTTCAGTTTCAATGCCATTATTAAACAAAATAATGTGAAAAACAGGTTTTTAACTTCAAACTGTTTTATAACTTCAAAATGTTTTATAACTTCTGTAGCAGTTTATGGTCATGTTATTCTTTTGAGAGCATGTGTGTATTGATCATAGGAAAGATCCGACATTCATTTGAGTTATTTTGGATAAGAATTACGTACCTTTTTAGTAGGATTCATATTCTTTGGGTTGGAGAATTGCCATCAATTTCTGTTGTCTAGCTAGAATGAAGCATATTTTCGCTACAATGTTGTAAAGTTTAACCTACATTAGACTGGAAGGTTCGGTCAAAGTTTATAGTAAATAAGTTAGATACAATTCGCAACATTTATGGTATGCACCTAGAAGTTTGTAGAAGGCTATGGACAGATCTAGAGTGTTTTTTCTCATGAATATTAATGAGTTTTGGTTATGTTTTCTTTTCTGATTGGTCCAGTTGTATAGTTTGCCGGATTGTTCTGGAAATCTGTAATAGTATAAAAGGGGCTGTTATGGGAGACAGGTATGAGTAGACGCCAAGGCGATCAGACACAAGCCTTGAACTATCATGGTTGATCCATCTCCTGCACCTGATACTTAACCCCTTTGTGCGTGCAGCCACTATTCCTGTAAACAGTGCCAGTGTCTGCATGCACAAAGGGGTTAAAAGGAAAAAAAAGACGTTCTATGATCTTTGATTACCCTCTGGGTGTCGGCAGCGCTTTTAGCCAAAGTGATTCCTCTTGGAACCACATCTCATCACCAAGAGCACTAATGCCAGCCAAAGGGTTAAATCACCTCAAAAAAGCACAACCAACAGATGTAGGGCTAAATTGCCTGACAAAAATCACAACTGACAGCCAAAGGGTTAACCCTTTGAATGTCAGTAGGCAATTTTTGTTACAATGATTCTTGTAGGAATCATCATGACAAAAACCACTACCGACATGCACAGGATTAAATGTCTACATTCTGCATACAAAATGAATTGAAACCGGCGGCAACTCCTAGGGATGCTCCGTCAGCTTTCACATACATGACCGAAGTCCTGAGATGTAAACGGTTATTAGATGGAGCTGGAGTGAGGGGGGTTCTGAGTAGATGGGCATGGGGAACAGATGGGGTGGGGGAATGGGGGGAGGTAGAGAGTGGGAGGTAGAACAGTCTCCCCTACATGACAAATGAGGTCATTTCTGGGTGACAATGTACAATATTTTAATGTGCCATTGCATTTTATGGAAATTCTGCCATAAATACCTGCGACTATGTACAAAAAGAAATATCAGTACATACAAATACTACTGTGCCTCAGAGTTACCTTTGAACAGGGAGGGGAAAAAACAAACCATGAGAAAACCAAGAGTATATGTTTTGGCGAAACATTACAACACAAGTTCTGTAATCAACTTTTGCAAATGCAAATTTTGATACTGTTTACTGAAACGTAAAAAAATGATGAAAAACAAATAACATAAAAATCCAAACAAATTCACAAATGCACTCCACTTTAAAATTATGTGAGTGCATGGTTTATATGTATCCCATACTGTATGTACATGAAGCAGTAGATGCAATATGTGCTCTGAATTCATATGCCTCTCTTTGCAATAGACAGATTAACCCCTTTATGCATGCAGCCAATGGTACTGTTCACAATGCTGACTGCTGCAGGCACAATGGGGTTAATATACCAACTTGAATTGCAATACAGTCCTGAGAATGAATGACTAACCTTCCATGGAGCCCCGTTGACGAGCACCACAATAAAACTCTTTGGTTGCCGGTACCAGTTTTGGTCATGATTCAGGAATCATCACGACCAAAACCGCTACTGATAGCAAAAGGGTTAATTTAGCACATCTGAAATCACAAAGATACTGCTTTCACTTAACCACTTGCACATGCAGCCACAGTTGCTGCAGCCACCATTTTTTACATCAGAGTAGTAATATACAAAATACAGTGACTAGGTGACAGTGAATGAATACAATGTACACTTAGTGCTCGGAAACAAGAGCAGACGAAAAGAGCAGACTTTGTCGCTGATCACAGTAGCACTACGACATTAAGTGCTAAGCACTGTATTTCTGAGAATTAACATTCAGTTTCAAAATACCATATTAATCTTTTCAAGATTAATAAAGTAATCTGAATATTTAATACATTAATCTGACTATTTAGTACAATCACGATCCACATAGATTTTCAGCCTAAAGGTGTGCGGACATTGCAAGAAATTTCACAGGCTTAACTTGTTCAGCCCTGACGCACTACAGCAGGAGATGGGTCGACCATGATAATACAAGGGTAGTGCCAGATTAGCTTGGCGCCTAGAGGCACCACTGGCACTGCCCTTGAATTATCATGGTCGATCCATCCCCTGCAACTGGCGCATAGTCATTAGATGACACCTCCAAAATTTGGGAAATATGGACGTCGGGCTGAATGAGTTAATAATTTCATGATAATATGACTGCTGTAAATATTCTACTCACAATAACTTATGGTCCACTTGAAAAAAATGGTCAAGATTTCCAAAAGCACAACGCGGTCACATTTTAAGATTTTGCTTTTGAATTTTTGGACAGTCTTAAAATTTTACAGTTGCGCATATTTGAAATCATGACTATTTTCAGGGTATCCCTAAACCTATTTAGCTCCGATGCCCCTTAGCAGGAGATGGACTGACCATGATAATTCAAGTGTAGTGCCAGATTAGCTTGGCACCTTTAGGTACCAAGCTAATCCGACAGTACCCTTGAATTATTATGGTCAAACCATCTTCTGCAACAGTCATTATGTAACACCTCCAAAATTTGGTAAATTCAGCTGTGGGGGAAAATGGGTTAAATTCCAATGAGCAGCAAACATTTACAAGTGGGTCCATGAAAGAAAGCAACATTGTGTAATACACACACTAAACACTTGCACACCCAGACTTAACCACGTTTCAATGCAACACTTTTAGAGTGTTGGTGTGAGAAACCCTATAAGAGCTTAGGAACCAACAGAAGCAGACGTTGACAATTTTTCACTCGGATGTGACATGGGCCCCTGAGTATGGTTTGATGAAGGGCAAGAATTTACATCCTTTTCTGGTACATATAACACATTTTGAAATATACAATACATGTATAAAAACTACAAGCGATGATACACATGGATAGTTGATACACAGTGATATAGAAACATCTTTTCTACCCCACATTTTTTTCATTGCACACATAAATAACTTCACTACAGCTCCCTGTCCAAATGTTCTTTATATGGAAACTCTTGCATAGTGTTATGAATATGATTCAGATGATGAAATGACATTAGGACAGCCCTGGATAGTCCAGTTTCCTAGCCATGTATACATACAGGGCTTGTAAGCTAGCTATGACACAGAACAAGCAGCACACAATTTGGAGACTAACAAAGTAAAGCATTCATCATCTCTGCAGCTGAGGAGGAGTTATTTTGTGCGATCCCACTATGTGGAATGATGATAATCAAAGACTGCTTGTGTGAATCAGAATGAACAGATACTAGATGGTCAAAGATAAATTACTTTTGGAGTCCTTGAAATCTTCCATTTTAAATGGAATACATTTACACATCTCCCTTGTGTAGTCTGTATTATTTACAGTACCAGTGGCTGCATGCATAGGTGGGTCAAGGACAGCTTTCCCTGCATTTGTTCGATAAAACACATGCAGTTGCACGCTTCCCCATTCCCACCTCCTAATCTGATAAAAGGTTATCAGGAAGGTGTGAGCTAGAAAAAGAAAAAAACATTCAGTAGCAAAACGTCTACGGGCCCACAATGGCTGCAGTGGGCCAGCGCACAGCTGTGCGTGAGTCCACTGTGGCCATCGTGGGCCCGAGGACCTTTGCTTACTGGGAACCCCCCCTCACCCCCCAAATGTTTACAGTATCAAAGGCTGCAGGCAAAAGATGCTTGTGCACAACAAAATTACGACATCCATATAATGGGCAAAAAATCTGATTTACATGATAAAACGAAATACATCAATCGCATACATTACATACAGGCATTCACAACAAAAACCTTCCACAAACCGAACAAGTTTCTCACGAGTTGAATACAACTGACAACATGCCTTTGGTTTTTGCCATTCCTGGGTTTGACACACCAAGCGTCATGAGTTGAGGCTGAGGATTTCAAACTGCCCACTACTCACGACAATGTAATGTAAATGTTAAATGACCAAAAGCACAGTAACCACATCATGCATGCAGCCACCACATACTGCATACCGTACCAGTGGCTGCATGAACAACAGGGTAAACTTATTCACACTGAAATCACAAGAAGTTTCTTTCCTTAATCCACTTGTGCATGCAGCAACCAGTACTGCACATATTACCGATGGCTGCATACACAAGGGCGTTAAATAAGTTAGCAAATCAATAAGGTGAATTACTACTGCTCTGAGATCTCTATCCATCATCTCTCAAGGCTGAAAAACACCCAAAATAAAAATACCTTTCAGGCACTACAACTAAACTACAATGAAACACAGTTTAAAAAACTGGCACATACAGTGTTTACTTAACGGAAATATAACTGCATGAAACTACTGGTACCTCTTCAAAAAGATGAGATAAGAAATGGAAAGATACAAATGAAAATTTTCCAGATGTTTCAAAATTGAAATTCATTCGCAATATTTCAAACAAGTTCCAAGCAACTCGTCTACAACATTAAAGAAAAAAATCCAAACAGTTCAATCACCATTTATACAGCAAAATTGCCAAAACGCTGCAATGACATACATCATATATTCAGAATACAAGAAGATGATTCAGGATTTACGATTCAAGAGTGAGAGCAGTGCTGGATGGATATAATGAGTGCCAGTCTGTGATTTTTGGCCCCTGGTGAAAAATCACAGACCAGCACACAATTTTTGTAATACTTGATCTTTGTCTCTCACACCGATAGTACATAAACAGCAGAAGGTGGAACGTGAATTCTGATGTTTCATCTGAATATTAAAGTATTTCTGCTTGATGGAAAGAAAGTTACTGAACCCTTCAGATGAGCCTGTGTGTGATTTTGGACCACACTGCTTGAAGAAGTAACACAAACAAGACCACAGACCAGCGCAAACGTTGTCACTTCCATTGCACCATGCGAGTCAGATTGTGCACAGACGTTCAACAGAATCACTACAGCTGGTATGGACCTGGGCTGCATGAGTGAGCTTAGTCCTGCGCCAGCCACTAAGCAAGGTGCTCTGCTACAGCGGAGCAACTTGCTTAGTGGCTGGCGCAGGACTAAGCTCTCATGCACCTCTGCCCTGAGCACAAGTAGTTTGTTGGTCTTTTCCTCCCGAGTTGTTTAAATATAAAACTCAAACAATCTATCGTTTCATATCATACATTAATGTTAGATCCTGGCATATACACGTCTGAGGAAGAAGATCCTGTAATATACTGTCTGCATGAAGTCAGTCAACGCAGTATAGAATTTGTTGCATGCTATCTTACCTCATCACTTAGTGATGCATCATCACCTTTTGCAACCCTGAAAATGTTTAGTGAGAGCTGAATCGACTATTACAATTCAAATGGTCATGCCAATCTCTCTTGGTTAATTTTCCACAATTTACTTGTAATAGAACAAATGCCTCAAAAATGTTTGCGATTTTCGTCTTACGACTGAAAATGCCAAGGCTTATCGCTGACGGCTCTGCCACAAGCGCAGACAAATGACAAACAGGAAACGTGCCAGAAGTATGAGCGGAAGAGCGACAACAGCTAACCTGATGCCAACCTCTCTTCTGACAATACCGAGTACCTGAGCTAGTCACCGACTGTGACGCCCCAGCATGTATTTCAACACTTTTTCCAGGGCCTGCAGCCTCTCCTTGTAGGATCCCTTGGAGAGCATAGCCAGCTGCACACGGGTGTCCAAGGGCAGGACGGCCACCACCCACCATGCCCAGGCTGGGCCATTCAAAGTGTCGTTGGGGTGAGGGTCAAGGTCGGGGAGGTTGCCAAAATGCTGGGTGATTCGGGCACGGTGCATGCCGGGGAGGTAGTTGAGCCAGGTGGTCACTTGTGAGTAGATTTCTCCCTCTAGGGCCTGAGTCTCTGTGGATGATAACAAAATAAATAAATAAACAGAACTTCTCCAGTTACATCCTATTATAAATTTAACATTTTCAGCTCCATTTCATCAGTAATGTGAGCTACAATAAACTACATGTAGAACAAAATGCCTGGGAACCCAACTCGTCCTGAAGTTTATAATAAGTGATTTTACAATGAAACATGAGGTCATGACTTAAAAGTGTAGGGAACCATGCTTCTATAGAATGGAAGTAATTTAGTTCTGGGAGGTAAAGGGTTAAGTGTTTCATTAGCTCAAACATGTAATCTTCTCACCCTGTAGCTCCTCGGCTGTGAGCGTCCGGTCGGACAGAAACTCCACCTTAGCTGTGTTATAGCCATCTCTCTTCCCACGGCCCAACACACGGAATCTTCTCCCACCAATCGTGTCCACCAGTGACCGCCCATCAGGGAAGAAGTGAACGTCACGAACTTCCAGCATGCACCCGTAGTCCGAGAAATCCTCCCTGAGACAAAAAAATTATTCACACTGAGCTACAAGGTCAAAATTTATAGATTTAACTGACAGAAACTCAGATCCTTCCAACACAAGCTTTTGGTCAGAACAGTGTAGGACAAATAAATACCCTTCTCATTTCCCACAAGCACACTTACATGTACTTCATCCATCAGTCTGTCTTGACAATGATAGAAACATCACAATTTATAAGCTTGTCTGTGATTTTGGGACTTGTAGCTCCAGGCTCCACGTCCAAATCACAGACCAGTGCACAAATCTGACGTTTCTTTCACTGCCAACAAACCATCAACCATGATAAATCAATGGCAGTGCCAGATTAGCTTGGTGCCTAATGGTGCCATGCTAATCTAGCACAAACCTTGAATTATCATGGTCCATCCATCTCGTGCTGTAGTGCATCAGGGATAAATGGGTTAAGCTCCATGACGTAACGTCTAAAATCACAGTACTGCACATATTCATGCTTCATATACAAGATCGGTACTTACTCATTTTCTGAGATGGGAATGCACATTCCAAACTGCCTCGTGCCAGACTCCATGCACTGGCGGATCATCAGCCGATACCGCGGCTCAAAGATGTGCAGAGGACAGAGAACCGTGGGGAAACTAAGCGTGCAGACAAAGATAGGAATCTCATGCTGGTTATCCACTCCCATTTTGGCCAGCTCGTTCATTTCTTCTTCGTGAACTTGCTGGCGCTCTATGTATTCCGAGTGGAAATAGGTCTGGATAATGGCCTGCAGCGAATCCGTCACTGTCTGCCTTCTTTCAGCCAAGTACTGTGGAGAGAAAGGAGACCACATAATTGTAAAATAAAACAGAAAAAAAAGGCCAGAAAAAGCCCTAAATCTAAACAAAAAAGGTGACTGCCTTGTGTGTAAAATGCAAAGAACAACCCAACGAAGAAAAAAACATAGTTAAAACACTATTGTTGTAACTGTCTTCTCTAAGCGTGTTTTTTTCTTCATTGGGATATTCTCAGAAAAAGCCCAGAAACATGGAATTGTTGCCTGCTTCTGCTGCTGTAAAGAAAAGAAGTAACTTGGCAGAAGAGGGTTCTGTTCCGAACAAATACAAAGGCTAAAACAAACGAAACTGCCCTGCTGCTGCTGCATCACCCCCCTCCCCCCATATCATACCAGTTTTGAAAAAAAGAAAAGACAAAATGAAGAAACATTCTCACAAACCTGTGAAGGAGTGAGTGCTCATTATATGATACCAATTGACCAAGATCAGCCTCATTAACTTCCTCAGACCGAACAATTACCTTGTGTTAATGTTTTTTGTTGAGGTGATTCCTAATTGCTTCCACTGAAAGCACTACAGACAGCAAAAGGGTAAAATCAGGAGAACTCTGCACAAAATTAAAACTGGCTGTTGGTAGCAGTTTTGGTCGTGATGATTCCCTAAAGGCCATTCTTAACTGGATGAATCTTTGACCGGCAAACCTAGATCAGAGAAGATCGGCGATCTTTTGGTTTGTTTCTTAATTGAGGTTGAACAAACAGACGAACTTGAGCAAACTAGGTTCGCCATGGTTCTCTTTCTTAATTGAGGTGCTTGGTTCGGTGGAAGTGACGGCAATCCCATACAAGGCAGCATTTCTTGACAATTTGTTTTTGTACTCAATGCAGGAAGGATCCCAAAGACAGCACTGCGCCTCGCACAAATCAATAAATAGGTCTTGTTCTTCACACCAAAGTGAAATATCACCATCCGCTATGGTTGTTGGATCGGTAACTATCTTCTTCCTCCCAATGCAGAGAGGGTTAAATTTTTGACCAATCAGAGAAAAGGATTGCTTGACATGTCATGCGATCTTTTTCCGATAGTGAACTATGGTTTGCCGAGGTTTGCAAACAACTTGAAACTAGTTCCCCGTATCTTTGGCTCGTCCGAGATCACGAACTCATGATCGTCAGAGTTGGCGAACAAATGTACGGGTAGGTTCGTCCAATTAAGAACGGCCTTTAAGGAATCGTGACCAAAATCGCTACTGACAGCCAAAGGGTTAAAAATCAAGAATGGCAAAGCCTTTATGGCTCACATGCATGATGGATCTGCTTAACTGACCTTGACCTTTCACATACGTCACTGACAGAAGCAAGTGATCATCTCAACATAGTCTTTGTACCAGCAAAATCCACGTTTTTTTTCTAGATCTATGCATTTTCCACCAATTTGTCAACCCTCCATGACCTTTGAAAGGGGTCAACTAAATTAGTATGCATAGTAAGATCTCATCATCACCTACCTTTGTGCCAAGTTTGCAAAACGTACCTTTGTGACAAGTTTGCAAAACTGCTGAATAAAACTAAAATTCTAACAACAAATTGGCATTTTCCACATTTGCTGATCTCTTGAGACCCATGACCTTTTCGATGGGTCAGCCAAATAAACATACATAGAAAGATATGACCATCTGGTATTTCTGTACTAAGTTTGGGCTTGAAGTTGGAATTTGAGAAAAATCAACTTTTGTCAATATATGGCTAATTTTAACCCATTTCTGCTCCCCCCCCCCCCTCCCCATGGTGACTTTGACCTTTGAGAAAGGTCACTGAATTTGATATGTTTAGAAAGGTCTTGCCAAATATTTTATTCTTGGGCCAAGTTTAGAGACTGGGGCTTTAACAGTCTCCGACAAAATGGCAACGTTCAAGTTTACTACCAACAGCAGCAGGTCGAAGTAAACTCACTTTTGCTTCACATGTGAGCCAAAAATTAAAAGTTTATAAAAATGCAGACATGCCAACCTCGGCCAGGCAGCTCTTGCACATGGGGCATGAGGTCTGATGGTCCAGGCATCTGTCCAAACACTGACGGCAAAAAGTGTGGCCGCAGGGGGTGGTGACTGGCTGATAGAACAGCCGATAGCACAAGCTGCATTCCAGATCATCTACGCTCAATAGGGATGAGTGGATGTCCTTCACATCTGCAGCCATGCTGTCATCCTGTGAGGACCCTGCACACCACACATAGCAACAGGTTGAATAATACAGTTGCATGTGTGCATGCTCTTGAGAGGAAAAAAGAGTCGAAAACAATTCTTAATTTTTTCAATCATTTGTGTGGCTTTTCCTGTGACAAAATTTCTGTCCTTGCCATAATTGTAAAGAATGGGTTTGAGTCAGATATTACAGCAATTTTTAAAAGTGATATTTTGAATTTACAGATTTCTCTTCTTCCATCAGTCAAATAAGTTTTACCTGTGAAGGACCTTGCACACAGTCACCATTTGGCCATTAGACCCAAGAATCTCTGTGCCGTCAGTCCCTTCCTACAGAAATTAATTGTTGGACTGTCATGAGACTGTGTTGAGCTCTGAGTGACTGTGACTACATGAAGATGTGTGCAGTTTTGGTTAGATTTGTGGATCGTAGTGTCTAGTCTGACATTACAGACATCACTAGTTTGTCCAAGGTTTCAGGAGGAAATTGTCTGCCAGCATCAACTTATCATGACAACCTCACTGTAAACACAATTATGCTTAAACCCAACTGAACATCATACCGAGGCATTTCAGCAGTAAAATTCTGTCATCAAGAGGCATCAAATCTCATGAGCCCCTGCAAAAGCATTTTGCAGGGGCTCATGAGAATTAATACCTCATGGGGATGGAAAGGCTTACTAAGAAACTGAAATAGTCTGCTGGGAAGCCTAAGCTGACAGACACATCCTGCAAAGTGTTACTCAAGAAGCTATTTTTGTTTCCTCTCCTCCAAATGTGTTACTACAACAGGAAATGCTAATGGCACTAGTGTAACACGTTTTTTCTACTGTTGTTGAATGTATATAGAATTAAGTAACAGCCAATCTTGACTCCCCTCTGCATGCAGCCACCTGTTTGCAGAAATAGTGGCTGTAGGAACGAGGGTATAGACAATCACTGAATTTAAACCATGTGCCCTGAAGACACACTGAAGCTGAGAACAGACTGATCATGACAGCTCAAATGTGCTGAAAGAGCACAGTATTTTCTGACAACAGCTTTCAACTATCATCTCCTACTGTCGTGTGTGAGTTTAACAGATCAACCTTTAATCATAATGAACGTACTACTACTGACCCTAACACAGAAGAGTATTTGATTCCATACTAGTACCAGACTTTCTTTCGAGGCTTATCTGTGTCACACTATATAAATATATGAAAGGAACAGTCAGTTTACAGCCCATATTTCCTCATCATGACTGAGAATTTACTCGATTCGCCCTGACAAAACAGCAAAATAACAGTCGACTATGATATTCCAAAGATGGTGCCAGAGCAACTTGGCATCTTGAGACACCTAGTTACTATCCTCTCCTGAGACTAAACTGACCCATCTCTAAAACTATCAGGCTGAATTCAGGAACCGTCCTTTAACCCTTTGGCTGTCGGTAGCACTTTTTGTCACAATGATTCCTAAAGAAATCACTGCGAAAAAAAAAGGCTAACGACAATCAAATGGTTAACTTGAGTGGTCAATCTGTGATGTAGTCTTCAATTTTCAGACAGAATGTGTTCTCCCCACAAAGATTCAAACCTGTGAGCTGTGAAACCAACTTACGCAGGCATTTCTGAGGGGTGGAGCGAGTAGGGCTAAGCGGCTGGGATGTTGATGGATTACGGCTTCTTTTTCTGCTGCTGCCAGGGGAAGTGTCTGGGCTCCTTTCAGGTGACTGGGATCGTGAACGCTGGCGTTCAAAGGTCTTGGCTGTGGCATGAGTGGCAAATGTTGGAACAGAGTTGCCTGTTACAAGTAAACAATCATGCAGTGACAAAGAGAACATCCAACACTATATCGGTGGTACACCAGAACCTGTTTTGAGCAAACACTTTTTTTTTTGTTGCAATCAGAAAGTGGTCTCAAAAGACAGAGGCTCTCTCAAGAGAAGTCGTGAACGGCAAAAGTCTCATCTGTCAGTGAAGACTGTCACCTGTCTTTGAATTTTAAGACGATCATTTTGCAGCCACCTAAATGATGGTCTTTAATTTAACCCGTTTAGCCCCAAGGTCCCATTTCTCAAATTTTGGAGGTGTTCCCTAATGACTATGTACCACCAGTTGCAGGAGATGGATTGACCATAATAATTCAAAAGTAGTGCCAGATTAGCTTGGCGCCTGAAGGCACCAAGCTAATCTGGCACTACCCTTGAATTATCATGGTCAATCAATCTCCTGCTGTAGGGACTTGGGGCTAAATGGATTAAACACAAATAACCTTCTCTTATGGGTGATCAATAAAAACAGGTTCTGCTGTGTCATAATTATTAGCACTGAAGGCAAAGAAAGCTGATGTAACACTGAAAAAAAATAAACCACAGCTAAACGTACCACAAGTTAGATGCAAGGTGCCAATGACATTTGACAGAATAAAAGCAAAACTTCTTCCATAGGGGCCCCGACGATGGTGCTTTGACTAAAAGCAAATCCACTGTGCCACCACGTGCATGCTACAGAATCCAGCTCAATTCAGAATACAGGGAGGAAACGGACGACACACTGCGTTTCCAGAGTAGTTTTCAACCCTCAAAGCGACCACCTATCTAAAACCCAGAACTGAACAAACTCAATAGATATTTTGCCACAAATATATACCAACCCTGTCCGCCGATCAAAACCGATAGTTTAGTATCAAGGTTTTATGCACAGTCAAGTATCATTTTAGCAGACGTCCATATAATTAGGTTTTAGCCGTGTCCGGAAATATGTGTTATGCTCATTTTTCATTGGTTTATACACTGGCCTATCCGATGAAACGAAACAAAAGTACATCTACTGTCGATATGAACATGCACACAACAATCATTAGGTACGTGTTACCCCCAGCCCGAAAAGCTATACTTTAATGGAGTCTGATTCAAACACTGCTGAGTTGTAACATCTTCTTGAGTAATTCGTTTCGACTTTTAGAGTAAACATGACAGAAAACAATGGATGCAAAGCAGTGCAGAGTGGCCTCTTTCACAGCACTCTGCTAAAGGGTTTAACATTGGATTCTTGATGTTGAGAAAGAGGTCCATGCATGCTGGG
Source organism: Semisulcospira habei (assembly GCA_036245525.1). Classification (NCBI taxonomy): domain Eukaryota; kingdom Metazoa; phylum Mollusca; class Gastropoda; family Semisulcospiridae; genus Semisulcospira; species Semisulcospira habei. Next base: position 93,142,262 of record BTPG01000005.1, on the reverse strand, counting down.
TTACTTCCAGACTCTGCTAGAATTTTGCATGTGTCGTCCATTTCCTGCATTGTATTTTGAATTTTTGCATGTGTCGTCCATTTCCTGCCTTGTATTTTGAATTGAGCTAGATGTGGTAGCATGCACGCCGATTTGCATTTAGTCAAAGCATCATCGTCAGGCCCTTATGACTTCTTCCTCTCCAAACGCTCTTACTCCAAATTACAACTACTTCACAAGAAATATAAATTTGAATGTCTACTAGTCAAGCAAACATATGACCCTGATCACTTGAACTAATCATACCTATGAAGTTTACAAAGTAAAGTAGGTAAAAGCAATGTCGAGGGAGAGAATTGTGCTGTATCGACCAATGATCATAGATCTAGTTTGATCGAAACAAAAAAAAAAAAAAAGATAGGAAAGAGGGGGTGCGATAAGTGACTGGAAGCAATGCATATGGAAGTCCCCCCCCCCCCCCTCCAAAGCAGGGGGGGGGGGGGGGGGGCGGGGGCGTATCACATATCCCACTGCTCCAGCCCCTTGGTGCATGGAAATTCAAATCTAGGTCCCCCAAAGGGAGGGGGGGAGGGGGGGGGGGGTCCAGAGATAATTTGCCAGTGTAGACAGATGTTTTGGTCTTGGCAACTTCATCAGCACACCATTCGGCATACTGGTGGAAGGCAGGAACTTTTGCCTACCTGCAAAGACAGCCACATTTTACTGTGGTGTCTGCAGGGGCATACATTCCATGCCTCTACCTAGAGCTTAATTTCCATGCACCCTAAGAGAGAACGGTGTCTTTTTAATCATACCTATATTATTTGAAACAAATAACATCTATGAGAATGAGAAAAGTCATAAATGGACTCACATCTCTGCTTTTCAGACATGTTGCCTTGTTCTTGTTGTTCTTGGGTGTTTGTTTGAACAGACTGAAACAAAAACAATAGAAAACAAACAGAAGTTAGACCCACAGCTACAAACTTCAAAATGTGCTCTAAAAAAAACCATGAACACATAAAAAACAAGAGCTACAATTAAAACCAACACAAAAAATTTCTAGATCTGCCCACACAATAAGGAAGTCTCATGAAGTAGCCCACTGAGAGAACCTACAATGCACATACATAATAAAGATCAGAGAACAGCATGAGAACGGGCAGAACAGACCAACTACAAAACATACAAAAACTCACCACAGCTTCCGCCTGTGCTGCTCTGGAGCTTGAAGCACATGCCTGAGATGGCTCAAAGTTGGTGGCTTCACTAACGGTGTCTTTCATGATCCGTCGTAGTTCAGTCAGCGTGTTCATGCTGACATAGGGGCGAAGTGCTGCCATGTTGAAGTTGTTGCTCACCAGCATTTGAAAGAGGGTAGGATTTTGCCCCTGTTCCCGCATTTGGCTTTTAGGGTCATCGGGGGGCAGTCGTGACAAGATCATATGCAGACACTGGTTACAAAACAAAATAATCATGTATCATGCAGGCAGAGTCAGCATGCAGCCACCGGTACTTTTTGGATCACCTGCAAAGCAAAAGTGAGTCTATGTTTTGGGCCTGTGGTCGTCTGTCCAACTTTAACGTTGGCATTTTTTCGGAGACTATTCAATTTCAAGCCACATTCTTCAAACTTGGCTCAAGGATACTTTGTGGTAAGACCTTTCTAAACATACCAATTTGAGTGACCTCTCACAAAGGTCAAGGTCACAGGGCATCAGGAAATAGGTCAAAAATAGCTATATTTTGACATAATTGATTTTTTCTCAAATACTATTCACAACTTCAAACCCAAACTTGGTACAAAGATACCTGATGGTAAGACCTTTCTATACGTACTAATTTTGGTTGATCCTTCGGAAAGGTCATGGGTCACAAGAACTCAGGAAATATATGTGAAAAATAGCCATATTTTGACAAGATGTTTTTCTCAATACTATTCACAACTTCAACCCAAACTTGGTACAGAGATACCTGATGGTAAGACCTGTCTATGCATACTAATTTGGATGACCCCTCAGAAAGGTCAAGGGTCACAAGCGCTTAGGAAATAGGTCCAAAAAAGCCATATTTTGACAAAAGATGTTTTTCTCAAATACTATTCAAAACTTTACACCCAAACTTGCTAGAGATACCTGATGGGAAGACCTATCTATGCATACTAATTTAGATGACCCCTTGGAAAGGTCAAGGGTCACAAGAGGCTGGCAAATGTGTGTAAAATGGTGATTTTTTTTATAAAATTGTAGGTATGCCCAACTTTTTGCACATTTTTCATAAAAATTTGGTACAGAGATAGCAGATGATAAGACCTTCCTATGCATATTAATATAGTCGACTCATCACAAAGGTAAAGGGTCATGGGGGGGTTGACATGTGTGAAAAATGCTTACATTTTCAGAAAACATGGATTTTGCTGCTGCAGAAGCCAGCCCTTTTCACAAAGGTCACACATATAATGTAAATCGGTCATACAAGTGAGCCATAATGGCTTTGCCTTTCTTGTTTTTAAAGTTTTTACAGTAATGGAGCCTGCACGCACACACACAAGAGTTTATCTAAAACATATAGCTGTTATTTTGCGGAACTGCTACTGTGCTAATGAACTAGTTAAAATAAGGCAAAAATTCTAATGAGCCTCTGAAACTCCAGAGGCACAAGAAAATGGTCAAGAGCTCCTCTGGATGCTCCTCAACATGACAGTTACTGTGTCTCTCCTTAGACAACATGTACCGAGTACAAACACAAACAAACTGCCCCCACAAAATTCAATAGCACACTCAAAGACCTGACGAAAAAGATGGGCCTGTCCGATATTAGGTATGTCCGATATACAGCAATTTTCTCTCTTAAAATAGCAGTACTGCAAACAGTACCAATGACTGCATTCATAAAGGAGTTAATACTCGTTAAGTCATGGTGTCTCATTAAGTGAAACATAATCTACAACCAGTTATCCCTTTTAGCCCCAAGGGTGCTTTTCTCAAATTTCATAAGTGTTACTAAGTGAACGACTGTGTACCAGTTGCATGAGGTGGATTGACCATGATAATTCAAGGGTAGTGCCAGAATAGCTTGGCACCTTCAGTCTCCTGCTGTAGGGTGTTGGGGCTAAATGGGTTAAGAGAAATAAGCAGTGCTCACCTTGGACAGGTATTCCCTTGCCATCGTCACGTCTTTGTCTAGAGCCAGACACTGCATGAAGGCGACAACAGCATCTTCATAGTGACCCAGCCCATAAAGTGCCACCCCCTTCCGGTAGAAGCCTTTCGGCCAGTCAGGACGCAATTTGACCACATTTTCTGCATCCTCCAAAGCTGCACTATACTGTTCCAATGAAGAGTATGCATGTGATCTATTGCTGAAGAGCAGATGGTCTGTTTTGGCTTGAATGACAGATACATACGAAAAGAATTTTAGATTCAGTCAAGTGTAACCCTTTGTGTATGCATCCACCAAAGCTGTATGAAGTACCAGTAGCCGAATGCACAAGCAGGTTCATGATCCAATAGCGTGCATCCATAGGGCTAAACAAGATGAGGAGGTCATCATAAAGTCTACTGTATTGTTTGGAGTCCACGTGTGTTTTTCTTTTAGAAACATTCAGAGCTGTTCATATTTAAGCTTATCCTTCCGATTCAGTTCCCTCCTCTCTAAGCCAAAATCAGATCACCACACACACACTGGCACACACAAATAAAGACGGACATACAGCGCTTCCCGCCATTAGTACACTCTGTGGGCTGGAGTAGCGACAGGAGATATGTGCAAAATGATGTCACTAAGCTTCATATGGCATCGCTGGTCTTACGACATGTACACTGTGACGAATCTGATGTTTCATGTCACTCATCCGAAAGGCACGCTCTTCCAGAGCTGACTGTTTTGTTCCACACAGCCTCTTCAAAGGCTGAAAGTTTGGTGAGAGTAAATAGTGGCTCCAAAGCTTGCAAAAATGAATTAATTATTATTGAAAAAGTTAAAGAGGTACAATGCTGGATTACAAACTCGTTCAGTATCTCCCTTTAATCCCCCTCCTCCGCACAGCAATGGCACACACAAATACATACAGAATGGCAGACACAAAAAAAACAGACGGCAGACACACGGCGCTTCCTACCGGTTAAATACGTTCTGTGAGCTGATGTAGCCACAGGCATTTTGAAAAATAAGGTGGAATGGCCCATCCCCACAAAGCCTCTTTTGTATGAGCTTGCATGCATATTCCACCTTTTTCACAAAAAGTTCGCAAATATCATACAAAAATGAAGGAGAACATCGCGACAGCTCATACACATGCCATAAAACATCAACATGCTGGTGATTTGCGTCACCTAGGAACATTGTATAAAACACTGACACTGTCACTGATTCTTCTGATGAAATCAAGGAGTCTTACTTCTGATATTTTTTCCACATGAGTTCATCTACAGTACTGAGCACCAAAAGTGGGAAAATAGGATGAAAAAAAATTGCTACAGATGAAACAACGCCTGTTTTTGTGACAAAAGTATAAATTTACAAATCAAAAAAAGAAAATAAATAATCTATTCTGTGTTGACACAATTAATAATAATAAGCGCATTAAATAGGCGCTTTATCCCAATTGAAAATCGGCCGGCTCAAAGTGCCGCCGCGAACTGAACCCAACAAGCACGCTCACGTGAATCACGCGCATTCACTCACACACAGTACATAAACACAGAACATTCACGTGGTGCTAAGGGCTAGCTCAAGCGAGCTACTGTAGTTTTGGAAATTCAAAATCGTTTGTATTTGAAATTTGATTAAGTGGGCTGAAGCTGATACCAAAGACTTTGATACAATTAAGGATCGACTGAGGAGGGTAAGAATTAGTAAGATACCCGTTTCAGATGCACCATAGGGACACATGCAATGCACCAACTCTAATTAAATTTAATATGTACCATTTTGTGAACATGTATGCAATGTTCAGTCAAAGAGTAAATATACGCTTTGAGGTGATTAAAAAAAATAAATCACCTAAACAAAAGGTTAGAGCTGCGTCAAAACTTGGGAAACCGTAGCATCTGAAACATCGTACCAAATCATTTCACCACAAAAGCAAGAACAGCTGTTTTCCAGTAGATAAGCACAAGCAAGGTATAAAACAAGTGAAACAATATGGGAACCAAAAACAATCAAATTATAATAGTTGCATCTCCTAAATATTACACTTGTTAGTTATGACGTTTCAGATGTCACGGGACACCATGAATGAAAGAACACTTGTTTTGACTTGTTATTACTATTAGGTGTCATTTCCAGTCAGGGGGGACACACAGTCATAGATAGCAGAAAAATATTGCAAACACTAATGGTAATGGTAGGCAGTTTGATCAGGATTCTGTTCCATGCAAAAATGACGTCCCAGAAAATGTCAGTAACGGAGATTACTAAACCTAGACTTACCCCCTGAATGCTCGGCGATTTGTAAAAAGAAAGCAAACACAGATGGTTCACTACACTAATAAATTAAGCCCTCGAAGACGATACATTTTTTATGATTTAGTCTTTTCACAATCCTAAAAGTCTGCACGTTCATGTTTCTGATGCTGCATGGGACTTTACACAAAAATGCAATCGTGACGTCCCATGACATGTCCTAAACAATATTTTTTTAGGTTTTAAGGCATTTAGAAAAAAATCACTACACGACTGATGAACACTATGCTTAATAATAGTCCATGCACACAAGATTAATTTTGGTGCTGTGTCAGATTTGTTTGGAAATGATGAAAATGTCCCAAAATTCATTACCGATGTTCCACGAGACACAGAGAGTAAACGTAAGCACAGTCTATTTAAAAACTGTTATCTCCTATAAAAATACAAACATGCAAATAATATTGATTTAGATTGATGCATGGAACATAAAAGAATATAAAAATGCCAACCTGTAATGCAGATAGTCCAAGATACTTGGTAACAGTTGGAGATTTAAACCGTATGAGGCGCACACGTTTCAGGTGTATGGTGGTCAGAAGTAGGGACGTGTCACTGTTTTTTTTTGCGTACCAGGGATTTTGTGTAAACGTCATCAGTTTGTGTGGAATTTCACAGGGAATTCCCACAACACAAGCAAACCGGTCGGAAAGCGAGTTTTGAATGAGTTTCTGCGATTGTTTTGGGTTGCGTTTCAGATGTGACATTTGGGACACCGCAACATAAAAAAATTCTCAGCATCCAAATCCTTTGAATATTTGTAAACTAATATGGTGCAAAATGAAGTATTTTGGATATAGTTTGTTGATACACATAGTGGACAAGCGGATCTTATCTTGTTGCCGACTTTGAAAAAGTGAAAAAATACATTGCAGTGGGACACTTCGTTATGCGTCGGAAACACCACTTTTCGTCCGTAAGTGTGTCAACATCCAGTTCTAAAGTGAAAAAAACAAAGGTTCAGCACTGATTTTTCAATGTATGAAGCCTAAATTAAAAAAATAATTTCTTGTAATGATACACTGATGTAGTCACAATCTTCGTCTGAGTTCACCCACTGATACCGTTCCTCTTTAGGGAAGCCATTTTGGGCTACTATTTCAACATTTTATTATCAGATCACAATTAAATTCATCATGCAGATAGCCCAAAATATACAAATTTATACATTAACACTATCTTAATGCATTGCAACACAGAAATGTCACTACATGCCTTATTTTGATCGAAATCGGAAAAGCACTACACTGACCCAGGCTTTTACTTTAGTGCTCAGTACTGTAGATGAACACATTGAACTTTTATTTTCGAAAAAGTCAAAGAGGTATAAAGCTGGCTAATGAACTCATCCAACGTCTTCTACAAACTAGCCATATCCAAAATTTCAAGTGCATATAATCAAAATTGCAGACTCCAATCTGTATCAACCGAATTTCTATAAACGGTCTTTGTCTTCAATGAGACATCCAATTACATTATCCTCGGAGGCTCTCTTAGCCACCCATTTAATAAAGTATTTTGATAAGTTTCAAGTTTGTGCGTACAGTAATTTCGGAGATTCTTGTGTTTACATACACACACACACACATGCATACGCACATACGGCACTTTGCCCCGAAACGACGTTCAACAGCAAGGTTAGAGTGGCTAGATGCAACGTCATTTTTAGCTTGTTACTTCTTTGCGAGACCATGAGCCATGCCTGCCTGTTATGTCCTTTGCATTCTACGGAACGAACTCCAACCAGCCCCATACCAAAGTCTACCATATTTTCAATACCATAGACAAAAATGAGATGCCTGACCACAGCACCCTCTTAACCCAAGGCCATGATCACTGGCACACTCGTAACTCAAGGCTATGTCTGCCACAATGACATCCACTGAGTGGTAACTCATGGGAAACTACAATTAGTTATTTGGGTTTAACACCAAGCAGGCAACAAAGGCCATCTCATGGCGGGGCATGGGACACTACAAGAAGACTCCATCACCTCTTCCCACTACATTTCCCCCGTGCCAGCTGCCTCAGCTTTTTTGCAGATTACTTCGTTGATAAGGTCCGCGAAATTCGTGATTCTCTGGATCTCATGCCCACTTCAGTTTTGTTCACCGAAAAACGCTTTAGTGGAGAACCTCTCTCAGCCTTCGAACCTGTGCTAGAGGATGAGGTCAGAAAAGTGATCACAAACACTGCCCCCAAAACTTGTGAGTTAGACCCCATACCCACTCCCTTGTTGTACGAGTGCCTGGATGAAGTGTTGCCTGCCATTACACAAGTCATCAACAACTCTCTCTCCACTGGTATTTTTCCTGAAAGCTTCAAGACTGCACTTGTGAAACCCCTATTGAAGAAACCATCTTTAGACCCAAATGTACTGAAAAACTATCGCCCAGTTTCCAATCTTACATTTCTATCAAAGATTCTTGAGAAAATTGTCCTTGTTCAAACTTTAAAGCATGTCAACTCTAATAGTCTGTTCAGTGTATTCCAGTCTGCATATCGTCCCCATCGTAGCACTGAAACAGCTTTGCTGAAGATATTCAATGACCTGCTTTGTGCTTTGGACGAGCGTAAGATCACAGTCCTTGCTTTGCTGGACCTGTCCAGTGCGTTCGACACTATTGACCATGAAATTTTGCTGTGCCGTCTTCAATCTGTATTTGGCATTGAAGGCACAGTCTTGGCATGGTTTAGTTCATACCTGACTGAACGATCCCAGATTGTTTCTGTCGACGGCTGTCGTTCTGAGCCATCACCTCTTCGGTTTGGTGTACCCCAGGGCTCGGTCCTAGGACCTGTATTGTTCTTACTGTATGTTCAGCCCCTGTCCGACCTGATTTGTAGTCGCTCCATTTCCCATCATGCATTTGCAGATGATACGCAGATGTACAAAAGTGATACTGTCGAGCGAGCTGTGAATGCTGTCCAAAGTATAAGCCAGTGCATTGACCATGTCAAATCATGGATGACCACCAACAAACTGATGTTAAATAAATGATGGCAAAACTGAAGCAATGTTGGTAGCTAATCCAAGATTATCTTCGTCCCTGCCTTTACCATCATCATTGTCTGTGGATGGAACACTCATTGGCTTCTCTGCGAGTGTGAGAAACCTGGGTGTTACACTTGACAGCGAGTTATCTATGTCACAGCATGTCAGTGCAGTGTGTAGATCCGCTTATCTGGAACTTCGTCGTATTAGTTCAGTTCGTCACCTGCTGACCGTGGAAGCCACTAAAACACTAGTTTGTGCATTTGTGCTGTACAAGCTAGATTATTGTAACTCTTTGCTTTGTGGCTGCCCTCAGTATCTCATTGATCGCCTCCAAAAAATTCAGAACAATGCAGCCCGGCTTGTTGTGAGAGTCCGTAAGACTGAGCATGTCACACCCATCTTGAAGTCCCTTCACTGGCTACCTGTGTCCTCACGTATTCAATACAAAGTTATGTCAATCTGTTTTAACTGCCTTTCAGGCACCAGCCCAGAATACTTGTCTTCTTTGCTGCATGTGTATACACCCTCTCGTGAGCTCCGCTCCTCTTCTGATAAACGGAAGTTGTGTGTACCTTCTGTCCAAACTAAAACATTTGGTCAGCGCACTTTTGTTTATCAAGCCCCAGTGTTATGGAATACACTTCCTCTTGAGGTCAGAAACAGTGAGTCTGTCTCTGACTTCAAGAGGTCGTTGAAAACTCACCTCTTCAAGCTTTACTTTGAATAACTGCCAGTGTTTGATGCCTTAGTTGTAGTTCTGCAATCCTCCTTGTTTAGACTAAATGTTAATTAGAATATAAATTATTATGTATGTATTGTTGTTTAGTTTATTGTAAAAGTGGTGTGTTCGGGCATTGTGCTTTGTTTGTTATGTGCATATGTCATTGTATTTTTATTTTTGTGTACAGATTGTAAAGCGCTTAGAGCTTTTGAGTAAGATTAAGCGCTATATAAATACTCATTATTATTATTATTATTATTACAAGAAAATGACTTGCAAACAAGATTATATAATACTTGTAGTTGTACTGGACTACCAGTGACCAGTATTAAATGTGACAGCTAATTTTGAACTTACAAACTGAATAAATGACTATGAAGTAGGCTAAGGAGAGGGTGGGAAGGGGAAATAAAACGTCCACTGGCCTCTTTACCCCCCCCCCCCCCCCCCAACAGGAAAGCTGGAGTGAACAGTCTAGACATTAATATCCTTAAGCATGAATGCAGACATCCAAGGGGTTGACATCTATGCCTCTTTCATGGTAATGCCGCTTGTGTTCCGGCAGTAATGGGGTTAGATCTCTACAGCTGCCCCTGTTGTGTTGCTGAAAAGTTACATTCATCGTTCACACACCGTAAATAAATCAACCATAAAAAATACGGTGAACGAGGCAAAATGCCTGTGTTACCGATCATGCGCACATGCGCGCGGCCCAGTATGTGAGTATGAATAAAACTCGGTTGACACAAGCAATTTGTTTTAACTGCACAACTCATTCAAATAAGGGCATACTTACAAATAAACTAGACAATGCCACACACAATTGCAACCAAACCTATGAAGAAAAAAAAAATCACGACAGTACAAAACAGAAATAAGTCATCGTTTCGTAACCTGGGGTACACTTACACAATGTGATGGCCTCGCTGTACACTTTGATTGCACTGGGATAGTCCGCCCGTTCGAAGTAATTGTTCCCTTCCGATTTTAGTTCAGCTGCCTTGCATTCATCTTTGAACCACTTCTTGACTAAACTTGCTAGCACAACATTGGTCTTAAGTCTGGATGGCTTAAGTCTATATTGAACTATACCACACACTTTACACGTTTGAGATCGGTCTCTTTCTAAGCACTTGCGGCAAAACGTGTGTCCACACAAGATGGTAACGGGGTCGTTCATAAGTCCGCGACATATCAAACACGTGAACATACAGCTCTTTTTCATCGAAGACTGCTGTTGAGTACTCCCGGCTTCTTGACTAATGCTTTCTGTCAACGCTGTCACTAAATGTTTCAATTTATCGGGAGACACTTTACCGAGTCGAAAGGCATTTGTGTATGCCTCGAACGCCTTGCTGAACCTTCCCCCTCGCGCAAAGCTGTCTGCTAGACCAAGATACAGGTCCGCCTGAGGGCCATTTTCCTTGATCGTACGTTCGTAGATTTCCGCAGCAAGCCCGAAATTGTTGGTACTAAAAGCCTGCCTCGCTAAATCCACCATTTTGGCGAAGTACTGCAGAAAGTCTACACATATAACCACCTCGTTCGGCGTTCGTCTTCTTTCTACCTTACAAAACAGGAAGGTTACATAAAATATCATGTGACTACCGCGCAGGTTTCCATTGGCTGAACTTGACCCGATGGGTTGTGTTATACAAACGTATTTGCACGACTCGATTGGTCGATCTTCGCTGACCTTGAACTATGCTTGTTAGGTCTTGTGAAACAAAAGTTAAACTTCGATGCAGAAAAATGATTCGAACATTTCCAGTATTGTAGGCCCAGTACTAAGAGTACAAAAAGAGATTGTACTAAATGAAAAGAAAAGGGGAGACTGCCAGTGCTAATATTTTAGGAAGGTTACAAAGTAAAGTAGATTATAGCACTGTCAGGGGAGAGAAATGTGCATGATCGACCAGTGATCATAGATCTACTGTGGCCAAAGCACAAAAAAAAAAAAAAAAAGAGATAGGAAAGAGAGGGGGCGCTAAAAAAGTGACTGAAAGCAATGCATATGGAAGCCCCCTCGAAGGGGGGCGTATCACATATCCACTGTTCCAGCCACTCAGTGCATGGAAATTTAAATCTAGGTCCCCCCGAGGGGGGTCCAGATATTTAGCCGTAGTGTGGACAGCTGTTTCGGTCTTGGCGACCTCCTCAGCACACCATCGGCGATACTGGAGGAGGCAGGAATTTCTGCCTACCTGCAAAGACAACCACATTTTACTGTGGTGTCTGCAAGGGCATACATTCCATGCCACCACCTAGAGCCAAATTTCCATGCACCCTAAAAGAGAACCTACCAAAAGGGGGGAAGGGGTTGCAGTCGATATTGTAGTAGTAAATGAAAAGAAAAGGGGAGACTGCCAGTGCTAATATTTTAGGAAGGTTACAAAGTAAAGTAGATTATAGCACTGTCAGGGGAGAGAAATGTGCATGATCGACCAGTGATCATAGATCTACTGTGGCCAAAGCACAAAAAAAAAAAAAAAAGAGATAGGAAAGAGAGGGGGCGCTAAAAAAGTGACTGAAAGCAATGCATATGGAAGCCCCCCCCGAAGGGGGGCGTATCACATATCCACTGTTCCAGCCACTCAGTGCATGGAAATTTAAATCTAGGTCCCCCCGAGGGGGGTCCAGATATTTAGCCGGTGTGGACAGCTGTTTCGGTCTTGGCGACCTCCTCAGCACACCATCGGCGATACTGGAGGAGGCAGGAATTTCTGCCTACCTGCAAAGACAACCACATTTTACTGTGGTGTCTGCAAGGGCATACATTCCATGCCACCACCTAGAGCCAAATTTCCATGCACCCTAAAAGAGAACCTACCAAAAGGGGGGAAGGGGTTGCAGTCGATATTGTAGTAGTAAATGAAAAGAAAAGGGGAGACTGCCAGTGCTAATATTTTAGGAAGGTTACAAAGTAAAGTAGATTATAGCACTGTCAGGGGAGAGAAATGTGCATGATCGACCAGTGATCATAGATCTACTGTGGCCAAAGCACAAAAAAAAAAAAAAAAAGAGATAGGAAAGAGAGGGGGCGCTAAAAAAGTGACTGAAAGCAATGCATATGGAAGCATTTTTTAGCGCCCCCTCTCTTTCCTATCTCTTTTTTTTTTTTTTTTTTGTGCTTTGGCCACAGTAGATCTATGATCACTGGTCGATCATGCACATTTCTCTCCCCTGACAGTGCTATAATCTACTTTACTTTGTAACCTTCCTAAGAGATTGTACTATTTAATTGAACTTGAACATTCGCCCCTAGGGATATATGCTCGGCCTGATGGGTAGTTGGTGCCAGACTTGACCTCACTGTTGATACTACTAATGATAATTAATAATTACGGTATTTATAATGCGCTTATCTTATAATTTGAACTATGCTTGTTAGGTCTTGTGAAACAAAAGTTAAACTTCGATGCAGAAAAATGATTCGAACATTTCCAGTATTGTAGGCCCAGTACTAAGAGTACAAAAACAGATTGTCGTACTATTTAATTGAACTTGAACATTCGCCCATTGGGATATATGCTCGGCCTGATGGGTAGTTGGTGCCAGACTTGACCTCACTGTTGATACTACTAATAATAATTAATAATTACCTGAGGTGGAAGCCGAGGATGTTTGGAGTTCACGGTTTCACTAAGTGCGGCGCGGTTTGGCCACTGGAACTCAGCAAGGTCTAGCGTCGGCCGGCCGAGGCCTTTTGTGTCAGTTGAAGGTCCCAAAGACTGAAAAATGTTGCGGGGCCACCCCCAAGTCAGTCTTAGCCGGAACAAATAGCATCCTGATTCAAGTCAGTACCAGCTGATCCGAGGCTCAGCCGGAATACCGGCGATTCAAGTTACCGTCGTCAGTTCACGGCAGCCTGGTCAGTCCGGAACAATGTCAGTGTCACCGGCTACTCGGTACACTGTAGAAATTCCGGAACTGACTTATTATATTTGGGCGGTCAGGAAATGATTTTACATATAGTCTAAATGTGCCCCAGCCCAGCATAGGGCCGAACATATATTTTCACTTGTATTTTACTGAGTCGACCAAGCCGGTCAGTTCAGTTTCAAACAATCAACACGGAGCGGCGTGCATGCCTTTCTTTTCACCTAATTTTTACTGTGACGACTGTACAGCGGCGGCAAATTAAAAAAATTGGCGTAGGAGTTCAGTTACTGAAAAAAAAAGAAGCCCATACTGATTAGGCCAATTGGTACTAAATGAAGTTTGTTCTTATAATGGTAAAGAACAGTGTTTCTTTTCGGACATAAAGTAGTTTAGTTTGAAAAAAAAAAACAACGTTTTGCGCTCCGATGTCAAACGGCCTATATCAGTGACAGCGGCTGCATCAGGCGCGGCCACTGACTTAGCATAGACTCGATCATGTCAGTCTCAAGTTGCGAAGTCGTGACTCGAGTCACTGCTTGGAATATATGCCTATTCAATACACTACACGTTTTTAATTGAGACAACCACTGATGACTATATCCGTAGTGTCTGAAGATATCTTTCCATAGGCCGGCCTACAGGTGCATTGCGTACACATGTAAGTATGTTATCGTACAGCTGTACTTTCAAGTTTGTATCTCAGTCAGTCAATGATTCCGCTGACAAAACATTTGCAGTGACTGAGTTCACCGCCCCGGTTGAGTATGACCGTGACCGCCGACATGCCCCGAGTTGTGTAACCGTTACGTCAGTGAAAATCGACCCGACTGCCCTTGGCCTTGACGACCTTTGTTTGATAATGCCAGGAAAATAGCTATAGGCACCTGCTTACCGTAAGAGGCATAGATTTTCATGCGCCTCAGCATCCGCAGGGGCTCATGCTAATCTCTGCCTCTTGCAGATCATTGAAATGAAATGTGAGTCAATTCCAATTCGTTTACCGGCCTTGAGACAGTGCACAAATCATCGTGGCAGACATCGTGGTTTTTACTTTGCGACGTAACTGATCAGTCCGCACACTTTGGTTCAGCCAACTGGCACTGCCGTCTTGAAGCGGCATAGAATTTCAAGAGTTAGATAAATGAGCATATACGCATCAATCGTACTGGCCCTACTGCACCTATATACGCCTGTGTTCCTTAGTCGGAAGAGGTCATCAAGAATTCAGTCAACGAACGTGCAGACGATAAGAAGCAGGTACAATACATGGCACACCAGACCTGTAGGCCTATAACACTAATTTATTCCAGTAGAAAAGGTTTACGTAATGCTAAGAACCGGCAATGACCTGAAAAAGTGTGCCGGGTCAAAACCGGCCGAAAAGGGATGAACTGCTTCATTTATCACTGCAGCGTCGTATGAATTTGGCTCGTCCTTGACAGCATTTTGTGCCAAAATGGTTAGTTAAGAATTGGGGCCCGGGGGTTTGAGGGGGGGGGGGGGGTGAGGTGGGACCTCCAGGTCCAGTGGCACCCTGCTTTTCACCACAGACGACAAAATCATCATCCTTGGCGACTTCAACGCCAGACGGTGGGCCAGGACTGACTCTGAAGCCTGGAAAGGAGTCCTCGGCAAGCATGGCGTCGGGAACTGCAATGACAATGGCCGCCTACTGTTGGAGTTCTGCGCAGAGCAGCAACTGGTCATCACCAACACTACTTTTCAGCAAAAGGAAGTCGAAAGACCACCTGGATGCATCCTCGCTCCAAACACTGGCACCTTATCGACTATGTCCTAGTGCGTCAGAGGGACCGCAGCGACGTCCTCCTCACCAGAGTGATGCCCAGCGCAGAGAGCCACCGGACCACCGCCTTGTCCGCTGCAAACTCAGGCTCCACTTCAAAGTTCAAGCCAAAACCCAAGAAATGGGGCCCCCCCAAGAAAAAGCTTGATGTTGCCAGCCTTCAGCGTGACGATGTGAAAACTGCCTTTCAGACAGATATACAGCGCAGGCTCAAAGACACAGCGGACCCAGCAGACTCCTCCCCTGAAACACTCTGGGAACAACTGAAAACTGCTATTGCAAAATCCTCTGCAGAAGTCTTGGGTTTCGCTAGAAAGAAGAAGAAAGACTGGTTTGACGAAAACGATGTAGAGATCCAGGAACACCTAGCAAAAAAAAGAGCCGCCCATCAGGCCCACCTAGCCCAGCCTTCCTGCCCTGTAAAGAAGTCTGCCTTCCGCCTCGTCTGCAGCAGTCTCCAGCGCAAGCTCAGAGATCTCCAGAACGATTGGTAGACCAGACTCGCACAGAGGACCCAGCTCTGCGCTGACAACGGTGACTACAGGGGCTTCTACGAAGCACTGAAAGCAGTGTATGGCCCCAGGCACCTGGTACAGAGTCCTCTGCGAAGCGCTAATGGACAGGCATTGCTCACAGATAATACCTCCATCTTGAACCGCTGGTCGGAGTACTTTCAGAGCCTCTTCAGCGCTGAGCGCACTGTTCAAGAAGCAGTCATCCTCCAAATCCCACACCTCCCAGTAAAGGTTGAATTGGACGAACCGCCCACCGCTGAAGAGACTCTCACAGCCATCCACCAGCTCAAGAGTGGCACAGCAGCAGGCATTGATGGAATACCGCCAGAGATCTGGAAACATGGAGGCCCAGCACTGCACAACAAGCTCCACGACCTCTTTCTATGCTGCTGGGAGGAAGGAACATTACCAAAGGATCTCCGTGATGCAGTCGTCATCACCCTGTACAAGAACAAAGGCGAGAAGTCTGACTGCTCCAACTATAGTGGAATTACCCTGCTGTCCATTGCCGGGAAAATTCTCGCAAGGCTGCTCCTGAATCGGCTGGTACCTGCCTTCGCCGAAGACCACCTCCCAGAGGGCCAATGTGGCTTCAGAGCCAACAGGAGCACCACCGACATGGTCTTTGTGCTGAGACAGCTTCAGGAGAAGTGCCGCGAGCAGAACAAAGGGCTGTACGTAACGTTTGTTGACCTAACAAAAGCGTTCGACACTGTGAGCAGGCAAGGCATGTGGCAGATCCTGGAGCGACTTGGCTGTCCCCCAAAGTTCCTCAGCATGATCGTCCAGCTACACGAGGACCAGCAAGGCCAGGTCAGACTAAACAATGACCTCTCAGAACCATTCCCTATTCTCAACGGTGTAAAGCAGGGCTGCGTGCTGGCACCGACCCTCTTCACCATCTTTTTTAGCATGATGTTGAAGCAGGCCACAGTGGACCTCGACGATGACGATGCAGTGTACATCAGGTATCGTCTCGATGGCAGCCTGTTCAAACTCAGACGACTGCAGGCCCACACCAAAACCCTAGACCAACTGATTCGTGAGCTGCTTTTTGCGGATGACGCTGCCCTCGTTGCACACACCGAGAGAGCCCTGCAGCGCATCACGTCCTGCTTCGCAGACGCTGCCCAGCTCTTTGGACTCGAGGTCAGTCTGAAAAAGACAGAGGTCCTTCATCAGCCGGCACCCACGGTAAAGCATCGCCCTCCCCACATCACCATCGGCGGCGAGTCTGAACTAAAGTCAGTGCACCAGTTTACTTACCTTGGCTGCATCATCACGTCGGACGCCAAGCTGGACAAGGAGCTTGACAGCAGGCTGGCAAAAGCGAACAGCGCTTTCGGGCGACTATTCAAGCGGGTGTGTGACAATCAACAGCTGAAAACAGGCACCAAGATAAGCGTGTACAGAGCTGTCGTCCTCACCGCCCTGCTGTATGGTTCCGAGTCCTGGGCCCTCTACCGCAGCCAACTACGACTTCTCGAACGCTTCCACCAGCGCTGCCTGCGTACCATCCTGGGCATTCACTGGAGTGACTATGTCACCAACGTCGAGGTCCTTGAACATGCAGAAACTGTGAGCATCGAGGCTTTGCTGCTGCGGACGCAGCTCCGCTGGGCGGGGCATGTCTCCAGGATGGAGGATCATGGCCTACCCAAGATCACCCTGTTTGGCGAGCTTGCCACTGGACACCGAGACAGAGAGGCACCAAAGAAGAGATACAAAGACTGTCTCAAGCAGTCACTTAGTGCCTGCCAAATCGACCAC
>BTPG01000005.1:92807627-93120127 GCA_036245525.1 Semisulcospira habei | reverse complement strand
GGGGGGGGGGGGGGGGGGGAACAACATTAGCACCCAAACTCAAAGAATAGCACATGTCTTCTACTCAACGTCGATTGCACAGACAGTCCTGATAACCTCCGCAGACTGCTAAAGCCATACAAATACCAGCTCAAGACGTTGCAGACAATGACATGGAGACCAAGAAGATTCGTCTTTTCCTACATGGCAACTATGATTTTCTTTTAAAACTGTACGGGATTTCGGGCGCACAGGGCACCCATCCATGCCTTTACTGTCAAGCGCCTAAAGCACAGATTCAAGCTCCACCCCAGTTCTTTGAAGGAAACATCTCAAAGTGAAGCGTAGCTAACATCAGGAGTGACAACAGAAAATACAGGCGTTCAAAAAAGAAAGTAGCTGAACTGCATAAGAACACAATCCGACAACCGATTGTTGATATTGAGCTTGACTATGTTGTGCCGTCGTATCTGCACATACTGCACAGAGAAACATCACAATTTGCTGGAAAATGACTGTCATTCTTTAGATAAAATAATCGGCAAATAACTAGCAGAAAGTGCCAGTGCCAGAGATAAAACAGCAGACAGCCCGGCATTCAATGAGTACGTCTGTCAAACAGATCAAACAAATAGAAAACGAGAGAAACAGAAAAGCGAGATCTCAAAACCCAACTAGCATTTCTCTATGATGAACCATGCAGTCAGTGACGATGAAACACCACTAGCTGATTTGCAGACTAGATACAGTGAACTCCAGGATTAAATCATATTGCAAAAGAAGACAAGATCGAAGAGATCAAATCTAAACTCCACTTGCCGCTCTTGTCAGGACCTGTAGCATGCCACTTTTATGCTGTGCTGCGGGAGAGTAAAATATGTAAACATGCTTATCATTGTCGCTCATTTATTGGCAGTCATTGCCACAAGTACATGCCCGCAGATACCATCAGCCTACTGTCTGAGAGCGTTGTTAGCAAAACAGCAGGTCTCGTTGATGAATCTAATATCAGAGGGAGAGCCGCAGAGATAAGCCACAAGTTCAAAACTCGAAACACCCTGTAACCAAACATACATGCCAATATTTCCCATTCACGACCTGTGAAGGAAGAAGACATCAACATTCTTGACAGAGACATCAAGCAATACATGCCATTTTACCGCAGAGAGTTTGTAAGCTCGCGAATCACTCCTAAACATAACGCACATCTCAAAACTAAATGGGAGGCCTTGAAGAGCCGTGGGATAGGTTCATCCCAAGATGTGAGTAGGGACCCCTGGCATCTGGCATGTTTGTTCTAATGATAGATGGTGTTAAGATTTAGGGTAGTGCCATATTTACTTTGCTTGATACTCACATTGCCTTCCTGGAGGCATTAGTCTTCTTTCTGTTGCAGATTTTAATTGCAAGCAGAACCACAAGCAAGGAATCCAGGCAAACTAAGGGACTTTGCCAGACCATACAAGGGACTCTGGACTGACCAAGGGACACATGCTAGGACTTCACATCTCACAGACATCAAGTGCGGTGTTTTTGTTCCCATTCTTAAGCCAGAATAGGTTCATCCCAAGATGCGCATAGGGACTTTGACATCTGGCATTTTTTGCTCGAATGATACATGGTGTATGATTTAGGGTAGTGACGTATTTAGTGTGCTCGATACTCACATTGCCTCTCTGGAGGTATTAGTCTTTTTTCTGTTCCAGATTTCAAGGGCAGTCAGGACCACAAGCAAGGGATCCAGGCAGACCAAGGGACTCTGCCAGACCATACAAGGGACTCTGGACAGACCAAGGGACACATGCTAGGACTTCACAACTCACAGACACCAGGTGTGGTGTTTTTGTTTCCATTCTTAAGCCAGGCTAGTTTCGTCCCAAGATGCACATAGGGACCCTTGACATCTGGCATTTTTGTTCTAATGATAGATGGTGTAAGATTTAGGGTAGTGCCATATTTAGTTTGCTTGATTCTCACGTTGCCTCTCTGGAGGCATTAGTCTTCTGTCTGTTGCAGATTTCAAGTGCAGTCAAGACCACAAGCAAGGGATCCAGGTGGACCAAGGGACTTTGTCAGACCATACAAGAGACTCTGGACGGACCAAGGGACACATGCTAGGACTTCACATCTCACAGACATCAGGTGCAGTATTTTCATTTCCATTCTTAAGCCAGGATAGGTTCATCCCAAGATGTGCATAGGGACCCTTGATATCTGGCATTTTTATTCTAATGATAGTGTAGTATTTATGGTAGTGCCATATTTAGTTTGCTTGATACTCACATTGCCTCCCTGGAGGCATTAGTCTTCTTTCTGTTGCAGATTTCAAGTGCAGTCAGGACCACAAGCAAGGGATCCAGGCAGACCAAGGGACTTTGCCAGACCATACAAGGTACTCTGGATGGACCAAGAGACGTACACATGCTAGCACTTCACATCTCACAGACATCAGGAGTAGTGTTTTTATTTCCATTCTTAAGCCAGGATAGGTTCATCCCAAGATGCACACAAGGACCCATGAAATCTGGTATTTTTGTTCTAATGATAGATGGTGTAAGATTTAGGGTAGTGACATATTTAGTTTGCTTGATACTCACATTGCCTCCCTGGAGGCATTAGTCTTCTTTCTTTTGTGGATTTCAAGGGCAGTCAGGACCACAAGCAAGGGATCTGGGCAGACCAAGGGACTTTGCCAGGACCATACAAAGGACCTGTACAATAGGACAAAAAGAGTCCGCTGGTTAACTCATTCTACTCCAAGACCGAAATCCCCAAATTTTGCCGTTGTCCTCTGAAGACTGCATTGCAGTGCAGGACACAGATCGACCATGATAGTTCAAGGGTGATGCCAGAATAGCTTGGCGCCCATAGGCGCCAAGCTATTCTGGCATCACCCTTGAACTATCATGGTCGATCCTTATCTTCCGGTGGTGTGTCTGGGGTAGAATGAGTTAAGCCAAGGCTGGTATGAATCAAAGCATCAGACATGTCTCTTCTCACATATCAAGAGATTTTAAGCAAATTCCAGCATACTGCCTCTGTATAAAATACCAAAGAAGGCAGAACATTAAAAAAAACACCAAAAAACACTGGTCCTTGCACTGCCTCACCTACCTCATTTCAATATGTAACATGACCTGCAAGTATGGCAATATTTTACCACATAAAGGGAGAAGACTGAGGTTCATTTTAGTGAAAACAAGATTTTCATTCATTACAACGAAAAACTAGCTTTTCACAAAAATGGACGTACTGTCCTTTGCCTTCACAGGGCAGCATTATGCTTGTTTATTTGTTGGTCTGTCATGACCACTCAGTGCTTGCTCAATACATGGCTCATACTGTGACATATTTGTGAGAAATTCGTCACTGACAGTGACTGAAGTGAAATGATCAGCATGAAAACAAAATAATTATAGTGTTTGATGCAAAGTTAGTCCGTCTCCAGGTTACACACACACACACACACACACACACACACAGCATCTCTCTCTCACACACATACACACAGAAAATGACAAATTCAATCAAAGGCCGTACAGTTTTATTCCTACATCATCTGCTAAATGAACAGTTGATCATTCCGTCAAGATTCTATATTACAATTATGATGCTAAAGTGTTTTTATAATTACGGACATTGAATAATATACTCAGCTGAAAACAGGAGAGGCTGAAAAATCATTTCAATGTTCTGAAAAAATAAAGAAAACTAACCAGCGCTGAAACACTCCATATTGGGTTGGTTACAGTGATTCACTCTACGGTAACTGAAAAACAAACAAACAAACAAAAAACAGACATGCAGCATGCACTTCAGTAAGAGACGAAGCAAGGAAAAAAGACGACCGCGATGCAGCAGCAATTGTGTAAAACAGTAGTCTTAGTCTCAATCTAAGGACTCAAGAGGTACTCAGTCTTCTAACGGCTGCATGCCATTTGGAGATAGACTGATAGTTCAAGGGTAGCTAAGCTAATCATGCACTACCACTGAACTATCATGGTTGATCCACCTTCTGCTGCTGAGTCAGTGGTGGATGGTTTATTAACCCATATCATACTGAGGCTAAAGGCTTCAAATTTGTACACTGTCATATATGCAAGCTACATTATAGTACTTAAAATATAGACCAATGGCTTTAGTTCAAGGGTAGTGCCAGAATAGCTTGGTGCCTAGGCGCCAAGCTATTCTGGCACTACCCTTAAACTATTTTAGTCACACTTATTTTACACACTGGTGTATTCCGAATGATAAGGGTTAAATGCTGTGGGTTCTAGTTGATCAGAAGTGTACAAAAATTAATAACAGTATACTAGTGCAGTATGTACATGAAGATTGTAACATTGTGCTATTTCCTTTACTGACCCAATATAAAATAATTACAAACTAAAGAAGAAAAGGATCAAAAGGTAAACAATGTCAAAAGAGAACCAGCAGTTATTTAGCAGTTTCCAGGTGTATTTTGCCTTTGATGTGTGTGATCTCTCTCTCTCTCTCTCTCTCGGATGTGTGTGTGGGGGCACGCACATGCACATAAACACATACATACATACAAGCAATTGCACGCGTACACACACACACACACACACACACACACAATCATCAACCCATCTGTCATAATTAAAGTGCCTTAATTTTCCCTTGCGTAGTCACTAATAATGTTAGGTACAAACAAATGATCAACATGGCAAGATTAAATTCCTGAAAAGCCATTCCATCCAAACATCAGATTAGTACAGAAATTACCACAGCCGTGGGCGGGCCAACGGCGGCCCAATGGCCTTTGCGCATTGGGTAACAGGATACGTTTTCATCAAACCTACCCTATTTCTTCCATTTCAATTATTCGAAAAAGGTACACAGAAGTTATTTGCACTATGACAATCACACCCCATCTGCAAGAGCCAAAGAACTTCAGGAGCTCCCCAGACTGCAGGGGCTCATGAAGATCTTTTCCTCTTGCTGGCCCAATTTCATCAGTGTTCCTCAGCTAAAAGAGCGCATCTGGAGTTCTGTCTTTAACCCATTTAGCCCTAAAGCACTACAGCAGGAGATGGATTGACCATAATAATTCAAGTGCAGTGCCAGATTAGCTTGGTGCCATCAGGTGCCAAGCTAATCTGGCACAGCCCTTGAACTATCATGGTCGATCCACCTCCTGCAACTGATACTTAGTCAATAGGTGACGCCCCCAAAATTTAGGAAATGCGGCCTTGGGGTTAAATGGGTTGTACATTGCTTAATGTCCTGACAGCAACAAGACTTTCTCAGGACGTTACTGTGCTGCTTGTGAAAAAAAAAAACCCCACAGAATATTGAATGTGTTGCCAGCTGGTCTAATATGCTAAATAATGGTTAAATGGGTTAACAGTTATCATTATTGCTGTGTACCGGTAACCCCCTTGAACATACAGCCAACGCTACTGTAAACAGCACAGGTGGCTGCATGCTTAAGGAGTTACATGGCAATAAATGCAGTTTCATAATGTAGCAACAAAGATAACTGTAGTTACTTTATATACACACTCTTTCTTTTTAAATCGTAATAAATGAGGACCTGAGAACATATATCATATGTGAAAAATGTATTTTTTCGAAAAATACTTACCGATGACATTACGGTATGGAATGGTTCTTAGCTAAACTAATTTTAGCCAAAATTGTTGTGTACGAATATGGCAGTGTTGGCTGGTGAGGGGCGCCATAGCCTAGGCGGTAACCCAAGTAGCCTCCCTTCCATCCCATCCGGCATGCACCCAGCGGAAGCTCACCAGTCAGTATCTTAGCGGACCAGCGGCAAGCGGGGCAGGTGGAGGGTCCTTCGAGTAATGTCATCGGTGAGTATTTTTCGAAAAAATACATTTTAAAGAAAAATACATTTGTTTCCTCAAAACACATTACTGATGACATTACGGTATGGAAGAATCCCGAAGAGGAGGCAGGTGCCACTATAACGCCCCTAACTCCCAATACAGGTCACTAGGCCCGCCCTCTCTAAGCAACTTCCCAATAATTGTAGCCAAGTTACCCACGGCGCCCAGGGCGCCGGGAGGGAGTGTTGCGCCGCCACGATGTCTCCCACCAGCGAAGGTTCTGGCGCTGGCTGGAGAGGTCTCTCAGGTAGAAGGGGGCGAAGGAATCTTCTGCTCGCCATCCTACGGCTGCCGCAATGTCTTAGACAGCACAGTTGCGGTTGAAGCAAGGGTTGCGGCCAAGGCTCTGACCTCGTGCGCCCTGATGTTCATCCGTTTGGCTGCATCAGGGGAGGGATCTTGGTAGGCGGAGCGTATCACCCCTCGGAGCCAGGAGGATATCGTCTGGGCTGAGATGTCATTCTACCTGGGGACAGTGCGAGGAAAAGGCGGGTGCGACCCCTGCGGAGCGGCTTTGTCTGGCGCAGGTACACATGTAAAGCCCTCACCGGGTCCTGTTGTTTGGACTCACGGTTGGAGCCTGGGTCTCTCAAAGGTGCATGGTGACCAGCTGCGGGGCAGTCAAGGAGATCGGCTCTTGGCGAGAACGCCAGGTCGGGCAGCTCAAGGTTACGCGACCGGGCAGAGACCACTCGACGGGACTGTGGTGACTGCCGGCACTAGAGCTCGGGCTCGCGGGCTAAGCCGCGGCGTTGAAGGCTCTACAACCTCTCTCCTTTTCTGTTCGCGGTGCTCGAGGTTCCGCGACCGGGCAGAGACCACTCGACGGGACTGTGGTGGCTGCTGGCGCTAGAGCTCAGGCTCGCGGGCTAAACCGCGGCGTTGAAGGCTCTGTTGTTGTTTTCTCCATTTTTTTGTCCCTCTGCACCGAGGTGATCAGGGACTTTGAAGGCTCTACAACCTCTTTTCCTGTTCTTTTCGCGGCGCTCGAGGTACCGCGACCGGGCAGAGACCACTCAACGGGCCTGTGGTGGCTGCTGGTGCTAGAGCTTGGGCTCGTGGGCTCAGCCGCAGCGTTGAAGGCTCTACAACCTGGTAAGGGCCACTCGTCGGGTCTGTGGGGCTTACCGGTGTTGGACCCCATATCCGTGCTGCGTGAGCCGCTCGCTGACCCTGGAAGCAGACGCGAGGCCAGTGAGAAGCAGGTCTTCCGCGTCATGTCCGGTAGCATCGCCAACTGTATCGGTTCGAAGCGGTCAGAGTTGAGCCAAGTAAGGACCCAAGGCAGGTCCCATCGCGGCACCCGGCAGCGAAGGGCGGGACATTGTAGACCGAAGTGGGCCAACAGGTTGGCGAGGACTTTGCAGTTACCAGGGTCAGGTTGTCCCAAGTGTCGGTACGTGTCTGCGACCATGGTCTGTGACCATGGCCAGGTAGCCGCGAAAGGTGATCGGCGCTGAACGCTGGTAGTTGAACAGCCAGAGGAAGAAGTCCGCCCGCTGAGGCACCATCAATCTGTGGGGGCAAGGCGCAGCCTTGAACCAGTCGCACACGACTCGCCACTCCCCTCTGTAGCCTCGTCTGTTCAAGATTCTGCGGGCTGTAGCGATAGGTTCCACGGTTGCACCTGAGAAATGTCTAGTGGCGAGGGCTCGCCGCACAGCTCCGGGCAGGAAGGAGAAGCCGTTCAGGGCACGAGTGGTACAGCACCTGTCGTGGTTGCTTGAGCAACGTGCACGGGGTGGGAAGTTGCCACGGTGGAGCCGTGATGAGGTTCAGGAGGTCGGTGGTCCACGACTTGGTCCAGCAGACCGGGGCCGCCAGGAACAGGATTGCGTTGCACCCTCTGAGCTTAAGTAGGGCTAGGGAACAAGCATCGTCGGTGGGTAGGCGTAGGCGACCAGGCCGTCCCACGGGAGGGAGAGAGCGTCGGCTGCCCAGGCAAGCAAGTCTGAAATCGGCGAAACGAAGCGGGGAAGCTGTCGATTCCACCTCGGCGCGATCATGGGGAAGTGTCCGCAACGATGTCTGGACGGCCCGTCCACTCTGCGGAGAAGCTGGCCGCGACGCACGATGGAGTCGGCCGGTCAAGCAGACGCCCCTGGAAGGCTCTTGCTTGAAGGCGACGTCACGATCTTCGCACCAAGGGAGCCCGTGGGAGCGGAGGAAGTACAGGGAGAGGAAGCGTGCCCTGCCTTGCGTCTGAAGTAGTCGACCACCGTGGCGCTTCCGGAGGGAACGAGAGGCTCCTGGCATCGGGAACGCAACACCCGAAGCAGGACAAGGAAGTCCAGAGGTCATCCGCCGGAGGCAGGGTAGGATCTCGGTAGCAGGGGAGCGCTCCCGGTGGTGAGGCTTGCGTCGACACGAGGGACATCCTGGCAGGAGGGGAGGAAAGGAACTCCCGTCGCGCCCTAGTCTGGATCCGCCCCGTGAAGAAGTTGAGTTTGCAGCAACGGTTGCACCGGAACCTGAGACTCGTGGTCGTCTGTCGAGGGTCGCCCGGGGAGAAGCAGGAGCCGCTGAGGCGGAGGCAGTAGAGACATCTGAGGGGAAGAAGGTCGGCTGTGGTGATCACCAATCACCGCAGCCGAAGTCCCCATCTAGCAGAGTACGCCTGCACTAGAGACAACCACCACGCTGGGTTCACCAAGTGCTATGTTCGCTACTTCGGAAGCTGCCGTTCGTGAGGTCGGTGCAAGGTTCCATCCACAGGCAGAGAAGCGACACGAAGGCGAGAGGTTGAACTTGCTCCCGTAGACCAGGAACCACGCTTGCCGAGGGGATCCCAAGCCTTCTCCAAGGAGGACTCCGACCGGTTACGCGAGAGATGATCGTCTACGCTGAAGTCGATGTGGAGCACGAAGACGTCCAACTAGTCCTGTCTGCGACGGAGTACAGCATGGTAGAACCCCCCCCGAGGCTGTGAAGCCCTCGCAGGAAGCGCGCGGCCCGGGCAGGTCACGCTGTCGAAGGTAAAGCGGAGAGAGCGGCTGGAGGCAGTGTCCTCTTCTCCATCTGGGGACGACCAGAACGCAACGCAGACCGTGGAGTTCACCGACCAGCTCCATATCATCTAGGAAGTCGCCGCATCCAAGTCTGTACTGCGAGGCGAAGTCTCGAGCGGTCTGCCCGCCGAAAAACGGGTTGGTGACGAACTTGTACAGGGTGGTGCGCGACGACAGTCGTAGCCGCTACCAAGGTCGGGATGTCAAAGACCCAGGGGCAACCTGCCGTCCCCGTCCACACAAGGTTTAGCCGGCAAGGCGTCGACCCAGTAGTGGTACGCAGCGTGGTAGGAGAAGACCGGCAAGCCAGGAAGCTCGTAACCGCGGCTAGAGGGGGAAGTCTCCGATCCTCAATGCTCGAACGATAGAGGCCCAGTCATGCGTAGGTAAGCGCTGTCTCAGCAGGCCGACGCACCCCGAGCCAGGGCCGCAGCTAACCGAGCTAACGTTCTGGGGCGCGGCAGGTAACCTGTGAAGTCGCCGAAGCTACTAAGGAATAAAACGGATCATTAGCTTACAGCGCTTAACTTACCTTCCAGCTGTAAGCGCTTATGATGTGCACACGCAACAACCCCTATTAGTTGTTGGCTGCCGCAATGATGGTACTTGTAACGGGCTTGAGACGGAAAACTTCTGTTGGCCTGTGGCAGGGTTGGTAGGCCAAAGTCTTGCCTCGACGGGAGGCCTAGGGTGAGGGATGGGGTCCGAGTCGCGGGAACCAGTCAGCCGTAGCGTCGGACTGCCGCGAGCGCGGCCGCCGTAGCGGAACGAGGTCCGCTTGATCCTTCTACCACACCGTGGTTTGTTCACACCATCTTAAGGGAAGATGGGGCGAGCGATTCGACGTGAACCCGGCTCATAAATAACCTGGTGAGTGGGTGCACGTAAGCCAAGCAGTCTTGTCCAGACATGAACTCCTTCCACTGACCCTCCGTCGCGAGACTGCCTTGGTCGCCTGGGCGAAGCTAACCAGCAAACAACAATAATAATACTTGATCTTGGAGTGGGACGCCGAAGCTTCAAGCAAACTCAACGTGATCCCGACTCATCGCTTACCCGTCCCCGAGGAGCGTGTACACAAGTCCAGCAGTCTTGTCCACTCATGGTCCCCTGTCACTGCCTATGAGCGAGGTGCAGAACATATGTGCCGGACTAGAGTCGAGGATTGGAGGGCCTGCACGTCGCGGGTCATCCTTATAAAGGGTCCTTCCATTTACTTCGAGATGGCGGTCACCGGCCGAGAGCTAGGCATCGTCCCCGTCCTGTGGCCTAAGTCACACAAGCGCCGCATGGTCCAGCATTATCGTCCCGCGGAGGGTAAAGTCACTCACCGCGGCCGGGACAGCTATCTTGTATGTGCTGGTGTATACCCCAGGTTGCAGCGAACGTCGGCCCGGAGGGAGGTCTCAGGAGGAAGCGCCGTGGGAAGACGATCAGCGGGTGCTGGGTCATACCTGGAGGTCGCTCGAGAGTGCCGGCTTGCATCCATGATGCGGGAAGCAGACCGTCGGCGAGTCAACCTGTCCCTTGAGCATGAACGTCGTCGAGCTATGGGAGTCTGCTTGGTTCATCACACAGAGCAAGGCTAGTCAGAGCAAGGCTAGTCCGCGCCAGGGGTAGATGGGGCACGTCGTCTCGTTGCGCGCCCGTGCTGTGTCTCCTACTTCCTACCGGGGAGCGGGAGTGCGCCAGGCCAGCAGACTTGTCCGGTCGTGGTTCCCGATCCATCCTGGAGCGGGGTCCTGAATCTGTGCCCGCGTTGGCCTCTACGCCTTGCCGAGGAGGCGGCAGGGACTCGTGGCGGGCGAGTCTCCACTGGTAAGCAGCCCTGGTTGGGTCTGTGACGGCCACCAGTGCTGGAGCTCGTTCTCAAGTCTTATCTCGAGCCGAAATACGGCAGAACCGGGTAGAGACTGTGGGACTGTGGTGGCTACCGGTGCAGGGGCTTTGTCTCAAGGCCTATATCGCGGCGCTTGAGGTTCCGCGACCAGGCAGAGACCACTCGACGGGACTGTGGTGGCTGCCAGCGCTAGGGCTCGGGCTTGCGGCTGAAGCTGCGGCGTTGAAGTCTCTACAACCTGGTAAGGGCCAACCTGTCGGGTCTGTGGGGCTTACCGGTGTTGGACCCCTAACCCGTGCTGGCGTCGGCCGATCGTGGCGGTAGAAGCTCCATCGCTGGGTCCACTGTTCCTCTAGCCAGGGTCACAGACCAGTCACGGGTGAGTGGAGGCACAGCCGGAACAGGGTAGGCAAAAACATGTCCGTCACTAGCCAATGGAACTGTCCACATCGTGAGCAGAAGCGGACTTGCGAACTGCAACATAGTGCACAAAGAAAAGCGAGCGAGCGTGCCCCCGCGGGCCCGCAATACGAATCCACACGACAACGCGTACAAACGAAGTTAAGTGCACTGCATAAGCCGACGCCTGGCGCTCTACCCCCTCCCTTGAGCGCATGTCGTAGGCAATAATCGAGGCTTTACCTTGATAATGGAAAAGCATGGGAACCCACACAGGTCGCAGACCAACCAGCTCACTGCATCGAAGCCCAACAGCTATGGCGGCGAAGGCAGACTCGACCCAGTCCACGGTCCGTGAGCGGAGACCACGCAGGCATGACCGGTCCCTGAAGCTGGGAACAGCACCGAGCTGAACACAGGCACTCCGAGTGTAGCAGGAGAGCCTCTTCTTTCTCGTATTCTTCCATCTCCGGAAGTAGAAAGTTCAGGACACACGAAGTGCGTAACACGCTACTGCCAGACCGACCTCGAGCGAGTGAGCAGAGTTCACAAGGTGCCGCTGTCTCGTCAGGTCTAAGTCACAAACACTGACGAGAAAAAATCCACATGGAAAGCGTCCAAGCCTAACACAAGGCACAGCATAATGTAACACCGCCAACGACCACTAAGGTTTCCACAACTGAAGTTTACACAGTCCGAAGCTAGAGACACTGACGTACACAACCTTCCATTGTCTAGCTAAGAAACTGACTAGTGAGCTTCCGCTGGGCGCATGCCGGATGGGATGGAAGGAAGGCTACTCAAGTTACTGCCTAGGCTATGGCACCCCTCACTAGCCAACACTGCCATATTCGTACACAACAATTTTGGCTAAAATTAGTCTAGCTAAGAACCATTCCATACCGTAATGTCATCGGTAATGTGTTTTGAGGAAACAAATAAAACTGCGAGTGTTTATATGCTCTACGAAGACAAGGGGAAGAGGCAAAAGGAAGATGCGGGCTGGAGGCTCTATGCATTTTGCTGGCCAAATGTACTCTCGCAATTGAAGAAGGGCATCAGGCACTTAATCTACAGTACAGAAATGAAAGATACAAGACAAGGACACGGATCGGCACTAGACAGCAATACAGAAAACGGCTACACTTAAAAAACTTTTTTAAAAAATGGTGTTAGGTACCGGTATACTGGCAAGCACTACATACACTGTACTAGCATTATGGATCAACAATGCAATCAAATAATAGAAAACTGTACAAGCATGAACTATTCTTCTGCTAGACTGGGACTGTCCCAATGCGCAAAAGGCCATCGGGCCGATCGGCCTGCGCACGGGCTGACGTTGGCCCGATGGCCTTTTGCACATTGGGGTGGTTGTTTATAAAAAAATATAATTGAGCAAAAGCGCTAGGTGACTGCCAACAAACACTTCCAACAACTTTCAAACTGCAAATCCATTCCCACAAACAGTAGCAGAATTGAGTAAGGTGAGATAACTTGTGTGCTAGTCAGTGATTTGGTTGTCTGTATCAGTATTTGTCACAATGATTCCTGCATAAATCAATGCGACAAAAACTGCTACAGACAGCCAAAGGGTTAACATGTTGGGGTTACAAGTCATGATGAAATTCCTCTACTCACAGACTGATCAGATGCGGTTAGAGACTAGAAGGAAACTGTCAAAGCTTATATCCCTTGAACAGCAGTGGAAGCAATACCAACTTGTGACAGACACTCCATGAAGCCACATATGCGGAAGACTTTGAAAAAGCACATACAAAATTTGCACCAAGACTATGCAACGCTGGGTTAAAACAGTGCACCATGATAACAATACTGACACAATATGCAACAGTGCAAAAAGCACAAAATGTGAGCGAACTTTAGGTTATTTCGATGACTGTTTTGAGCTATAATATAACAGAAGTGCAATTATCAGCAACTGTTACTTTTAACCTCCTTGTGCATGCAGGCGCCAGTACTGTATACAGTACCAGTGGCTGCACACAACAAGGGGATTAACTCATTCACTGTCAGTAAACGCAGATTGTGTGTTCGATTTAACATCAAAAGATCCCCAGCCATCAAAGGAACAGGGATAAAAAATTATTTCAGCAAGAGGCATAGGTCCTCATGAGCCCCTGCATCTGTGGGGGCTCAAGAGGATCTATGCCTCTTGCAACTGAGTGGTGCTAAATCTTTTGTCAGTGAGCAGGTATTTGTATTATAATCAATAGGTTATTTTATTTTTTATTTTTTTTATTTTTTAAAGAAAAAGGAAGCACCTATATATGTACAACTGCAGCTCATCCACCCATCTGCAAGATATCCATCTTCTTCGGTCTTTGCAGGCTGCAGGAGCTCCCGAGGATCTTTGCCTCCTGCTCACTGCATTTACAATGTGTTTTTCTGGTGGGCCTGGAGTGTTAAATCTATCAGTATCGCTGATACATGTATATAATTTACAGTGCATGGCCGCTTCTACCCAAGTCAATGGAAAATTGGAAGATTAGGGTAGCACAAGGTTAATCCATTTAGCTCCAATGCCCTGCAGCAGGAGATTGATTGACCATGATAACTGAAGGTCAGTGCCAGATTAGCTTGGCGCCCAAAGGCACCAAGCTAATCTGGCACTACCCTTGAATTATTATGGTCAATCCACCTCCTGCAACTGGTACATAGTCATTAAGTAACACTTCCAAAATTTGAGAAATGCACCCGTGGGGCTAAATGGATTAATCATCTTTACGTAATAACATTACTCATACTGCATTACTGGCATTTAATCAGAACTGTCGCAAGTGTCTGGTATGCATACACAAGCAATCTAGATATTAAAATCCTTGTGGATGCAGCCACTCTCCTGTAAATAGTACAGGTAACTGCATGCATAAACTGATACTTCTCACTAGTTATAACAAAAGTAACCATTTGGCTGCCGGTAGTGCTTTTTGCTGAGGTGATTCCTGCAGGAACCACCTCAACACAAAGCATTACCGACAGCCAAAGGATTATTTGTACATACACAGAACGGAAAAAATGCAGATCAGCTCTTGTGCTCAGATCAGCTAACAAAAGGAAACTACAAGCATACATGATGACAACAAATTACACAGCTGTACGGCAATTCCTCTTTGAGCATACAGTGTCTGATACAGTAAGCAGTACCAGGCAGCAGCATGCATGAGGGGGTTAACCCTCTGGCTATCGGTTTTCTCACAATGAATCCTGCAGGAATCATAGTGACAAAAATGCTGCGGACAGTCAAAGGGTTAACTTGTGTAAATTAATGTGAGGTTGTCAAAAATGCTGATCTTTAACACCACATGGTAGAGTTTCTCTAGTGCCTTCTGCAGTCTGCTGGGGCTAAAGAAAATCCAAACCTTTTGCAGATGAGTTAGGCCCAGTACTGGGCCTATGTCGGCCGCTGTTGGCCTGCGCATAGCTGTGCCTGGGCCAACTGCTGTCGATGTGGGCCGATAGTCTTTTTGCTAACTGGGAATGAGCAGTTGTGCAAAGGAAGTTGGATAAACACCTTGACCAATACTGAAGATACTGTTTGGTGGAAAACCCATGTAACCAGGAGTCTTTTTCACCAAGTGGTTATCTCATCAGTAGAATTTTGCTTCTCTTCTAAACTATTTTGCTGGTACCTTATTTTTGGCTGGCACAGTACACGTACATGTATTTCTTTGCTTTGCATTGTGCTTTGTTCCCCTTACGGACACAGCCACTGATACAGTATTGTACTGTTTAATTACACGTTCAAATTACGCGTACTGTTTACAGATCTGGTGGATGCACCCACAAAGGGATCAAGACAGCAGATGCAAAACAGGTTCAAAAGAGTCATGTTCATGTACATTTACATTTAAAGTACAACGTATACTGACCATAACTAGGTGTAATTATTAATTTGACACCTGCTCAAATTTTTGTAAACATTGAAATTTCTGTTATAATTTGACATTGGCCAATTATAAACAGAAATTTCAATTTTTACCAAATCTGACATATGCCGATATATTACTGTCATACTGTTACAAGCTGAAATCACCAGAATGTCACCATCAAAATTTTGAGTATACAAGACTGCTCATCACACACAAAAAATAACAGCAGTGTGAATCAGGTTTCACGCAATTACATGTACACAGAAAAGAAGCACTATTTTCCTGACATATATAGCACAAAACGGAATACTAAACAAAAATGTGAACTGAAGAAGAAATCATTCACTGCGTATGTGTGCTGATCGCGAACTTTGGACATGTGCTGGTCTGTGATTTTGGACTGACAGCTTTTCAAGAGCCATAAGGTCCAAAATCACAGACCAGAACACATGTATATGCATGTATCTAGTGTAAAATGGAAAGAAAAGAAAAACCTATGCCTGAAAATGAACCCATCCTGTAAGAAATGTCATTGGCTTTGAAAAATCCAACGTTTACTAATTCCAGAGCAAAAAAGGTGAGTGCACAGCATGCAAAATGCAAAGAAATGCATGAAACGAACAGAGGGAGAAATATGCTTTGAAAGGATGAGCACAAACAGTTAACTGATTTGTGCTTTCCCTTTCAAAGCCCGTTTCTTCTTTTTTTGTTGTTATCTCAGGTCAATATCTACAAGTAATTTTTGCACATTAAAAAAGCAATGATATCACATAAAACCAACACAAACGCAGATGCACCACTAACATGGCTGACCATCTGAAGCATTCGCCAGAATATTTTTAAAACGGTATCTGAAATGAGTATATGATTGTAAGTATGGGTACAGTATTTTGGCAATTAACATAACTGTATGCTACTAACACAGATGAATACACAAAATAGTGATCAGATTTCATGCAAACAAAATGGTTAAAACAAAACAACAAAAAGTACTGATGTAACAAGGTCATTATGTATAGTGTCATAAAACTATTACTGTACAGTAACTCATTTTCATACAAACTGTTTGAGAAATGATGAGCTTAAGAAATACAGAGTTGTACACCCATAAAAATAAAAGAGCTTTTTATACCTCCCCCCCCCCCCCCTCCCGCATTAAATTTTAGGAGTTTTTCATGCTACCACAGAGTTCAGTTAACCCTTTTCATCCTGATACACCTAATGCTTGAAATAAATTTGACTGATAGTTCAAGGGTGGTGCTAGAATAGCTGGCACCTGAGGCACCATGCTATTCTGCCACCACCCTTGATCTAAAATCGTTGATTTATAAGAATAAGAGTACTTTATTATCTCGAAGAGAGAAATTCATTATATATATTGATCTATATCCCAATCTGTAATGTAGCCTTCATAGGACAAACAGCAAATTTTACAAAATCAGCCTCAGGATGCAATGGGTTAAGTCTCTTGTGCATAAACAGTGCTGATCGCTGTATGCACAACAGGGTTAAAGGGATTTGAAAAGAGTTAACCCTTTCGCAGTCAGTAGTGCTTTTGTGCAAGTGATTCCTGCAGGAAACACATCCCAAAAATGCGTTACTGACAGCCAAAGCGATAGAAGCAATCACATTCACAAAAAGTATTACTGACAACCGAAGGGAAGGAATCCTACCAAACAAACTGAAGTGAGATAAGCTTCATAACTTTTTACATAATGCAAAGCAGAAGAAAAAGATTCCCAAATGTTTGTAATTTCCACCTTTGGGCTGAATGTGTTAACTCATTCATGGCACCCCGCATCAACAGCTGCGAAAGTGTCATATAATGTTGCCAGCAGCAACGCTATGACACTTTTGCAGCTATTGATGTGGGGTGCCCTAAATGGATTAACTCTTTCACTGACATATTTATATAAGAAAGGCTTGTTCCCAGCGCCAATTTTTTTTCCAGCTGTGTGAACTGCTAGACGGTGGGTCTCTTTAATTGCTTGTATTTCAGAAGCTATTCCATTTTTACTTCAAATTTTGTGTGTATTGGAGGCAGATGTTAATTTTATTACAAAGTTCATATTTATGATTGTAACTTTGATGGATTGATTACACAAACAACTTTTATAATGTTTGCAATACACGTGGAGTGCATGTGACACAAACATCATCAGTGAAAGAGAAAAGCACACTTTCCCAAATCCTTTCATGGACTCTTGTTGGAATTTTCTGGTTCTAGCCACCATTCTTCATCAGCAGAATAATTTTCAGGCCCTTTGCTATCTTTATTATTGAAAATAAGGCCTACAACCTCTGGCAAAGTGAAAGCGCATTTTCGAACTAACAGCCATTTTTGTACGCTCCACTCACTGTGAAATGAATCGCACACTACACATCAGGGGGTGAAGGGCAGGATGTTGCATGTCACTGGTGTCAGTCATGCTAGTAAAACACTGTACTGAGGGAAATACGGTCCCTTTGACATGACCCCTCTGTGTCAACTGTAGTCACCCGTGGCGGTCTACGGGTAATTCGACTAAAGTAGCCTATGGCGGTGAAAGAGTTAAGAAACAGAAACCACAATAAACAATCAGAAAATGTTCACCTCATCACAAAACTTTTGACCTCTAGGCTTTATGACAAATAGAGCGTTCAGGTTCGGACATGTTAGACGACACACTCCATACACAAAATACAAATTTAAGCATGTCAATTTACAGTGTGCACAGTAACATCTTGAGTACTACTGGCATTATGTATCTCTATGAAGCACTTGTGAAAGCATCTGATCAATAACTATGCAAAATAATTATAAAGATTGTCATTTGTACAATTGATCCTCTGGTGCATGCAATCACTGGTCCTGTAAACAGCATCGGTGGTTACACCCACAAGGGGTTAACAATAATTTGTCAATAACACTTGTAATTCATATTGCTGTGTGTAAATTGTGTTCTCTGAATAATAAAAACTTTTCAATGACAAAAAAAAACAACTTTTGTACAATTTGAGCAGATACATTGTTAACCCAATCAGCCCTGATGCACTACAGCAGGAGATGGGTCAACCATGATAATTCAAGGGTAGTGCCAGATTAGCTTAGTGCCTGTCGGCACCAAACTAATCTGGCACTGCCCTTGAATTATCATGGTCGATTCATCTCCTGCAACCGACGCCTCCAAAATTTGGGAAATATCGGGCTGAATGAGTTAATAAAATATGTGTGACAATGTGAACAGATCCACACACACATACATGCAAGCACACTTACAAGCAAGCATGAGGGCAAGCACATGCACAGACCCAATACAATTATTGAAATTCAAGTTTCAGACCAGAGGACTCCTGTCAAAGGTTTCAAAATGCCTCAACTTGTACAGGTATTTTAAAGATTTATCCTCCAAATTAAGTAGAAGAAGTACCCATTTCAGTTCAAATCTATTTACTGCAAGTTTTTAACACATCAAACTTCAAAATATCATACACAAACAAAATCTGTCTAGCCCATTCTATTATGTCTCACGACAGTATATTCAGGCTCATGATAGTTCATGGATGGTGCCAGAGACACCAATCTGTTTTGGCACCACCCTTAAATTATCATATTCAACCTTGATTCCTGAACGGTAATGTTGTCTAAAGGATAACACCAAAAACATTGGGAATATTAACGGTAGAGTTCCATATTTTAGTGTTCCATGGGACCATATCCAACAAAAATCTTCTCAAATTAGTTTATTTTAATGCAAATTTTTAAAAGTCCAAATTTATGTTTTAAATGCTACCTGCATGCCTGTCAAAAATGTACTTAGAAGAAAGCAGGTATCACAACTCAGCAAATTCTTATTCAGTCAGTGATAGTTACCATTCTATGGCACTTGCCTGAACAGGAACTAAGTCACACGTCTTCGGGCCCACAGCGGCCTGCGCAGTCATGTGTGGGCCCACTGCAGTCGTTGTGGACCCAAGGACCTTTGCTTACTGGGAACAGCTACCTGCATGCATGCATTTTTTCTAACATAAAACAACTTTTACTGTAATGTTTATATTTACAATGGGTGAAACTCAATCTTTCCGCCCTATGAAGGCAAAATACAGTAAGTCCAATACTGTGAAAAGCGAGATTTTCATTGTAATTTGTATTAACCATTTTTCTTCTGATACACCCATTGCTTTGTAATAAATTTGACTGATAGTTAAAGAGTGGTGCCAGAACAGCTTGGCACCTCAGGCGCCAAGCTGTTCTTGCACCACCCTTGAACTAACACGACTGATCCATCTCCTAATATGTAACATACAATTACAAGACATAGGACAATAAGCACATTTTAAAAAATCAGCCTCAGGATGTAATGGGTTAAAATGGAAATCTTGCTTTTCACAAAACACTGTCTTACTCAGATACTGTTTTTTAAACTCACAGGGCAGCTTTCTCAGCTGAAAAAAATGTCATGGCCATAAATGGAAACAGACTCGCTTCTTCATTGCATCCTGCAAATACTTAAATAGCATTCACTCTAAACAATAAAAACAAAAGTGATTAAAAAGAGAAACATTCTAACATTTAACACAATATGTGCTACAAATGTTGAAGGCATATAATGAGCGAGCTTTCCATTCTGAATTTGACTTACATGCACTTGAACAAAAAATATGTACATAATCACTATTTTTTAAGGAATAAAACATTTCACAGTAAAATACAAATGCCGTCAGCAACAGACTGATTTGGGGACAACAACAAAACTCAAACAAGAGGTAAAACAAAGTACTGATCTGCAACATAAATTTTACATCAACCTCCTGGTGCAGGAAAACAGTTCAGACAGCGGCATGTACAAGGGGGTTAGCAAGCAGTCTACTTGCTGTGTAAGTTGTGCAGGTTATAAGATTTTTCTGGGTAAAAACACCCAATTTTCACAAAAAAAACTGAAGAGAGAGTCACTGAAAATTCTGTCCGCAAGCGCTCAAAATCTTTTGCCAATTTTTTTTCAAAAACACTTTTCTTCAAGCAGCAGTAAAAGTCTGTCACTGAAATTCAAAGTAAAGAGTTGTGGATGAGCGATTACATTATGTGTTCCGCTGTGACAGTAACTGTCATGCACATTCTGAAACTGGATCTGAGGAGATCATTCTCCCAAAAGCACCACTTCTCATCTCAGGCTGCCTAAATGGTTTTATGCTTGCGTATCATGCAGAACACTCAATCATGCGTACATGCATTGGAGAGCAACTTCATCGACAAGGAGCCATCATTTATGGTCAATTAAGACAAGGATCATGCATGACAGATCATAGGTAGTGACTGGTCAGCATTTAACAATGCTTCCAAGCAGAAGTGACCCCCTTCAATCAGGAACTGTTGTCAATTAACACATTCTATCCCAGGACAGAAATCCCCACATTTTAAAGTTGCCCTCTGAAGGACTATATTACAATTATACAGACAGGTCGAGTATGATAGTTCAAGTTCCTATGGGCGCCAAGCTATTCTGGCACCACCCTTGAACTATCATGCTCGATCCATGTCTTGCTGTGGTGTGTTGGGGCCGAATGAGTTAAGATCTGGAATGACTTTGACAGCTCAAGAGTAATGTCTGTTTAGCTTGTCATGACCAGGCACCAAGCTAATCAGTCACTACCCTTGAGCAATCATGGTCAAACTTGCTCCCAACGATGCAGTTAGCCCAAGTACTGCTGACCTGAACCAGATTCCATATACTGACTTCTCACTATTTCAGCTCCATTTCAATCATGAATCCTGTGGTCTGAGTTACTGGTTCCCACTTGAACCCTTACACCGCTGACCTGAACTGGCTGTTGGTAGCACTTTTCGTCACGGTGATTTCTAGCCCTTTGGGTGTTGGTAGCACTTTTTGTCATGGTGATTCCTACAAGAATCACTGCGATTCCTACAGGAATCACCTCGACATGGGATAGATTTCATACACCAATTTCTAGCTTTCTTCAGCTTAAAAATGCTGCAGCCTCTTGAAATTCAGTTGTGAATTATCTGGTCTCATCTGCTGGTTTCCGCTTGTAGTCTTCTTACACAGATTATGGCATGAACTAAACTTCACAAAAAGATTTCTTACTTTCCAACTGTAGCTGTCATGATACAGCATCTTGAAATCCAAATCTGGAAGCTCTCACTTGAACACAAGAATTGTAGCTATACTATTGCTGACTCAAACTAGACGTGATACACAGCTGTTTTTTCAGCTTTGAAGGGCTGTAGTGTATTAAAACTAGAGTCTGGAAGATCTTCAGGCACAGGCAATTACATGCGCCAAGGGAGGGCATCATTAAGCACACATGCAATTAACTTCCTTGCGCATGCAGCTACCAGCACTGTCAACAGTACTTGTGGCTGCAAACACAAAAGGATAAACGCACCAAATGAGATTATCAACTATCATCAGCACAAACACACTCATTTGCTTCCCTTGTAGTCTCGGACTTTCTTCACATCCTGAAGGGCCTGTGTCTTGACAAAGTCTATTTCACGGTACTCTGTGGGGGCGGTGTGTGAGGCGCCCCCTTGGTGTCGCGAAAGATCTGGCAGAGTGTCAAGCTCAAGGTCAAGGTACTTCAGCTCTGGTTCATTGTCAACACTGTTGCCAGGGGCAGTTGGCACCATGGACATTCGTACTACGCTCAGGTCATGATGGGTCTGTGCAGAAAAAGAAATGTAATGCTTAAAATGTAAAAATAAACTTGAGTTTCTTCATTGTTAAAAGTATTTTTTAAAAATCTTATCAGCATTCAAATTCATGAACGTACTGTGTACAGATGGTTGTGAATGCTACTACAAAAACGGGTTCTATGGTATCTTGGGACACTCACTGGACAATGAAAAGCTATCTCACCCACAAAAGAAATGCGGCATCACT
Source organism: Semisulcospira habei (assembly GCA_036245525.1). NCBI lineage: Eukaryota > Metazoa > Mollusca > Gastropoda > Semisulcospiridae > Semisulcospira > Semisulcospira habei. The sequence continues at coordinate 93,098,254 of BTPG01000005.1, read as the reverse complement.
GGAATCATCGGAAACACTAAAGTGTTTCAATTCCATAAATGTCACATTTCTGTTGCTCGTTAGTATACATTTATCATCACATCGCATTACACTAGTTTTACGTGCCTTAAGAACATACAGCCACAGCACAGGATGGCTCAGTTGTATAGTCACCATCTGGCAACACTATATGCACTTCCGCAGCTCATGAGGGTGCTAAAGAGTTAATGTGAATGAGATGGGAAATAATACTAGAACACATGTGCTGCTCAGTGATACTGGATCTTATGGCTTTCAACAATAAGGTTCAAAATCGCAGATCTACACATGAATGGTCTTCAGGCAGACGATGGCTGCAGTTGACCAACTGCGGCCGTCATAAGCCCAAAGATGTTTTTCTACTAAGGTACCTGTACTCTGAAAAAAAGCACAATGAACTTTACTTCAAAACAGATTTAGTATTGGCACAACTGCAAGTTTTCATACTTGCTATTGCCACAAATTCTAACAAAATTTTGCAAAAAAAGACTAAACCATAACACAGAAGAGAGAAGCCCCAAATAATTCTTCACTTCTCCAGATTTACTCACCTCCCATGACATAACTCCTAACCTCCTTGTGCATGCAGCCACCTGCACTGTAAGCAGTATTGGTGGCTGCATGCGTAAGAGGGCTAACAAAGAATAGCCTCCATTTTGCAACTCACGTTATTTCCATCGACAGAGTGGTCATCATCGTCAGAGCTGGAGGCGAAGTCATTAGTGCGAGCAGGCAGCGGCGGGCGGCGAGGCTCCAAAGGCGGGGGCCTGGGGGAAGTACATCGATCAAATATTGATACTGGTGAGTCTGATCTCAGTACACCTATTACATCTCTTAACTCATTCGCGGCCAGCCGCATCCGGGTGCACGGCGTATGCCGCACATCTGGATGCGGCTGGCCGCGAATGAGTTAACGCCCCCACTGCCAGTTGATACATGTTGTGTTTCCAAACTCTGCGTTAATTCAACACTACAAAGCCCCAGCCATTCAAGGAGCAAGAAGCACAGATTCACGTGAGCCCCCGCAACATGAGGATCTGTCTCGTGCAGTTGGATTGTGTTCAGTTTTTCTCAGCAGAGAAGGGGTTAACCCATTCAGCCCTGATGCACTACAGCAGGAGATGGATCGACCATGATAATTCAAGGCTAGTGCCAGATTAGCTTGGCGCCTGTTGCTGCCAAGCTAATCTGGCACTAGCCTTGAATTATCATGGTCGATCCATCTCCTGCAACAGGTGCATAGTCGTTCGATGACGCCTTCAAAATTTGGGAAACACTTACATCGGGCTGAATGAGTTAATACAATGTATTACAAATGAATGGTCAATACAGGACGTTCAAGGACTCAATTCCTCAATCAGAATCATGTCAAAGCAGTAAACGGACCGCTTCACTTCATTACCCAAATCACTGTGACTACAGCTACTCCATGCTTGCAAAGTTGCATACATTCTGATGAACGCCTAGGGCTGCAGGGACATACACACTTTTTTCCCCCTCAAAATAAACCCCTTCTCTGCCAGTGTTGAAAACGTTATAAATTCAATGTCAAAAGATTCTCGGCCGTCAAAAGAACATGGATACAAAGGTGTCTGCATGAGACATAGATCCTCATGAGCCCCCGCAGATGTGGGGGCTCATGAGGATCTATACCTCTTGCTGTTGGTGGGTGTTCAATGTTTCTTGGCAGTGAAGGGGTTAACCCATTCAGCCCTGATGCATTACAGCAGGAGATGGATCAACCATGATAATTCAAGGCTAGTGCCAAATTAGCTAAACCGGAGATGGATCAACCATGAAAAAGCTCAAGGGAGTGCCAGTGTGTCTGAAACCACTCTTGAAAGAGGTTGTGCGCAGTTCTGGCAGGACATACCAATCTAGCTTCTGAGTCAGTTTGCAGCCTTCAAGCGGGAATTTTGCTCTGTGAAGGCAAAAGACATCAAGTAGACTTTGTGAAAAGCACGATTTTCATTTTAATACAATGAAAATCTTGCTTTTCACAAATACAGACTTGCCGTCTTTTCAAAATTTGGGTTCAGAGTGTTGGATCCAAATGGATGAGTTACCTGACAGGTTTCGGAGAATGAGACACAATGTTGTTGCGTTTGAAGCTCTTCGTACGCTGTGTGCTCCAGATGGGGCACACCTCTGGCATGTCCCCGCCTGCAATTTGTGCACGCACAAAACAACCAAATGTGTGGTCTGTGATTTTGGACCTTGCGGCTCCAGGCTGTGAAGCCCAAAGTCACAGACCAGCACACAAATGCTGATAAGCTTCTCACTGACCCATTTAATTTAGCCCCCCCCCCCCCCCACCCCCTCCCCTCCACACTACAGCAGGAGATCGGTCGACCATGATTCAAGGGTAGTGCCAGATTAGCTTGGGGCCGTCTGGTGCCAAGCTAATCTGGCACCACCCTTATTTTTCTTGCAAAACAGTTTCTACAGTACCAAACTATATTAGTGATATTTTGAAAATAATAATAATAATATATAACTCTTCTATAGCGCAATACAGTAATAACATTATAATAATAACAAAAACAAAGAAGCCATCAAAAGAATGAACCCCTGTTAGCCCCAAGGTCCCATTTCTCAAATGGAGGTGTTGCCTAATGACTATGTACCAGTTGCAGGAGATGGATTGACCATGGTAACTCAAGGGTAGTGCCAGATTAGCTTGGCGCCTGAACGCGCCAAGCTAATCTGGCACTACCCTTGAATTATCATGGTCAATCAATCTCCTGCTGTAGGGACTCAGGGCTAAATGGGTTAATCCCGGTTCAAGTGATGCCCAGTGTTAAGACTCAATACCCTGAAAGAGAAATGAAAGAGGAAATTTAAAAGCATACCTGGGGTAGGTGTGCTGTGTCCTCGCGGTGGTGCGGTGTTGGTGCGTGCAGGTGGACGGGGGGCCACAGGGGGTACCTTGTACAGGTCCTGACCCCCCATCTCTGTGTAGCTGCCCGTGGAGTGTGCAGAGGGTCTGACCTGACTGGGGGCGGGTGGAATTCCATCCATGTCCGCATACTGGAGGTCCGCAGGGTCCCCATCGCGCCCAGTCTTCTTGGCTATGTAGGTATTGGGGAGAGGGGGCACAGAAGGCTGGTTGCTCAGCCCCGGAACAGTGTTCCAGTAAGAGTGAGCTGCAGTGGCAGCTGAATGTGGTGCTGGTGGTGCAATGTTTAAAGCTGATTCACGAGGCATAGCAACACTAGCAACTGATTCACGCGGCGGGGCAAGGACAAGACCTGAAGAATCACGGGGTGGCTGGGGGATGACTGAAGCTCGAGGAACATCATAACTTAACTGTGGAACATTGCTTTTAGGAGGGGCGGCAGGCACAGTCCCTAAACTGCTTTCAGCCACTTTGCTCGTGGCAGGGAGGTTCTGGTATGGAGACTGCACGACCAACCCATGAGGCTTTGGTGGGCGGAGTGGTGGGGTGGGTGGGGGGCTGGTCTGTCCCCCCTCCTGGCTGGAAATGGACATGGACACGGGGCGAGGGGGTGGCACATCATAATTCTCTGTCATGGAGCGTCCCAACGAGTCGATGGAGTCTGGGCGGTCGCTGAGACTGGACCGTGTCGAGTGCGGGGAACGGCGATACATGGGCAAAGGGACGGCCGCACTCAGATCCACTTTGTCTGATGACATGGATGCATGGGTAATATCCAAAAGAGAGCCGTCATGGTGGCTGGGGGGCACTTTGTACACATCATCATCCCCCATGCTGGCTTGTGAACTGCGCAGCTTGGAGGATGATGATGTCATGTCACCCGAGCCAGGGCGAGGTCGGTCATAAGCATCCCCACCACCTCGCGGTGGTCTGTCATACACATCGGTGGGATCCGAAGGTTTGGGAGGGTGGTCGTACACATCAAACACACTGTCATGTAGACTGTTTCTGTCCCTGCTTTCCCTGGTGTTATTATTCTGTTGCTGGGAAAACTTCTTTATGGGTGGTGGAGGTGCCTGGTACTCCGGCACACTGTCAATACTGTCCGTCCGCCCATACTTGTCTGACCGCTTGACTGATGTTCCCGTTGTACACTCATTCAGGTAGAAGTAGGATCCTGGGGAGGTGGAAGGAGGTGGTATGGAGTTGCTGGATGATGTTGACGAGAATGTGAGGGTGTTGGTTCGTGTGCTGGCTGACTGTACCGGCTGTGTGGTGACTGTTGGGGAGGCAGTGACAGTTGTGCGGTTGAGAGTGCCAGTTGAGGCATTGATGGCTGTAGTACTAGTGTCGCCTGCCATGCCATGTATGCTCAGACGAGAGTCCGGTATGTCAGTGGCTGCAAAACAAACACTGTCTACTGCAAGGTCATTTCAACACAATGATATCAGTATATTCTCTATACAATCTCTCTTGAAAAGCTTGCTTTTCACTGGTTTGAGTTATCATTTAATGTTTTCAGTCATAAATCATGCAACTGCGTCACAGTCAAAGACATTATATATATATATATATATATATATATATATATATATATATATATATATATATATATATATATATATATATATATATATATATATATATATATATATATATATGCCAAAAGGTCAGCAGTACAAGGGGTGTCTGCTTCAGTTCATTAACTGTCAAAAAAATTAAGCCTATTTCAAGAAATAGCTGTTTTTGTTTTTGTGAGAATAGGCCAAAGATATACTAGAAATAAACTTGATGTGAACAGTTGTGTTGTGTGTGTTCATTATGTGTGTGTGTTTCTTGGGTCGGGCTATTTTTTGAAGAAAACAGACAAGCCGACCCCGGCTCTCTTCTACATGCTGCTACTCTAAACCATGGCAAGCAATCTCGATCAAACCTCTTTGAATGCATGGAAAATAGGTCATGTTAATCTTATCAAAGAGTAAAACCTAAACCTAATTGCTGTTTTGATGTAATAACTCGTGAACGTTCAGTATATCAGACGTCATCAGTCGGGTAATCATCGAACCGAAAGTTTGAACTCTACCCTCACGACCGCAGACAATCGCAGGTCATGTTACATATTCAAATGAGGTAGGTGAGGCAGTAAGAGGACCGGTATTTTTTAAAAATAACTGTTAGCCTTGTTGAAAATTTGTAGTAGGGCTGAATGTTGGAATTTGCTGGAAATTTCTGGTTAGATAAGAGGAGACATGTTTGGTGCTTTGATTCATACCATCCTGAGCTTATCCAGTGGGTGAATTGTGGGTCTATGTTGAGTTGCCACTGCTATGGTGATTTGAGCTGATTTCAGCTGTGCTTGGGTGTGGGGTTGGTAAGGAATCAGGTTCAAAGCCAAGAAATGAGACCGTCAATGTGTTTTTGTGTGTGGTATTTTGTGCAATGCAAATGTGCAGCTGGTAGGCGGTAGTGTTTTTTAGGGGATTGAAAAATTAGGGGATGACTGGGACTGACTAAGGCTAAGAGACTGGACAGTACGGAAACGGCACTGTGTTCCTTGGCCCGTCAGAGGCACCACATGCCATATGTGACATAGACCAGAAGCTGGTTTAATGTAACTATATCATTGAGTTCAGACTTTCGCAGTTGGAAAACCAAGAAAATCATGAAAAATTTGAAATTTTGCCAAAAAATCACTTTGCTTGCTGTTTTATAGACGTTTTTGCATGTTTCACGTCGCAACAACCTGTTTAACTGCACTGTGGGCTATGTTTAGTGTGTTTGTTCAATTATTTTTTGTCTTACAGGTATTTAGTCATGAGTTTGACCTTGAGCTATGACCTTGACAGGGGTGGGGTTTCGGGCGTTTAGTTTGCTAAATGCATGAAAAAAAATGCACTCATTCAGTTATTGAATTTGTGGGGTGGGGTGGGGTGGGGTGGGGTGGGGTGGGGTAGTGGGGGGGGGGAGGGGTGGAGGTGGGGGGGGGGGGGGTTTAAGGTCAAAGGTTAAGATCAAAACTACAATGAAACAATGTCAGCAGGTTCATTTCATCAGACGTTTTCTTCTTCTTCTCCTCGAACGCCGTCACACTTGGAGTTTGGCTCTCAAAATGAAATCTGTGGTCTTCTGTAGCGCCTCCATAGACCCGTACAGTTTCTCTTGTAGAGTGGCGGGCTTCGGCCATATCTCCTTCCTCAGCAGCTGGTGGTTCCCACAGTCTTGGAGGATGTGCTCTGTGGTCTGCTCTGCTTCTCCACAAGGGCACAGGGGAGATGGCACGAGGTGGAAGCGTCTGTGCAGGTGGAAATTGAGTCGGTTGTGCCCGGTCCTCAGACGGAAGATGGTCACCTGCTCTTGTCCGGACAGCTGATGGTAACTGTCTAGGGGCCGTTGTGGTGGTCTGTACACAGACTTAATGATGGTCTTCATTTCTGTGAAGCTGACTCCATTTTCATCTTGTTCTTTCTCTGCGCCCACTTTTGCCATCAGCTTCTTCATTGCCGTAGATGCCACAGTGTGAAGGGATCCACTGCAGCACCAGTCTGGTGCACTTGATGTTTTGCAGTGCCTCTTGTAGACGTGGCAGTTTGCTTGTTGCTGCTGCCTCAAGGACAGACATGGCATCAGTCAGGAAGACAATCTGGGCATCAGGGTCTGCAGTGTTTGCAGCACAGACCAGGGCTTCCACCTCAGCTCTGTAATTTGTGCGGTGTACTGCCTCTGCCTGCCATTTTCCGTTTGGGTACTGAATGTACACCCCAGCCCCTCCATTCTGAACTGCATCTGTGGCTGATCCATCGGTGTATGCCCGTATCCATGCTTCCTGGGCATACTTTTCTTCGAGCATGGCCAGTGTTAGGGCTTTCTTGCTCACACTGCTGTGCTCATCTTTGGTTGTGATGTAGGGTACCGTGGAAGAGATGGTGATGTTTTCTGGCTTACTTTCCCAGGGTGGAAGGTCGCTAGCAGGATTGACCTCAGAGTGAAATCATCCACCAAAATAATGTGACATGCAGAAGTTATTTTGCATGATCCAGCTACATTTGTAATTGTATACAACATAGGCTGCATCTGAGGTATCATTCTGCTGTAATTGTCATGAGGGATGTCTCTGGTGTCTCTGAGCTGAACACAAGCACTTTTACACTGCGTAAAGCTCATTTGAGTGCGTTGTTATGGCAGCAGCAGCTGCGGCCACTGGTACAGGCTTTTACAGGAGTGTTCACAGGTTTCACATGCCTGCTGCATTTGCAACATGAGTTGAGGTTTTTGAGACTCTGACAAGTGTGTTTTATATAAAAATGAACTGTACTTAACCATTTTTCTCTGCTAACTCCTAAATAAGTACTCCAGACACTTGTTTGGTTATGGGGTGTTTCCCATGTAGCATAGTTTTGGCTGTTTTGTGTAGTCTTTCGCCTGTGGGATAGCTCAGTAGACTTAATGTTTAAATTGCACAGCTGTTTCATTACTCCTTTTGCATGAGGAAAAGATTGCAAGCAGCATATAGGGCATGGCAGCTGGTTACAGGCCTATTCCTGCTTGCTGTCACTAGACAACAGGGTCAATGATGATGCCTGGGTGTTGTCTTTTTGGCTGCCCTGAGATACATAAGGAATGGCCGCGAGTCTGAAAGCTCATTTTTTCATCAATGTCAGTGTTATGGTAACCTTTTTCATTTGTTCAGCCCACCGGGAGTCAGTTTGACTGTATTGCATGTGTATGTAAACTTGGAAAAACAGAAAAAGTAGGGGGTTGGTTAATGAAAAAAACGAAAGAAAAAAAAACCAACCTTTCATGTGCCTGTGCCTCAAACGCAACATTTGTGAGAATCAGATATATTATTTGATGTACATACCAATTTTGGAGGCATTCTGACCGTATCTAGTCTGATTTTTATGGCATCAGTTATGTATGATCCAAAACATTAACAGCATAGTGAGAACCACGACACGCTACACATAATGGGCCATAACATCAAGATGCAGCAACATTCAATGGTGTCACTTTGGGTTTGACAGCTAGTGTCTAAGGATTGCATTGATGGCAGATTGAATAGTGTTCAGGTGGGACAGTTTATCTGACAGGTCATGTTACATATTCAAATGAGGTAGTTGAGGCAGTAAGAGGACCGGAGTTTTTAAAAATAACTTTTAGCCTTGTTTGAAAATTTGTAGTAGGGCTGAATGTCAGAATTTGCTGGAAAGTTCTGGTTAGATAAGAGGAGACATGTTTGGTGCTTTGATTCATACCATCCTGAGCTGTCCAGTGCGTGAATTGTGGGCCTATGTTGAGTTGCCACTGCCATGATTCATACCATCCTGAGCTGTCCAGTGCGTGAATTGTGGGCCTATGTTGAGTTGCCACTGCCATGGTGATTTGAGGGGCACGCTGATTTCAGCTGTGCTTGGGTGTGGGGGTTGGTAAAGAATCAGGTTCATACAATCATAGCCAAGAAATGAGAGAGTCAATGTGCTTTTTTGTGTGGGTATTTTGTGCATGGCAAATGTGCAGCTGGTAGGTGGTAGTGTTTTTTAGGGGATTGAAAAATATGGGGATGACTGTGTTCCTTGGCCGCACATGGTCAAAACAGCGTTTGACCTTTTCTTTGTGACATCACAGAATAGCCTATGCACCAAAACTCTATTGGCAAAGCTGCTGTGACTTTTAATTCTTGCGAAGTTTTCTGATGATTTTTTGGTGTAATAAAATGACAACTGACATACTAGCTGATAAATCAGCCGAATTGCAAAAGTTGAACATTTCGATTCAATCACATTCCACAGTGGGTCACGTGACACTTATAAACTGCGTGGTTCCGGCATGCTTGCCACGGAGTGGTTGCAGCGATCAACAACAGGTAAGCTGTAATCTTTGTTTACTACATGACGTCCGACCTAAATATGACGACTGACCACATTTTTTCGAGGAATTCTGAGTCTTATGTCTGACCAAAGATATTTTAGTAGGTTCTGAGCCTTGTAAGAATGAGAGCTTGAAGTGGTAGTACTTTGCTGATATATTTCATTGCAATCATCGGACACAGAGGGTCGAGTCGTAGCTTCCTTTCTGATTTTTACTCCGAGTCTTCATGGTGTAAATCTGTCTGACCATGAAAAATGTGGTGAGTTAAATTTCCACGTCTACCGTTAGGTAAAATATTTAGACATATCTGCATTTTCTGACTTCGGTTGATTGATTGATTGTACTTTGCTTAACGCCCCGACAGCAACAAGACTTTCGCAGGACGTGCCTGCACTGCTTGTGAAAAGAAACTAAACAGAATATTGAATGCATGTCGCCAGCCGGTCTAATACACTAAATGAACCTAAGACCATTTAGCAACACACATCCAATATCAAGAGCTACAGGAAGCTCAGACAGTAGGGAGAGTTTAAAAAGGAAAATACAGGTGAATGGACCAAGGGTAGACAGAAACACATACCCCAGAATAGAGGGGAAAACCCACCCTGAGGGGCTGACCAGAGTGACCCTGGGAACTAAAAAGTAGTTTAAGTTAACCCCACCCAAGTCCCCCAGGGCAGACCCGGGTGGGGGTTTCTGACTTCAGACACTTTGAAATTAAATGAATACTCCCATTTGCTGTTTACTATAGCCAGATCCTGAAATAGATTGTGTGGGTCAAACGCAACATTTACACAAAACTTTTCTGTGTAACAATAATGCCCGACTCACTTAATGGACATGCCTGTGAATCGTAACTCTGTCCAACATGTTGTAACACACTTGACAGGATTTCTAAAAAAAATATTGACGGATTAGCTGTAGTGCAGTTGTACTGTAGTCCATTGGTGTGTTTTGAGAATGTGACCGACAGACTTACATTACTAATACCATACAGGATACAGTTAATGGCAATAAATTTGTCACGATTACCTGATGAATATTAAATATATATTAACTGTTGGGTTTAGCCATTGGAAGATCCTAAAATGTAACTGACTTTTTTTTTATCCATGAGTTACATAACGCTTTGATTAAACTGTCAAAGTCAGGTATCAATTTCTAACTTGTCAATTACAACTGCCCCCACCATGATTTTGGTGAAAACATGACGCCTGACATGATTTTAGTCCCTCAACAAAATTAACCATGATGTAAAAGAGAGACTGTATTGCCACATATATTTGTTTTTGTTATTATGTGATGTATGCGAGTGAAGATGAAAGCGCAATGCATGTTCTTGTTGTCAAGTTAAGAAACCTTTAAATGCTTGATTGTCAGATGTCATCGATTACACCAAAAATCATACAAAAGATTTATTCAAAGTGGGACTTAACATTTACTTTTTAAGGTGTGAATAAGTAACTGTGTTCCACACATGGTGTGTAACTTTCACTTATGTGAAGAAATGTGTTAGTTACATGGCAGTTACGGTGTAATCGCTGATGTCCGATATACTCACGTCCATTTACTTTAAAGTCAAATTTCACAAAATCTACTTGCAAACTGATCTCCTGCTTTCACATGCTAATACTACGGCAGAAATCCCTTATAGAAATGCATTTCCAAAATGATTCAGTGAGTTTCAATTTTGAACCCCTTTGTCCTCTTATATATATATTCCTTAATTTTAACAAAGGCGTCACCCAAAGCCAAACAATGCACTCAATCAGATTAGCTCCAAAAGACGTAATTTTTCTTTCAATTCTGAGAATGCTGTGCTAATGCCATGGAGTTCCTGGCTGGTAAGCTTGCATTGTGTCATCAGGAGATCAGCTGCCCTTTTTTGTGACTGCATCGCTCACTAGTTCTAGAAAAGAGAGGGTAGTGGGAGAGAAGGAATGACAGACCTATCATTTTGAGCCTGGGGGTAGTCCCTACTACTTTATGTAGTAGGTGTTCAGTGGAAGGCTCAAAATGATAGGTCTGTCATTCCTTCTCTCCCACTACCCTCTCTTTTCTAGAACTAGTGAGCGATGCAGTCACAAAAAAGGGCAGCTGATCTCCTGATGACACAATGCAAGCTTACCAGCCTGGAACTCCATGGCATTAGTACAGCATTCTCAGAATTGAATGAAAATTTTTTTATATAATTATATACATATTACATAAGCTATTTCCAGTCAAGTTGCCTGACCTTTCTCTGACAATTTATATGGAAAATCCTGCATGGCTTTGGCAAAAGATATAAAATAACAATTCCAAAATATTGGTCTGCATGTACTTCTACTACACTACATAATTATCAAACTCATCTGGTGTGATATAAAGCATTGCGAATGGTGCTCACTACATTATTTTTACCCCTTTATTTGCTTGTTTATAAATTATTATCTACAATGTATCACCAAAAAGGGACATTAAAAACAGCACTACCTTCACCGTAAGGCAAGCACGAACTGCCATGCAATATTTCATTCTAAGTGAATCTTTTATTTTTAAAGAGCTACCTTAACCCTTTGCATGTCGGTAGCAGTTTTTATAACCATGACTCCTGTTGGAATCATCATGACAAAAGCCGCTACTGACATGCAAAGGGTTAAAATATCAACAAACACTGAAAACAACACCATGGGACAATAAACTGATGGCCACCTGCGCCAGATAGAGTGAATATAAATATGTGTAATAAAATACTATTATCAGGGGGTCGCTATTCTTTATTTGTTTAAAGTTTATTTATAGTGTAATTTACATAGAAAAGACATCTGAAATGGCATTGTAATATCCAACTATTTGCTAGATATATCCGACCTTGTTATCAGCACAGCTGAATGAACAGCATCATTCAAGGCTACCTACCGGTCGGTATGCAGATATCAGTCACAGTTTGGAGGCCAAAACCTAGCCAATATACACACAAATTCCTCACCAAGATATGTACACAAGCTCCTGACCAACATGTACACAAGCTCCTGGTCAATATGTACACCTCAACATGCTTCTTTATTTGGAGGAACGTTTAAAATGTTCATAAATTACAGTCCTTATCACAGGGATGCAAAATGTTAGGCACCCCAATCACAACTTTTGGTTTAACACTACAAGTCTGTGCATCTATAGGTAAGCAAAAAAATAAAAAGCAACATGATGCCCAAAGCTTAAAAAGAGAGAGAGAGAAAAAAAAAAAAGAAACGATGGGTGACTTTCTCAACAGCCCATCCACTGTTTTCGTTTGGATATCGTGTTGTAAATATTTTTGCAACTGCTCATCTACCTTCACTTGCATGGACAGCGGGTCATAGATATGAGCCCCCCCCCCAACACACACATGCAAATGATGGGCGGGTGGCTGAAAGTCCCCAAATGAGAAAACAGAGACTTAGCCTGATCCGCAAACCCAATGAGTGCAGCCAATTAGCAAGGGAATGGATGAATGCCCATGCCAGACAAAATACTGATTGGTTATCGACCTAGGGACTCACGGGTGTCCTCCTGTTTTAGACCGCATACACGACACAGGCATTGCACCCATTCGCCCATGTCCTCTTCCGAGCTTGTCGCTAGGTAGTAAGTCCGCACCTGTCAATACAGTTGAAATAATACAGTTGCATGTACTGTCAAACTATCAGGTTGTATCAATACTATCAAACATGCTCTTAACCCACATCATACTGAGGCTAAAAGCTTCAAATTTGTTCACTGCCATTGCAAGCAACATTATAGTACTTACAGATATGGATATAGACCAATGGCTTTAGTTCAAGGGTGGTGCCAGAATAGCTTGGCGCCTAGAGGCGCCAAGCTATTCTGGCACCACCCTTGAACTATTTTAGTCAAACTTATTTCACACACTGGTGTATTCTGAATGATAAGTGTTAATTACACAAATGTTGTTTGTTCTGTGATGCTGTTTTGCGCTTTAACCTACATCCTGAGGCTGACTTTTAACAAATTGGTCATTGGGTACATTACAAATTAGGAGATATATATAGATAGATCAAGCATGTTTTTTCAAGGGTGGTGCCAGAAGCGCCAAGATATTCTGGCACCACCTTTGAGCTCTTATAGTCTAATTTATTTCAAGCAACGGGTGCATCAGGATGAAAAGGGTTAACAGAAGCCAATATATTAAAAAAAAATCTGTTGATACAGAATTCTGAAAACTCTAAACTTTATCTCTAAGCCTTCTTCATGAGGTACTGTTATGATACTCAACAGTTCTTTCAAATCTGATACATAAACTGCTCAGTACCGTAACATAAATTTATCCATCCACCACCGAGTACCATAACGTGAATTTATCTACCCACTCTCCCATCCACACACTGACTGTCCATCCATTCATTCATCCCATACCAACCTTGCCTTTGCAGACTGTCTTGACGGCCAGTAGGTACGGATACTGGTCCGAGTCCAGAGATTCGATGATCTGTTCACACTGGTCGAGGTCAATCTTTCCTCTCTTTTTCGAGCAAGACTCCGAGTTGAAATAACTCAGCTCATACTGGTCAGGTAGGCTGCCAGACGGCTTGTGGAGGACAAAGAACCGTTGCTTCCATCTCTGGTGGGCACAGGAACAATGTCCATAATATACATGTTTTAAATTTTCATACACGAAAATGACTTTTGTATCTCTGTAAGGTACCTGTGAAACTATGACTTTACACCTTAAAAAATTTCAAATGAATACAGGTGTTCTTTCCTACATCCTGTTAACCGTTTGACTGTTGGTAATGCTTTGTCAAGGTGATTCCTGTTGTTTGTTTGATTTGTAATGCTTTGTCAAGGTGATTCCTGTTGTTTGTTTGATTTGTAATTGAGGTATTATGTTTTTTAACCTTGACCTGCACTCGGCAGGCAAAGACAAATATCCTTTAATGGACAATAAATTTCTTGAATCACCTTGACAAAGCGTTCCTGACAGCTAAAGAGTTAACTTTAACAGCTAACCTGAGATAACACAATGGGGATTGAAGTAGCTGAACTCATACAGATAGCGTAGGTTATCACACGACTCGTGCAGTACACACACACACACAAAAACTATGAACTGTCATGGCTGATTCAACTACACGTACTACAGCTGATCTACCATCTTTTGAACACCTACTTCGAAAGTCAAATTTGAGGCAAACCCTTGTCAACAAGATGCGCCAGATGGATTGGCTGTAACAACTGAAAGGTAGTGCCTGATAAACTTGGCACCTCACTTACCATAACAGCTTCATGTTAGCGTCTAATTGGCAAACTGTGTGCTGTTCTATGAGTTTTGACCTTACAAGCGAGAGCAGTTAAATCCAAACTCACAGCCCTGCACAGCCATGTGGGACACGGCAAGGAAACGGATGGAGCTTTGATGGTATTAACCTATAAATCCCTGACATGATATGACCGAATATGGATCGACCATGATAGTTCAAAGGTGGGGTCAGAATAGCTTCTGACAACACCCTTGACTATCATGGTCCATCTGTCTCCAGAACTGTGAGTGTGATGTAGACCGCAGAGAATACCTAAAAAAATAGGTAAGTTCACCCTAAGAATGTAATGAGTTAGTCTCACATCCACCTATATACATACATTATATAATATTGAGTAACATTTTGCTTGATACAGTGCCGATAACAGGCAGATGTGATTACGAGACCCAAATCAAAATGTCCGAGTCATAAGACAAGGATATTTTATTCGGGTCAAGTAATCACATCTGTCGGTTATCGGCAATGTAAGTATCAAGCAAAATGTTGCTCAATATAATTTATGTACCCAGTCCAAAACAAAAGAAAACATTCATTTTGCGGCTGATTGTGGTGTTCAGACAAAACACATGAATGGCAGACGACTGCATATCAGTGTCGACTCAGCGCGTAGATTTGGTCTGACTATGAGCACATCCAGTACTTTGTATAACTGTGTGTGTTACTGAGTAAATTTTACTTGTTATTAGATCACACATAATTGCGGAAAATGCAAGCAGATTGGTTTATTTAGTTCTTTTCTCAGGTTGTCGATATCGCCAGCTGACATCTTGTCAATTTCACTAGTCAGTCCAGCGATTCGCATGTTTCCTGGTGTCTGTTCTTCGTTCGTGTTTGTGTATAGGATGTAATTTTCGAGCATTCGTACACACTACAAAGTATTTCATTACTACTAGATATAAGAAGCTTGTTAATGTTGGACTGCCATGAGATGGCTTTAGTCGACTGCTTAGCGTTAAACCCCAATAACTAACTTGTTAATGTTGCTGTATGAAAATATTTTGCGTTTCCGTTTTGAAAAATGCATGTATCATCCAGATTGAGTCTTGGCGCGCAAGGGATTTTGGGAAGAGAAGTATATCAAACAAATTCATGAATATTAATTTGCTTGTTATACAGTACATCAATACATGTGTCAAAGAAGGAAAACTTTATGGAGTGGGTATTTTATATACAACCACTGCACATAAATCTTTCATTTAAACTATACTATGCACTCAAAATGACACTGGTTGCTTCCAAGTTTATCCCAACTTCGTCTTGACTGCTGACTTTGTGTGAAGTGTCTGAGAAAGCAAAGCGTTCGACACGTAATACAGCTAAACGATTTCTTGAATAGTCGCGTTAAGTTTCTTTCAAAGAAAGTCTCTACACAAAGCCGAAATAGTAACAAACAAACCTTGACAGAGACACAGCCGAAATGAAAATAGAAACATAACAATCGACGATAGCATAGTCGGCTGAACTGATGCCTCTCTGCAAGTCGCAAAAGGTTTTGTGAGTTCTGTGTCCCTACGCGTCCATTTTAGAGGCATGATACGGTGATTATCTGAACACCACAGTGGCATAAGCGTTTGTCTCTCCAAAATGCATTCTGCCTCTTTCACACACAGTGTCAAATACTGGCGATAGACCGGGCTAAGTCAAGGTAAGTTTGGCGCCTCCGGGCTAATCAGCCACTAACCTTGACATGTCAAGCTCGGTTCATTTTTAACGGCAAAAAGTGTTTAAAGAAACAATTCTAAACGGCTTGAGTCAAGTACTTAACAGAAAAATTTTAAACGGAGTCAGCTGGCGCTGGATGTGAAATGGGTGCAACGCGTAATTAGCAGCCATTACTCAGATGTGGAAAAGCTGGATGTCGAAATTAGTACGGCTAACGCCACTACTCTTGAAAGGGACGAACATGTCCAACAGACCAATACTGAGCCGTTTCCGTCTGCGAAACACAGATCCTAATGAGACCCTGCAGCGTGCGGAAGAGGCCCGATGCCTCCTGTCGGGGAGGCCAATTACATCCATATTCCAGATGAGATCAACAGGTTTCAGCAGGCGACTGCAGAATACATTTGTGGCAGAACCAATCATGCGGGCATTTGGCAATACAAACTTTGTTCGTCTATATTCCGGTCGAGATCAGATGGTTTGGCTGACAGCATTAACTCATTCAGCCCCAACACACCACAGCAAGACATGGTTCGAGCATGACAGTTCAACTGAGGATGGTGTCATAATAGCTTGGCGCCCATAGGCGCCATGCTATTCTGGCACCACTATTGAACGATCATGCTCGATCTGTCTCCAGAATTGTAAAACAGTCCTTCAGAGGGCAACTTCAAAGTTTTGGGATTTCAGTCCCGGGATAGAATGTGTTAAACCACATGCTTACTTGTAAACACTCTGCCTCCTGCCTTTGTAGAAAGGTCGCTGAACGGTCATAGCGTGCACTTCAATATAACCACACTTTGACACTGCAGCACAAGCTAACACTGTATCATATTAGTCATGTTCAATGATCGTGTCGTGTTTTAACCCTCTTGTGTGTGCGACCACGGTGTTTGAAAATCTCGCTTTAAAACTGATAAAGGGGGAAAAAAGACATCTTTAGTCATATCGTCCTATTAGAGCAACAACTGTACATATGCAGATAAAACATTTTTCAGATTTTTACATGACAACTGGCACTTTTAAGCATCTACATGTCCAAAGCTTATTTAGGATGGTGTCAGAATAGCTTGGCGCCCATAGGCGCCATGCTATTCTGGCACCAGTATTGAACGATCATGCTCGATCTGTCTCAGAATTGTAATACAGTCCTTCAGAGGGAAACTTCAAAGTTTGGGGATTTCAGTCCCGGAGTAGAATGTGTAAACCACATGCTTACTTGTAAACACTCTGCCTCCTGCCTTTGTAGAAAGGTCGCTGAAAGGTCATAGCGTGCACTTCAATATAACCACACTTTGAAGTTTTCACTAAAAGTACATGTACAAGAAGTCCTCCTGATGGATCGATACACTACAGCACAAGCTAACACTGTATCAAATTTCATGTTCAATGATCGTGTCGTGCTTTAACCCTCTTGTGTGTGCGACCACGGTGTTTGAAAATCTCGCTTTAAAACTGATAAAGGGGGAAAAAAAGACATCTTTAGTCATAATCTGCGCAAATGTGATGACTACGATAATGATGACTGATCCACCTGCATAGTGCGCCAACATCCATTGTGTACGCTAGTGGCACTTCAGAAATAAGAAGAAACGTAAAAAGGCAGAAAAAAAAGGACTGTGTACTTGCCGCAACTAGTTGTCACAGTGGCATAATCCTCTCGTAAAGGGTTTCCAATTTTTAAAGAAACCCAAGACCAAAACAAACGGAGTCTTCTGAGGCCGGCTGCATGTGCGAGCTTTGTCCTGCGCCAGCCACAATGCATGGTGCTCCGCTATAGCTATACTCAAACCAAGGGGAATCACAGCGCTGGACAGACAACAGTTAGATCCCCCTGCCCCCGCCTATCAGGCACCCAATCGCCAGCCCACAGAGAAATACGCAGGTATAGAATAAGACAATCATTTCCATTCCTAATAAGAATGGATCAGGTCTCTTATATAACCCATGTCTTTCTCCGGAACTTAGGAAGTAGGCAGGAGAAACATACATACACAAACATGAAGGTGCGCTACTATATGTGGTCGGGTAAATACCCTGATTTCCCACAGTAGATGCACAGAACATTACACAACAATGTAACGATACAAATTTTGCCTCGAGTTATACATGATACTCACAAACCAGATAGGTGAGGCCTAGCACTGGCAGAATTGTACAAAAACCAAGGGGAATCACTCAGCGCTGGACAGACAACAGTTAGATCCCCCTGCCCCCGCCTATCAGGCACCCAATCGCCAGCCCACAGAGAAATACGCAGGTATAGAATAAGACAATCATTTCCATTCCTAATAAGAATGGATCAGGTCTCTTATATAACCCATGTCTTTCTCCGGAACTTAGGAAGTAGGCAGGAGAAACATACATACACAAACATGAAGGTGCGCTACTATATGTGCGCTACTATATAGTAGCGCACCTTCATGTTTGTGTATGTATGTTTCTCCTGCCTACTTCCTAAGTTCCGGAGAAAGACATGGGTTATATAAGAGACCTGATCCATTCTTATTAGGAATGGAAATGATTGTCTTATTCTATACCTGCGTATTTCTCTGTGGGCTGGCGATTGGGTGCCTGATAGGCGGGGGCAGGGGGATCTAACTGTTGTCTGTCCAGCGCTGTGATTCCCCTTGGTTTGAGTACTGACAATTCTGCCAGCGCTAGGCCTCACCTATCTGGTTTGTGAGTATCATGTATAACTCGAGGCAAAATTTGTATCGTTACATTGTTGTGTAATGTTCTGTGCATCTACTGTGGGAAATCAGGGTATTTACCCGACCACATATAGTAGCGCACCTTCATGTTTGTGTATGTATGTTTCTCCTGCCTACTTCCTAAGTTCCGGAGAAAGACATGGGTTATATAAGAGACCTGATCCATTCTTATTAGGAATGGAAATGATTGTCTTATTCTATACCTGCGTATTTCTCTGTGGGCTGGCGATTGGGTGCCTGATAGGCGGGGGCAGGGGGATCTAACTGTTGTCTGTCCAGCGCTGTGATTCCCCTTGGTTTGAGTACTGACAATTCTGCCAGCGCTAGGCCTCACCTATCTGGTTTGTGAGTATCCGCTATAGCTATGGCTGGCGCAGGACTAAACTCACTCATACTACAATTGACCGCTGGTCCTGAATCAGGTGCCGTGAACAAGATGTTGTTTAGTCACGTTCGACTGTAAAAAGTGTAACTATTTTTTTATCACGCGGCCTGATAAAATTCAAACAGAAATTCAAATCTGTTTATCAGACGCTTGCGGCAAGCACCGGCCATCTGCACAAGGCATAGATCCTCTATACCACAACACTGGTTGCTTCCCTCCATTGCTGTGCTGACAAGTCAGTATTTAGCGTCAGTCATAGATCAGAACAAGTCAGCGCAGCAATCGAAGGAGACAACCAGTGTGCTATACCATTTGCTGGCAGTATTTGGTCCCATTTATATCTACATTTCTGCTCCAGATACTAAGTCAAGAGTGGAAGAAGGGGTAGGGGGGGCGTAGCCTGCGACTGTACAGTCACTGATAACCACCACCAGTGTCAACGAAAGGCCATCGGACCCACGTCAACCGCAACTGGCCTGTGGCCGAATGCGGCCCAAGGACCTTTTGCTTACCAAAACAAGCGTCTAAACAAGTCGTTGTCACAAAGCCGTCTATCGCGCATAAAGTACAGAGCTGTCTTGAAAAACAAGCCCTCCTCAGAGAATCCATTAGGCTTGGCAGAAAATATTTCTGGACATTAATTATGGCGCAACAAAACACAGGGTTCAGCATGGGGGGTCGCAGACTGACGAGGCAAACAACAGCAAATCAAACAGGATAATTATTCTAACGCGCAATATATTAATAAAGCTCTGAACAAACCGATGGGTGACGTGTCTCTATGGGTCTGCGCTAATAATATCATCGTACATCAAAAGAGACAGTGATTAATGAATCCCTAAAAGTGCAATACAGAAAGAAAGAATAACTGTCTTGTGCATGCCAGTGATATTGTAAACAGTACCGATGGTTGCATGCACAAGGGGGTTAAAAAAAAACATGCATCATTAGAATAGTCTGCACTTCAAGATGAATGCCAACTTTTTCCAGCTGGAGCCTGGACTACATGAGAACTTCAACTAGATTAACCTCAACACTGTCGGGAGACAAGGAATGTCATCCAAATGCAAGTGGCATAGATCCTCATCAGCCCCTGAATTTGCGGAGGCTCGTGAGGATCTATACCTCTTGCTCGCCTGATTAACATCCGAATACCTCAGAAAGACGGGCTCACCAATAATGCATCTGCTTTGGTTTCAGCGACATCATTTCTAGCCGGTGGTATTGAAGGTGTTAAACCGAGTTTCTGACTGCATAGACACTACTCGGTATTAGGGTAATTACCGTATGCTGATGGCCCTTCTGTTCATGACTATGTGTGAACGCGTAAACGACGGGGGAGGGCGGAGGGGGAGGGGGGGGGGGTGCCACCACTGATTAACCCATATCATACTGAGGCTAAAAGCTTCAAATTTGTACACTACCATGTGCAAGCCACATTAAAGCACTTACAGATAAGGATATAGACCAATGGCTTTAGTTCAAAAGTGGTGCCAGAATAGCTTGGCGTATAGAGGTGCCAAGCTATTCTGGCACTACCCTTAAACTATTTTAATCAAACTTATTTCACACACTGGTGTATTCCGAATGATACGGGTTAAAGCATAACTGGTTACTAGCAATGACAAGCAGAAGTTAACTATACTATAATTACTAAATGTCTTACCACAAACGGCGCTCAAGCAAGCTTCGAGTCACCTTCAAAATGGAATGAAATAATAGTCATGTGCTTTTTCCTCCGCAAACCACGTCACGTGCAGTCTCTTACGCTTATGACACACAGCCTGCATTCTGCACATGTTCAAGACTTCCAAGTTGAGAGGGATCTGTGGGGATGGGGGAGGAAAGGGAAGTGGACAAAGAATAAAAGAACTTCAGTCAGCGGGGCTGGGTGGGGACAAACAAAAAAGGCAGGGTGTGTCTGTGTGTGTGCGTGTGAGGACGACGGAGGTGAGGGATATGTGTGTGTGTGTGTGTGCGCGCGCGCGATGGGGTGAGAGGGGGTGGGTGGGTGGGGATGTGTACGCGAGGGCACCGTGATGATATGCGTTGTGCATACAGGTGAAACCCTCGCGCTGGGACCATACGGCGTTGAGGCGCGTCCCCTGGGTGGTGGATAGGGGGTCCCTCGTGAGAGGGGTGCACCGAATGAAATAAGGTGCCGTGAACCAACATGGTCTAAGGGAAGGTGACCCCGACAGAAAACCCCTGGTCCTCCTAGTAAGGGGGTTGGGCGTGGGGGTAGCTTCCCCACCCTGCAAAAAAGGAAATAGCTACAAAAACGCCGACGAAAAGACTAACAGTAATTCCTTTCCTGGAGGAGGAAGGTTCTTCTACTAGAAGACTTATGACGTCCTGTGGTGAAAGCCGGAAGTCTTCGGAAGCCACAGGACCGAGCCGCCTCTCTCTATCCAGGGATACAACCAACCCCCAGGGAAAGAGGAAAAGAGGTAGGCCGAGAAACTCCTGGCGTCGAGACCTCCATGCAGACATCAAGAGACTGGGAACCACCTGGAGTAGAATCGAAGGAGAAGCACAGGACAGGAGTTGCTGGAGGTCTCTCGTCGACGGCCTATACCCGGGTAGGGGTGACAGGCGTAAGTAAGTAAGTAATACAGGTGAAACCCGGTGTAATTGATTGATTGATTGTATGTACATTGCTTAACGTTCCGACAGCAACAAGGCTTTCTCAGGACGTGCCTGCACTGCTTGTGATGAAAAAACTAAACAGAACATTGAATGTATGTCGCCAGCCGGTCAAATACATTAAATAAACCTAACACATGGGGCCTAAATAAAGCTAAGACCATTTAGCAACACACATCCAATATCAAGAGCTACAGGCAGTGCAGACAGTAGGGAGACTTTTAAGAAGGCAAATACAGGTGAATGGACAAAAGGTAGACAGAAACACATGCCCCAGAATAGAGAGATAAACCCACCCTGTGGGGCTGACCAGGGTGACCCTGGGAACTAAAAAATACCTAACCCCACCCAAGTCCCCCAGGGCAAACCCGGGTGGGGTCCGGTGTAATTGAGGTAAACTCAGTATAACATTACACAAATGTACTGACTTGGCAGAGTCAATTATGGTTAAACTGTGTGCCTCGAGCCTTTAAACTTTTGCGTGCGAATTGCGGTTTTTGTCGCGATGATTCCTACTGGAATCATCGCGACAAAATCCGCTACCGACACACAAGCAAAGAGTTTATCCTACCAGTATTTGCGCACACAGCTACTCGCTTAGCTTGGCGGATGCTTTTAAAGTTCTGCTTAAAATGCGCCCGGTGATATTCTCTGCCTATGAGACAGAAATGTAAATTGGGCATACAACAGGTGTAGATCCTAGCGAGTCAGGTTCACAGGCTGCTGGCGTTATGGCTCCTGCAGAATCAGTAACGGCGTGTCCCTGGGAGTAAAAATGACCAACCCCTCCTCCCCATCCCGACTTCCCGCCACGGGCCTAACTTCAGCACTCATTAAACTTAGAAAAACAGCGACGT
The DNA here is from genome assembly GCA_036245525.1 of Semisulcospira habei. NCBI lineage: Eukaryota > Metazoa > Mollusca > Gastropoda > Semisulcospiridae > Semisulcospira > Semisulcospira habei. The sequence continues at coordinate 93,075,905 of BTPG01000005.1, read as the reverse complement.
CCTTTAACCCTTTCTATCCTGATACACTATTGCTTGAAATAAATGTGACTGAAAATTCAAAGGTAGTGCCAAAATTGCTTGGCGCCTGAGGCGCCAAGCTATTCTGGCACCACCCTTGAACAAAAATGGTGATCTGTCTCCTGATCTGTAATGTAGCCTTCACAGGGCAATACGCAAGTCTGAAAATAAATTCAGCCTTAGGATGTAATGGGTCAAAAGCTCTATTTCCCGCCCCCACCTACTCCCAGCCAAAGCTTTTCCATTAACCCCACTGTGCATGCAGCAACCGGGACTGTTTGCAGTACCGGCGGCTGCATGCTCAAAGGGGTTAACCCCACAGTTGCCTGTCAAGCCGATGACCCACAAAAGTCGGTGTGCGACATAGCAGCACGTTCGAAAAGTGTCTTGCGGCGAATGTCACGGCCAAGCTTGCCGCTGACCGCACTCAAGTGTTGGGCAAACTCTTCCTCCAAAACTGAGAGCTCCTATGGGAACACGATCCTTGTGAAAGAGACACATATCATCAACACCCCATCTGAGAGCGACGTTCTCTTCTGCAACCCCTGCGAGATACAGGTTCTCTGGTGTCACTGCTGGAAGAGGCATAGATCCTCATGAGCCCCCGCTATCACGAAGACCTATGACGCTTGCAGACGGGCTGAAGGTCTGCGAGGCTTGCTCGAATCTAAATATTGGGGGGGGGGGGGGGGGGGGGGGGGGCTCGGTGGAGTGGAGGGGCATCACACCTCTAGCAGAATCCCTAGCCTAAGGTATATCTGCGTTCCTCATATGGAAGAGGTCATCGGACATTAGTCTATGAGTATGATGGTCGAGTGCAACTGTTAATTTCTAAATACTTTGGCAAAAAAGTGAGAACGAAATTTTAGACCGAGCAATGCCTTGAAGTCACATTTTCCCTACTGCTAAAACGTATGCTGAAAGACAAGCCGATTAGTAATTTACAACCTTATTCTGAAAAAGCTTCCGCTACATTTAATCCTCTGTGAAAGCACTAAACTACAGGGTGTCATCTGCAGGCCGCACAAAGCTCCTTCTGCCTACAATAACCCATATCATACTGAGGGTAAAAGCTTCAAATTTGTGCACTGCCATATATGCAAGCTATGTTATAGTATTTACAGATAAGGATATAGACCAATGGCTTTAATCCCACTTTGGTATTAGTTTCAGCCCACTTAATCAAATTTCAAATACAAACGATTTTGAATTTCCAAAAACTACAGTAGCTCGCTTGAGCTTGCCCTTAGCACCACGTGAATGTTCTGTGTTTATGTACAGTGTGTGAGTGAATGCGCGTGATTCACATGAGCGTGCTTGTTGGGTTCAGTTCGCGGCGGCGCTTTGAGCCGATTTTCAATTGGGATAAAGCGCCTATTTAATGCGCTTATTATTATTATTATTAGTTCAAGGGTGGTGCCAGAATAGCTTGGCGCCTACAGGCACCAAGCTATTTTGGCACAACCCTTGAACTATTTTAGTTAAACTAATCATCACACACACACACACACACACACACACACACACACACACACACACACACACACACAAAGGCTGGTGCACTGCTAAAAGTACAGATAGTGAAACATGTATGGATACTATAAAAAGACATCCATGGGCTTTCTCTGACAGCCTCCACAATGAAAACTGACAGGTAGTTTGTAATTAACCACTTCACTGCCAGTGGATGCAGACTGTTTCCGAAATATTTACTAATTTAACGCTAAATGGCAAAAAAAAAAGAAAAGAAAATGCGGATACAAAGTGGTTTCAGCAAGAGACATAGGCAGTCACATGGGCTCATGAGGATCTATGCCTCTTGCGGCTGTATTGTGCTCACTTCTTCTCAGCTGTAAAGGGGTTAACCCTTATCATTCGGAATACACCAGTGTGTGAAATGAGTTAGACTAAAATAGTTCAAGGGTAGTGCCAGAATAGCATGGCACCTCTAAGCGCCAAGCTATTCTGGCACCACTCTTGAACTAAAGCCATTGGTCTATATCCTTATCTGTAAGTACTATAATGCAGCTTGCATATGGCAGTGTACAAATTTAAAGCTTTTAGCCTCAGTATATGGGTTAAAGATCAAGCTCATTAGGCCTCACTGTGCATAGCCATAATGCCACCAGTTGTTTACGGTACCCCAGACTGCAGAGAGCCAGTAGGCTGCAGACACAAAGGGTTCAAAGCTCACAGCTACTGCCCGATTAGCTCTGTACTGGACTAGGAATACTGCCGCTTAACCCATTACATCCTGAGGCTGTATTTTTAAATTTTGCTTATTGTCCTATGTCGGCTCTATTGCAGATCAGGAGATAGATCCACCATTATAGTTCAAGGGTGGTACCAGCATAGCTTAGCGCCTGAGGCGCCAAGCTGTGCTGGCACCACCCTTGATAGTCAAATGTATTTCAAGCATAAGGGTATCAGGATAAAAAGGGTTAACTCCCTCGAAACATACCACAGATAAGACATGTGGTGGATGAACTTAGCATAAAGACGTGGGCCATAAGGAAATCCTCAGTGTGGCAAATAAACTTAGAATTTGAGAGGTGACACAAACGGATGCGCGGCTAATGTAGTTAGCGTTCCAGACATGCGGCATGTATGCGGCATGTCTTGTACGCTAGTGAACTTCATTTGCCGAGTACCCGTGTGCAGCACGTCACGAATGAGTTAATGTGGATCTACAACCGGCTGTCTAGGATGATCAACGCAAACAGCTGCTATACAATTCTTGACACGTTTAATTTTGAATGCTAGTGGGTGTCCATGAACCATGGTTGTTTGAACTGCTTACTGCTACTGACGAAACCGTTTGGCGGAAATGACGCTTAGTTACGGCTTTACACGTCTTTTTGGCCGACGAGGGTTATCCCTGCCGGCAGCTGAAATCAGTGTCGGCCTGAAATATATGGATAATTTCGGGATGCCAGCAAGAAGTACAGATCCTCATGAGCCCCAGCAACTGCGAGGGCCCATGACGATCTATGCTCTTTGCTTCTTAGTGTTGGTCACTGTGTTCCGGCAGTGCCGGGAATGAGTTGTCTCTTCCCCCACTCCAATCGGCAAGATGAGTGTACTTAGTAGAGACCAGGGGCACATTGCATCATTAAAAGTAATGGTCATTAGGACTAAACTTGTAAATGGGCCATTTGTACCGAATCTAGTTAAAGGCTACTTTATTTTTAGACTGGAGGGAATCCCTTCCGCTTTGACAAGTGGGCGCATGCGCAGTTCGTGCTTTATAAACAGCTACTATGAAAATCTCGCTTTTCACGAATGTATTCTTCGGGCAGACATCCAACTCCTGTGCATCTTACAACATGTATTGGCAGTCCCTAGGCTTGTCACCACCACGCACAGTAATCGCCCATTAGGATCGCTAATGGTGGGGTACAGTGGCATTAAATTTAATGAATCTTAACACTGACAAAACTGAAGTCATGCCTGCTGGCTCTAAGGCCGCTAAAATAGGTCATCCATTCCGGCAGATTTGTGACCATTAACCAAATTGGCTCAAGGTGCCGTGAACCAACATGGTCTAAGGGAAGGTGACCCTGACAGAAAACCCCTGGTCCTCCTAGTAAGGGGGTTGGGCGTGGGGGTAGCTTCCCCAACCTGCAAATAAGGAAATAGCTACAAAAATGCTGACAAAAAGACAAACAGCAATTTCTTTCCTGGAGGAGGAAGGTTCTTCTACCAGAAGATTTATGACGTCCTGTGGTGAAAGCCGGAAGTCTTCGGAAGCCACAGGACCGAGCCGCCTCTCTCTATCCAGGGACACAACCATGGGAACATGCAGAGTTGCCAACCCCAAATTTTTTTTTCAGTAGTCAAAATGTAGAATTTCAGTAGTTTTATGACAATTTCAGTAGTCAATGCGCGTCAATTTCAGTAGTCAATTTCAGTAGTCAATGCGCGTCGCTGCAGTCCTCGTTGCTGCCCAGAGTTGCCAACCCCAAATTTTTTTTCAGTAGTCAAAATGTAGAATTTCAGTAGTTTTATGACAATTTCAGTAGTCAATGCGCGTCAATTTCAGTAGTCAATTTCAGTAGTCAATGCGCGTCGCTGCAGTCCTCGTTGCTGCCTTACATTTCTTCCACACTATCTGACAGTTTCATTTCATAGCAGGGCACACCCTGCATGTTGGTATCCGGAAACATTTTTTTTGCACAAGTTGTTGAAATGGTCCGCTACGGATGCAGGTAGATTGTGTTCCGCTACAAAAGTGGTAAACAGTGTTTCAGTCCGGATGACAGATAAGTCTGTTTCTTTGAAAAAAACGGGAAGAGACTGAGATGGCACAAATTTTTCTGGATCACAATGGCTTCGGCATTTGTGGCGACTTCCATTGACGTGCCGGGTCACATCGTTTAATCCTCCATCAGGCATGCCTACCCACAATTTGAAGTTTCAGTATTAGCCATTTGAAATTTCAGTAATACTATTAAAATTTCAGTAATACTATTACTATTGTTACCTATTATTTCTGCACTTTTTTTATATTGTGCTTTTTATATTAGCACGAGCGCAAAAATAAAAATGACACACACACACACACATCACTGGCCAGGACACATATAGTTTGCACATCTCTGTAATGGGTTAAATAATGGTTGGGCGCCCCCCCCCCCCCCCCACTTAATTTTGTTAAATTTTTTTAAAAACTTGCACATTGCGAAATTTTCTGATCATTGCACTTAGGTCCAACCAAGGGAAAGCAGACACCGACAGGTTGGTTTAAATAAAGGGACGTAATCAAGCAAATTGTTCTAGTGTGCTTACTCCCCTTGTTATTGTTTTAATTTGACCAACTCCAACATTTATTTTATTTCTAGATTTAAGGTTGTAGGACACACCTCTTTCACGCATCTTTTCTGCGCATTTAGATACCGCTATCTTGCGTCTGCCGTGACCTGAGACTAGAGGTCACCGAAAAAAACCGCCGTACGGCAAGTCGTATTGCAAACAAGCTCAATTTATCGATAATTGACAAAAGATATATACTGTCTGAAATAGGTGTGTAAGCTGACTGTTTCTATGCATAAAATGTTGTGTTTCCTCAGAAATAAGATACTTTTGCATAAGTTGCGACAAGTCATCGAGCGTCAGTGGTAACCCATAACCACAAGCGACAGCAGCAGCAACATTCACATGAACGGCCAGAAGCTAGAAGAGGTCAATAGCTTCAAGTACTTGGGAGCCACCCTGTCCAAAGATGGTAGTTGCATAGCAGAGATCCGTATCAGGATAGGTACAGCAACATCCGCAATGGCCAGGCTGGACAGGATATGGCGAAGTAACTCCATCAGCTTCACCATCAAGTACAGGCTTTACAAGTCCCTCGTAGTGTCTATTCTACTCTACGGCTGTGAGACTTGGACACTGCTTGCAGACTCAGAAAAGAAAATCCAGGCCTTTGAGAACAAGTGCCTGAGGAAGTTGCTCCGCATCTCGTACCGCGAGCACAAGACCAACGAATATGTACGGAGCATCGTCACTTCCCTGGTGGGCCCACATGAACCCCTTCTGGCAACCGTGAAACGGCGCAAGCTTGCTTGGTTTGGCCACGTAACCCGACACAACACCTTGTCCAAGACTATCCTCCAAGGCACTCTCGAAGGAAGTCGTCGGCGAGGTCGTCAGAGAAAGAGTTGGGTCGCAAACATAAAAGAATGGACCGAACTCGAGATGCCAGACTTGCTTGCCACCGCCCAAAATAGATTGATTGATTGTACATTGCTTAACGTCCTGACAGCAACAAGGCTTTCTCAGGACGTGCCTGCACTGCTTGTGAAAAAAAAAACTAAACAGAACATGGAATGTATGTCGCCAGCCGGTCAAAGACATTAAATAAACCTAACACATGGGGCCTAAATAAAGCTAAGACCATTTAGCAACACACATCCAATATCAAGAGCTACAGGCAGTGCAAACAGTAGGGAGAGTTTTAAAAAGGCAAATACAGGTGAATGGTTTTTTTGATTGATTGTACATTGCTTAACGTCCCGACAGCAACAAGGCTTTCTCAGGACGTGCCTGCACTACTTGTGAAAAAAATAAATAAACAGAACATTGAATGTATGTCGCCAGCCGGTCAAATACATTAAATAAACCTAACACATGGGGCCTAAATAAAGCTAAGACCATTTAGCAACACACATCCAATATCAAGAGCTACAGGCAGTGCAGACAGTAGGGAGAGTTTTAAAAAGGCAAATACAGGTGAATGGACAAAGGGTAGACAGAAACACATGCCCCAGAATAGAGAGAAAAACCCACCCTGTGAGGCTGACCAGGGTGACCCTGGGAACTAAAAAATACCTAACCCCACCCAAGTCCCCCAGGGCAGACCCAGGTGGGGTACAGGTGAATGGACAAAGGGTAGACAGAAACACATGCCCCAGAATAGAGAGAAAAACCCACCCTGTGGGGCTGACCAGGGTGACCCTGGGAACTAAAAAATACCTAACCCCACCCAAGTCCCCCAGGGCAGACCCGGGTGGGGCCCAAAATAGAACTCAGTGGAGAGCACTGTCTGTTGCTGCTGTCTTTCAGTCCCCCCAACGCCCAGTTCGGGCAAGGGACTGATGATGATGATGATGATGGTAACCCATAACCATTTCTCAGAAGAAGAAAAAAAAAATGAACGGGCCAACCGAACGGGAGCCAGGAAAACAACAAAATCTCTTCAGACATCAGCAAGGAAAAGGTAAACTAAAGTAGAAAAAGTGGTTGGTGGTGTATCTGACTGGTTTTCCAACTCTTTCCAAAAAAAAAAAGTTTTATGCACCGCCAAAAAAAAACCCAATAGCTAACTGTCCTTTTATGCATGGAAATTTACAGCCTACCTGCAATGAAGAAGACTACATTTTATTGTGGGTTGACAGGGGCATGCATTCCATGTATGTCAGTCACCACCTAGAAGTAGAACATTTCCATACATTCTCAGAGAGCCTTTACTAATACGGTGGAAGGAATGTAGTCCACATTGTAGTGATATTAAACCAGTGCCAGTGCTTATTATTTAGGAAAACGTACTGTGTGTAGTAAAAAGTCCTGCTAAGGGAGAATTTTGCATTACTAACTCAGAACTGCTTTCAGTACTTAGTAACTTAGTTTTCTCATCCATTCTCTGTCTTATGAAGGCTATATTACAGATTAGGAGATAGGTCCAGCATTTTTTTAGTTCAAGGATGGTGCCAGAATAGCTTAGCGGATAATACGCCAATATATTCTGGCACCACCCTTGAACTATCATAGTCACATTTATTTCAAGCAGTGGGTGTATCAGGATTAAAAGGTTACCTAGTAAAACGCTACTATGACTGAAACCCTAATATTTGTTGACTACCATTTTGGATGACCGTAGAATGTGTGAAAAATAAGCAAGCCTTTATGTTGAGACTCGTGACACTTATTTTAGCTACCTTTTGGAAAGGTCACACAGGTTGTGAATCAATTATGTGCATGAGGCGTACAGACGTGACTTTGCCATTGTTGTTTGTTCTTTGCGGTTTACACAGTTTTTGTCGCATTTATTTTGAAAGTAATAATCTGCCCCTGCATTTAGTTCACGCAAAGTGAAATTGTCATGCTGCCGAACAACACAGTAATAATCATGTATTTCATTTCTGGCTAATACTGCTGTTGACCTCTCGCTGTGGAGTCTCAGTACTTTAACCCAGAGTACATACTTGCAAACAAGCGCAGAAGTATGACGCCTACACCAACTGACCAAGGTCACACTCACAGCTCAAGTGATGTGAGGGAAGGTGACACTTATTCTCCTGGACTCAAGGTAAATCATACCAGTAGATCTGTGATGAGAATCAGGTGCAGAACACAACACAACTATGGTGTGAATGAACACATCATACTGTAATGCCTTCTTTCATTGGCTCATGTGCGAAGCAAGTGTAAGGCTATGTTCTGGGCCATTGGTCATCCATGGTAAATTTTAATGTTGGCATTTTCTCGGAGACTATTCAAACCACAGTCTTCAAACGTAGCCGAAGGATACTTTGTGGCAAGACCTTTCTTACTCTTAGCCTACCAGTTTGAGTTCAGGCCAGGGGTCATGAGAAATCAAGAAATAGGTTAAAAACAAATAGCCATATTTTGACAAAAGATATTTTTTCTCAAATACTATTCACAACTGTACATAAGCCAGCCCTTTACTTATGCTTAGACTCATGGCACTTAAATTTCAGTCACCTGTTGGAAAGGTCACACAGTTCAGATTAAGAAAATGATCAGTTTTAAATGCACACGAGCGATCCAGGCTTCACCATTGTTGTTTGTGGTGTTCACAGTTTATTTCACATTAGTTTGAAGGTAGTAATGTGTAAACTAAATGTAGGGACGAATTGGGTGGGTGGGTGGGGGGGGGGGGGGGGACTCCCCCCACCGGCCCCGAATTGTTTATAATGCTATAACAAAGTCCCTGTTTGTGGAGTTTTGAACCGACCCACCCTGAAATAAGATCAGAAGTGAAATTGCCATGCTGCCGAATAACACGATAATAAACATGTATTTCATTTCAGGTCAGTGCTGCTGTTGACGTCTCACTGCAGAGTCACGCCCAGAGGGTATACTTGCAAACAAGCACAGAAGTATGACGCCTACACCAAGAAGAGGCAAGAGCTAGTCAGGTCATGTTGCTCAAAGGAGAAGGCCACAGCTAAAAGCAGGCAATTCCAGTTCCAGCGGATCAACTAAAGTGAGATTGATTGATTGATTGTACATTGCTTAACGTCCTGACAGCAACAAGACTTTCTCAGGACGTGCTGGCACTGCTTGTGAAAAACAAAAACAAAAAACAGAATATTGAATTTATGTCGCCAGCCGGTCTAATACGTTAAATAAACCTACGACATTGGGCCTAAATAAAGCCAAGACCATTTAGCAACACACATCCAATATCAAGAGCTACAGGCAGTGCAGACAGTAGGGAGAGTTTAAAAAGGCAAATACAGGTGAATGAACCAAGGGTAGACGGAAACACATGCCCCAGAATAATGATTGATTGTACATTGCTTAACGTCCCGACAGCAACAAGGCTTTCTCAGGACGTGCCTGCACTGCTTGTGAAAAAAAAATAATAATAAACAGAACATTGAATGTATGTCGCCAGCCGGTCCAATACATTAAATAAATTTAACACATGGGGCCTAAATAAAGCCAAGACCATTTAGCAACACACATCCAATATCAAGAGCTACAGGCAGTGCAGACAGTAGGGAGAGTTTTAAAAAGGCAAATACAGGTGAATGGACCTCGGGTAGACAGAAACACATGCCCCAGAATAGAGAGAAAAACCCACCCTGTGGGGCTGACCAGGGTGACCCTGAGAACTAAAAAATACCTAACCCCACCCAAGTCCCCCAGGGCAGACCCGGGTGGGGTACATGCCCCAGAATAGAAGGGAAACCCACCCTGTGGGGCTGACCAGGGTGACCCTGGGAACTAAAAAGTAGTTAACCCCACCCAAGTCCCCCAGGGCAGACCCGGGTGGGGTTAGAGAGAAGGCGACACTTATTGTCCTGGACTCGAGGTAAAGCATACCGACTGATTTGTGAATAGAATCAGGTTCATAACAAAACACAACTGGTTGGAATAAACACATCACACTGTAATGCTTTCTTTCATTTTGAAGATGGTGTAGTACTAGTACCAGCATTCTCAACAACACCGAATGCTAAAATCACTTGCTGTCAACAAGTGGCACCATATTGCATTTGATTTGAAAACTAGAGGGTTGGGCAAGTCTGCAAATACTGTCGTTTTCTTTAATAAGCACTTAGTGCAAACAAAAGGACTAGAAAACTCTGAATACTACCCATTTGGTCCAGTGTGTGCTGTTGCTAAACAGCAATGCGTTGTGTCCTGTTTGAAACAATTTCTGCAAGTTACACTTTGAATATTGATGCTGATTCTAGATATATGTATACACCCTTTGTGGTCATTTCAAGCTTAATGGCGTCTAATTTTTGGCGCACGTGTGATAGCAAAAGTAAGTGTTTGTAATGGGTCGTCCATCAACTGTCTGTTATCTGTGGGCAACTTTAACATTGGCATTTCCTCGAAGACTATGCAAGCCTCAGACTTCAAACTTGGCACAAGGGTACTTTGTGGTAAAATAATTCTAAACATACCAATTTCTGTGACCTTTCAAAGGTCATCTCAAGTAGTATTTTCAACTTCAAACTCAAACTTGCTATGGAGATACCACATGATAAGGGTGACAAAAGTTAGTTTCGGGTAGAGTTGTAGTTTTTATCAATGTTTTTGCAAACTTTTCAATAACATTTGGCATGATAACACTTTTCTGTGCATACTAATGTAATCAGCCCCTCACAGAGGTCAAGGGTCACAGAGGGTTGACAAATGTGTGAAAAATGAAGGGATTTGGAAAAAACTCAGGTTTCACTGGTACAAAATCCAGCCCTATACTTATGTTTAGACATTTTCAGAGACCTGTTGGAGAAGTCAAGCCAAGGTCAAAAAGGTCAGACGTATTATGTGGATTGGTCATACACGTGAACCATAAGGACATTGCCTTTCTTGTTCATGTTCTGACTACTGTCATATTATGCATGTATATACTTTGTATAAATACTTGCAAACATATATGCACGCAATATGTGCATGTCAAAACTTTTTTGATACAAAATTATCTTTTGCAGGTTGCGAAAGATAAGGGAAGAAGAGTTCAACGGGTACATCTCTCCGCGATGGCCAACCGACGAGAAGGCAAAGGAAGTGAACTGATTGTCCTGTGTAGGAGGGCAGACGTCCTGTTATTTTGATGTCCATCCACCAGGCTGGCCACAATGTCAAGGTTTTGGACAGTCACATCATTCGCAATGCAGCAAAAGCCTGTGCCTTACTGCCTGAGCTGATGCATAGCCATATTATTAGGAGAAGGGCAAGCAGGCTTTAGGCCTGGCTATTCAACTGCAGACACAACAGCAGTGGGGCAGTGACAACAAAGTGACAATGACAAAACTCGAGAACATAGAAATAAAGAGGGAGTGTTTCCATAAGCCTGACATAGAAGCAGCGGGGCGACAAAATTGTAACGTGCATTCGAGCAGTTCAGGGGCTATTGTACAGTGATGGGGGTGTGCTTTGTGTGTTTTCATATAACAACGTGACAAAGCGATTTGACACCCATGTTGTAATTTGTAGTGCAGTAAAAAGGTGAAAAATATCTGTATTTTGACCAAACAGATGTTTTCTCAAGTATATACAACTTCAAACCCAGACTTGGTACAAGGTGGTAAGAACTTTTCATGCATACTAATTTTGTATGCATGAAAGGTCAGAAAGGTCAAGGGTCACAAGAAATCGGGAAATAGGTACAAGATAGCCATATATTGCCCAAAAATGTTTTTTTCTCAAGTATTCCTAACTGTAACCCTAAACTTGGTAAAGAGATACCTGATGGTAAGACCTTCCTATGCATATTTATTTGGATGACCCCCTCAGAAAAGTTACTTTTTGTCACTCTCCTGTCATGTCGCGATTTGGAAACTCAGATTAATATGTATTAGTTTTTGATTATCCAAGGAAAACCCCTTTACTGACAATGTGTTCATTTTTTGAAGACATTTCATCATATGAACAGGTCTTTTTTGTGACAAGTTCCTAAATACTGGCATACATCAGTCATTCAAAATATGTACTCCACAGCTGACACTTATGGGGTAATTGATTGATTGATTGTACATTGCTTAACGTCCCGACAGCAACAAGGCTTTCTCAGGACGTGCCTGCACTGCTTGTGAAAAAAAACCAAAACAGAACATTGAATGTATGTCGCCAGCCGGTCAAATACGTTAAATAAACCTAACATGGGGCCTAAATAAAGCTAAGACCATTTAGCAACACACATCCAATATCAAGAGCTACAGGCAGTGCAGACAGTAGGGAGAGTTTTAAAAAGGCAAATACAGGTGAATGGACAAAGGGTAGACAGAAACACATGCCCCAGAATAGAGAGAAAAACCCACCCTGTGGGGCTGACCAGAGTGGTACAGATAGATTTTGTGCAGCATCGGTGTGAGACAAGGAGAAAACTTATCACTGCTCCGCTTTGCATGATTCAAAATGATATACAGGGTTCATTCTGAAAATGGTCATTGGCCTCAGAGTATAAAACCCATGGGTCCTTTCTGAAGAGGGGATGTGCGGAAATATAGAAACGTGTCATTAAACCCTCAGCTTAAAATGTTGTGCAAATGTGGACTTGCTCAATGAAAAACGCAATACTGCTCAAGAGTGAGTTGACCATGCAGTTCTTGCATTACCCTCCAGCTGTCACAGCAGATTTAAGTGGTTGGGTGATAACTGATCATAGGCATATGATATGTACTGTACTTTGTGTTTGTTTTGTTTTTTTTCTTCCACTGTCAATCTTTGACTTTCAGCTGTGTGGCTTTACTTATCGTATCAGAATTGCTAACCACATGGTTCATTTCACAAGTTTTACAGATGTACTGTACATGACACACGCCAACAAACAGAATGACCTGACTATGATCCGTGTCCATACAAGTCTCCGTAGGCATGCACACAACTAAAAATGACATCAGCTCCACTTTTCTCCCAAATAGCTTGTATAAAGTCAGCACTTTGTCAATGTAAATGTGAATAATGTTACATGTAGTTGAAATATGTTCTGCAGTAAAGCTGTATTTTGAGGGGGAGCTGGGTGGCTCGGTGGTAGTGTGTTTTTGTTTCCTTATAATTTGTAACCAAAAACTGCTGGGAAACTGAGATTCAGCTAGAGAGATAGGTACATCCACTACCAATCTGTTTACAAACATCTTTCAACCAGAGATGTTCATCGACCTGCTTTCACGGAGACACCAAAGGAACATGTAGCATTTCTTGCAGCAGGTATATTAAAACAAATTCACATCAATTAATGTTTGTAGATGATGCCAGTAAAAATTAAAAAAAAAAACTGTCTGTGACAACACTCTTTGGTGTGCTTTTTCATCAGTGAAGCTGTGAATGATTGAATGAATGTAAACATGTAATGTAAACATGCTCACACAATGCCTGGCTGAAAAAAAATGAATGAACAAATGTACCGAGGTAACCAGTGTGCATTTTTATCCAAGACTGAATCCGGTTGGTTGGTTTATGGTTTAACATTCACATTCCCACAGTGATGATAATCGCATATTTAAAAAAAAAAAAAAAAAAAAAAAAAAAAAAAAATACCACGCGTTAAATTTTTTTTTGCTTTGGGTTTAAAGTGTGTTTGTTTCATTTAGCAAAGTAGAAAATGTATGGGTTTCAAATGTGAGCAGGAAAAAAATATCGCCATCTACGGGACTCGAACCCTGGTCACCTGCGTGGCAAGAAAAGTACCTTACCACTGCACTAACTAAATTACTAAGAACCAGCATGTGCATTTAATTACTTATAGATAAACGTTTTCATCCCGTATCTGCCGTTGTTGTTTGTTCCAGTTTACTGTCACAAATAGTGATCGAGGACTAGCAGTTTGGGCGTAGTTTGCAACAGTTTGGGCGTAGGTTTTCCCTTGTAGGTTTAAAATAGTCGTTTTCCCTTCTTTCTCATGCGTGCTTGTGACCGGCTACGGCGGAGATATGATCTGCCGGAAGTCAGACATCGCTTGTATCCCTTATTGAATACGCACTCGAAAACGACCCAAAGTGCCAAATTTTGTGCGGGACCCCATATTTTCTTCATAATCAATGTGATAGTTATAACATAAAGTACGACTTTATCAAATAAAAAGGGCCTGAGCAATTGCCCAACATTGCAAACACTTGTAATGTTATTGATAACATCCGGGCAATTTGCGAATTTACAACATAAACTTTTCTCGATTGCACTTAGAATTCCAATTATCAGAACACTTTTTTTACGAGAAAATACTAACATACTTTATGAAGTGACCAAAATGTTTCTTTATCATTTTAACACACTATTCGATACATTTTTATTGTGTTCTGAAATCAGCTATTTTGCGTGTTTTCGCTCAAGGGGTAGGTCACGCAAAAGGCTCAAACTTACAAATATGCCCGGGACCATGGGTCTTTCAGGGTGGCAAAAGCCTCCAGACTCAATAAGGCTCTCAAAAAACCCTATAAGCGGCAGTTTTCAATTAAAAAATATAGGTATAGTATACAACCTTAAAAGGCAATGATTAATGATAAATTAGGAAATCATATAAATTATTATATTATGTACCAATTTAACAAAATAATTGCATTTTTTGTCAGATTAGAATATCTTTTATTGTACAACTTCACCCACAGCTTTAAACTAAAATAAACACTTGGATTATGTTAACAACAACGATATTTATGATGCAGAGAAAAATTCATATTATTTGGAAAAAAGAAAAAAAAAGTTAAATGTTTAGGGCTTAACGTCTTTTGTCCACCACGAGGGTGATTTCAAAGACGGGGACAACGAAAAAGGGTCTGAGCAAATTTTGACCCTAGCTGGATTCGAACCCGGGACCTTTTGGTCTGGAGACAAACGCTTTTACCACCGAGCCACCCAGCTCCCCTTGGAAAAAAGAAGACCTGTCGGAAACCTGTCACGGCCAACCACAGGCCGACGAGTTTGTTTGGCGCATTCCAACCGGCTTCACAATGATTGGTTCAAAGCCTAACACCACTGGAAGCTGTGATTAGTTGGGTGACCGTGACCTTGACTCGGCCGGCAGCCTACACTGTAGCCACGGGCGCTCAACGAACCTTAACATTTTTTTTTAACTATTGATTTTGCTTTTCCGTATTATTTTTACTACTTCCGTAGCTCCGTAGTAACACATCTACTTCCGTACTTAACTACGGAAATTCCGTAGTGGTTGGCAACTCTGAACATGGAATGTCAAGACCATGTACCAGAGCGGCAAGGCCGCCCAGATAGCAGCGGAAATGCAAAAGTACAACCTTTCCCTGCTAGGATTCAGTGAAGCCAGATGGACGCAGTCTGGCCAGAAAAGGCTGTTATTGTTAAGTGGGGAGATGATTCTGTATTCAGGTCATGAAGAGGAGAATGCGCCCGATACAGAAGGAGTAGCATTAATGGCACAGAGAGCGCTGATGGGCTGGGAACCTCTTGGGCCAAGAATTATCACAGCAGCCTTTAAAACCAAAAAAAAAGATCAAGCTGAATGTCATCCAGTGTTATGCACCCACTAATGACAGTGACGAGGAAGAGAAACAAGAGTTCTACGACCGACTCCAGAGTGCTGTGGACAAATGTGCGGAGCGAGACATCACCATCGTCATGGGTGATTTTAATTTAATGCCAAAATAGTGGAGGACAACACCGGATATGAAGAGGTGATGGAGAGACAGGGACTAGGGGAGATGAGTGAGAACGGGGAGAGGTTTGTAGACTTTTGTGCTCTAAACAGGTCATTGGAGGCAGCATCTTCCCACACAGAAGCATACACAAAGCAACTTGGGTCTCACCTGACCATACTACAGAGAACCAAATAGACCATATCTGCATTAGCAAGAAATTTAGAAGATCCCTTCAAGATGTTCGAGTGAGGTGGGGAGTAGATGTCGCCTCGGACCACCATCTGCTTACCTTAAGAATAAAGCTCAAGTTAAAGAAAAGCCCCACAGAGACAAGAAGAAGACAGCGCTATAATGTAGGCCTCCTGAGAGAGACAGGAGTGAGAGAAGAGTTCAAACTGGTGCTGTCCAACCGGTTTCAAGCGCTACAGGAGCTAGTAAATGAAGAGGAGGCGGTCACCACAGAGCAGCAGTGGAAGGCAGTTAGAGAGGCGCTGAACTCAACCTGCAAAGACACTGTAGGGTTCAGGAAAGACCATCACAAGGACTGGCTGTCGGCACAGACCTTGAAGAAGATAGACGTGAGGAAGCAGAAGAAAGCAGTTGTCAACAACAGTCGCACGAGAGCAGCCAAAGCAAGGGCACAGGAAGAATACTCAAAAGCCAACCGCGAGGTGAAGAGGAGTATCACTATCAGGGCAGACAAGAGGGCCTACACAGACAGCCTGGCAGCACAGGCAGAAAAGGCAGCAGGCAGCGGCAACATGAAACAGCTCTACGACATTACCAGAAGATTGTCGGGCAAGTATGGCCATACAGAAAGACCAGTAAAAGACAAAGAAGGCTTGCCTATTGCAGACAGAGCAGACCAACTCAACAGATGGGCCGAGTATTTTGAAGAGTTACTGAACAGACCCAGCCCACCTGACCCCCCCCCCCCCCCCCCCCCCCCCAGACATCCAGCCAGCAGAGACCGACCTACCCATCAGCTGTGACAGACCCAGCCGGGAAGAGATCAGAAGAGCAGTGGCATTTTTGAAGAACGGCAAAGCAGCAGGGCCAGATGGCATCCCAGCGGAGTCTCTGAAAGCAGACCTAAAGACAACAGTAGAGCTGCTGTACCCACTGTTTGGAAAGATCTGGGATGAAAAGGTGATGCCGGCTGACTGGAAAGAGGGGTACCTAATCAAGCTTCCCAAGAAAGGCAACCTCAGCAAGTGTTCCAACTACAGAGGAATCACCTTGCTGTCAGTACCAGGAAAGGTCTTCAACAGGATCATCCTGGAGAGAATGAAGAGCTCCGTTGACCCCCAGCTGAGAGACCAGCAAGCAGGATTCAGGAAAAACCGATCATGTACAGACCAGATCGCCACTCTCCGCATCATCGTGGAACAGTCTCTGTAGTGGAGCTCCCCGCTGTACGTCAACTTTGTGGACTACGAGAAAGCATTTGACAGCGTGGACCGAGAGACTCTGTGGAAACTCCTACAACACTACAGGTACCCACAAAGCTCGTCCGCCTGATCAAAAGCAGCTATGATGGCATGACATGTCGCGTGATCCACGAAGGGCAGTTCACCAGGGAGCTCCAGGTCAGAACCGGTGTCAGGCAGGGGTGTTTGCTGTCTCCGTTCCTCTTCCTACTGGCCATAGACTGGGTCATGAAGAGGACCACAGAGCACAGACGAAGTGGAATACAGTGGACACTGTGGACACAGCTTGACGACCTCGATTTTGCAGACGACTTGGTATTACTGTCCCACACTCATCAACAAATGCAGGACAAGACCACAAGGCTTGCTGACATCTCGTCCCAAGTGGGCCTCACCATCCACAAACAGAAAACAAAGACAATGAGGCTGAATGCAACCAGGGAAGAACCAGTCTTGCTTGCTGGCACCCCGTTGGAAGAGGTGGAGTCCTTCACCTATCTCGGGAGCATCATAGACAAAAAAGGCGGCACTGATGCAGATGACAGAGCACGAATCGGTAAAGCCAGAGCAGCCTTTCTCCAGTTGAAAAAAGTGTGGAGTTCCAGAGAGCTGTCATAACACACCACAGTCCGGATTTTCAACTCAAACGTAAAAGCAGTTCTCCTATATGGAGCAGACTTGGACTCAGTGGAGATTGACAAAAACCACAGTCAACAGAGTACAGATCTTCATAAATGGTTGCCTTAGAAAAATTTTGAAAATCCACTGGCCAGAGAAGATCAGCAACGTCAGACTCTGGGAGAGAACAGAGCAGATAACAGCAGAGAATGAAATTGGGCGAAGAAGATGGGGATGGATTGGTCACAGTCTGAGAAAGCCAGCTTCCAGTATCACTAGGCAGGCATTGTCATGGAACCCCCAGGGAAAGAGGAAAAGAGGCAGGCCCGGAAACACCTGGCGTCGAGACCTCCAAGCAGACATCAAGAGACTGGGAACCACCTGGAGTAAAATCGAAGGAGAAGCACAGGACAGGAGTCGCTGGAGGTCTCTAGTCGATGACCTATACCCTGGGAGGGGGGACAGGCGTAAGTAAGTAAGTAAGCTCATTAGCACGAATAATGGAGTGACATGCATACGGACCCAGGAGATTACTCAGTCTACACGACTTTACCACCTGGGAAGCACATACTTTAGACACCGTTTTGTCCCAGAAGGAAAGCTCACCTCAGCCTGCGTGTACAAGTACCTAGTACTGATGTAACCAGTGATTTCACAAACTGGCAATAGTGTCACCTGTTAAAAACACGGATCCAGTCATTGCATACAGGTAAAATAACTGTGAGCTACAAATGGTAACGTGCACCCAATTAATCCATTACTTCCTGAGGCTGATTTTTTAAAAATGTGAGCGTCCTATCAAGATTAGGTGATAGATCAACCATTTTAGTTCAAGGGTGTCTGAGGCTCCAAGCTATTCTGGTACCACCCTTGAACTATCATATTCACATTTATTTCAAGCAGCGGCTTCAGGATGAAATGGGTTTAAGAAATACGCAGTAGATAGGCTGCAAAGATGACTGTTTTTTTTGCGCCTTGTCTTTGATTGTAATCGTAACAAAGTCATGTGACACCTTTTGGTATCGGGATATTACACAATCATCTCCTTACATCTCGGCACAATAGGTAGAGTACAAAAATACTAGGTACATTTGCACTTGGTACATTTACAGGATAGGGAAAAGAATACGAACTCAGGACTAGTTTGCTTAGTATCAAATATCAAATTCCTTTAACAAGGACGTCCGTAAACAGCAGTAGTTTGGTATGCCAAGTATCTTATTTATCTCTTTTCAACTTCCTGGATAGTGAGGGACGGTCCGTGGCGCAGTGATAAAGCATCTGTCACCAATACTAAAGGTGCGAGAGGGTTGATACCCGGTTCCGGAGTCATGACTTTTCTCCCCTAATAAGTGTCACTGTTACGGGTGGACCGATATTCTCCAGCTCTTGCTCCCCCTCCACTTTGGTACTGGTTTCAGGCGGCGTTATAATTTCAAATACAAGCCACCAAAATTTGGGAAATTCCAATAGCTGAGCTGAGAGCAGTGGCATTTTTGAAGAATGGCAAAGCAGCAGGCCCAGATGGCATCCCAGCGGAGTCTCTGAAAGCAGACCTAGAGACAACAGTGGAGATGCTGTACCCACTGTTTGGAAAGATCTGGGAAGAGGAGGTGATGCCGGCTGACTGGAAGGAGGGGTACATAATCAAGCTTCCCAAGAAAGGCGACCTCAGCAAGTGTTCCAACTACAGAGGAATCACCTTGCTGTCAGTACCAGGAAAGGTCTTCAACAGGATCATCCTGGAGAGAATGAAGAGCTCCGTTGACCCCCAGCTGAGAGACCAGCAAGCAGGATTCAGGAAGAACAGATCATGTACAGACCAGATCGCCACTCTCCGCATCATCGTGGAACAGTCTCTGGAGTGGAGCTCCCCGCTGTACGTCAACTTTGTGGATTATGAGAAAGCATTTGACAGTGTGTCAGACTCTGGGAGAGAACAGAGCAGATAACAGCAGAGAATGAAATTGGGCGAAGAAGATGGGGATGGATCGGTCACAGTCTGAGAAAGCCAGCTTCCAGTATCACTAGGCAGGCATTGTCATGGAACCCCCAGGGAAAGAGGAAAAGAAAGAGGTAGGCCAAGAAACTCCTGGCGTCGAGACCTCCAAGCAGACATCAAGAGACTGGGAACCACCTGGAGTAGAATCGAAGGAGAAGCACAGGACAGGAGTTGCTGGAGGTCTCTCGTCGACGGCCTATACCCGGGTAGGGGTGACAGGCGTAAGTAAGTAAGTAATTTGACAGTGTGGACCGAGAGACTCTGTGGAAACTCCTACGACACTACGGTGTACCCACAAAGCTCGTCCGCCTGATCAAGAGCAGCTACGATGGCATGACATGTCGCGTGATCCACGAAGGGCAGTTCACCAGGGAGCTCCAGGTCAGAACTGGTGTCAGGCAGGGGTGTCTGCTGTCTCCGTTCCTCTTCCTACTGGTCATAGACTGGGTCATGAAGATGACCACAGAGCACAGACGAAGTGGAATACAGTGGACACTGTGGACACAGCTTGACGACCTCGATTTTGCAGATGACTTGGTATTACTGTCCCACACTCATCAACAAATGCAGGACAAGACCACGAGGCTTGCTGACATCTCGTCCCAAGTGGGCCTCACCATTCACAAACAGAAAACAAAGACAATGAGGCTGAACGCAACCAGGGAGGAACCAGTCTTGCTTGCTGACACCCCGCTGGAGGAGGTGGAGTCCTTCACCTATCTCGGGAGCATCATAGACAAAAAAGGCGGCACTGATGCAGATGTCGGAGCACGAATCGGTAAAGCCAGAGCAGCCTTTCTCCAGTTGAAAAAAGTGTGGAGTTCCAGAGAGCTGTCACAACACACCAAAGTCCGGATTTTCAACTCCAATGTAAAAGCAGTTCTCCTATATGGAGCAGAGACTTGGAGATTGACAAAAACCACAGTCAACAGAGTACAGACCTTCATGAACAGTTGCCTTAGAAGAATTTTGAAAATCCACTGGCCAGAGAAGATCAGCAACGTCAGACTCTGGGAGAGAACAGAGCAGATAACAGCAGAGAATGAAATTGGGCGAAGAAGATGGGGATGGATCGGTCACAGTCTGAGAAAGCCAGCTTCCAGTATCACTAGGCAGGCATTGTCATGGAACCCCCAGGGAAAGAGGAAAAGAGGTAGGCCGAGAAACTCCTGGCGTCGAGACCTCCAAGCAGACATCAAGAGACTGGGAACCACCTGGAGTAGAATCGAAGGAGAAGCACAGGACAGGAGTTGCTGGAGGTCTCTCGTCGACGGCCTATACCCGGGTAGGGGTGACAGGCGTAAGTAAGTAAGTAATAGCTGAGCTGACCCTTCACACAACATGAATGCCCTGTGTTTGTCTTGTAATGTGTTGTCTTCACAGTGAATGCATGTGTTTCATGTGAGCATGCGCACTGGGTTCAGTTTGCAGTGCTTTGAGCCAATTAGCGCCTGTATAATGACCGTTATTATTGTTATTATTTTATTATTATTAAAAATGATGATTTAGTTACCTATCTTTTACTACTAAAGTACCGATCGAGACATTCATGAATGTACATGTATCCGTAGTCTGAAAATTGAGCACCAAGCTCGGTAGTACTTGATAGTAACAGCTGATGTTAGTTATAAACTAAACCAAATGAGAAAACCAGAGTACACTTGGTGGCAACTAAAAAAAAAAAAAAAAAACTTATAGGACTTAACGTCCTTTGTCCACACGAAGCATATTTCAAAGACAGGGCGCACAAATTTTCACTCCAGCATTCGACTCGCACCCACAAGGTCATGGGTTTGAACCCCCGACCTTTTGGGTGAGTGTCAAACACTCTACCAAATGAGCTACCTAGCTTCCCCACTAGCGACTGGAACAACATTATTCACCTAACTGTATCTTTGTCAGTATCAAATGCCACATTGAATATGACTGCTATCGCCAATGTTTTATCAAAAACATACCTTTTTCAAGGGCTGATAGCTGATGGAACAAGGTCAAACTACTCAGAACAGGAAGGAAATACTTTAATATGTCCAGTGAGAAGGCAGTGGCCACAAGTGGTCAGGGTCCAAATTTTCATAACTCTATGTACAGGACATTCACAGACAGCTGATGATACTGCTGCTGCTATTGAAGGCGATTGGATATAATTATGCTGATGAGCAAATGAAATGCGACATTTTCGGATCCATCGGAAACACAAAAGTGTTTCTGATGGATCCGAAAATGTCGCATATCTTTTACTCGTCAATATATATTTCTGCAGCAATGACTGAAGACATCCAAGCAAAGCATGGTGGTCGAATCATAACCCTGATAAAGCTGCGGGTACCACCCCACCCCATCACAGCCTATTTATCTTTCACTCCTTTATTTCTATGTGTGGTCGCAGGTTGGGGGATATGTAAGAATACAAATTGGTTGTCAAATAATACTAGATGAGACTAATCCCTAGATGAGATTGCTCTTCTTTGTATGGGTGCTAAACTATATCCTTTGTAAACACCCTGGATAGAATCTGAATAAAAGTGACAGTGACATAATGTAACATGTGCAATACTATGATTTATTTATGTAAATCCCCCCTTTCATCCTGATACCCACATTGCTTGAAATAAAATTGACTATGAGGAGGCACCAAGCTATTCTGGCACCACCCTTGAACTAATCTGATCTATTTCCTAATCTGTAATGTAGCCTTTATAGGACAATAAGAAATTTTTTTAAAAAATCAGCCTCAGGATGGAATGGATACCATTGTGCTGAAATTTCATTTGCTATATCTTGCGCTAATGTCTGTCCGTACAATGGATGAGGCTAACGCAACACTGACGGCGGTGAAACAGGATGTTGAGTCACAGATCTCAGTCTCGTCAGTTTCACACCAATGGATGCTGGGTTACGCAGACCGCCATCTCGTCAGTTTCACACGACACAGCTTGTCAGTTTCCTACACAGACGTACGTACCTCTTTCATACGACCAACCTTAAAAAATGTCACCTGTCATTAAAGACCACCATTTCGGTGATCGTTTTTTCGTGCAGAAAAAGGCGGATCCTCAAAACAGGTTCTGCTGAACCTAACTGCAGGATAAAATATCAACGTCTTCCTCTGTATGTGACGAAATACTGAATGAGGAAATATTGAATACTGAAGAAATGTTGAATAATGTTCAACTTCAGTGCCTCAGTGATGCAGAAACAAATGACAGAAACCCATTATGTTTGAAGACTTGCGTGCTGTTTGGTATACGACTTTGGACCTTACGGCTCGTAACCGTACAGTCCAAAATCACATACCAGCACACAGCTGGCGGCGAGTCCATCGGAACTGTCGAACTCACCAGCAAAAAAAGCCAATGATCATCAGTACAAGGGCTCGTGAAGACATATGTCTCTTGCTTCTAAAGATCAACTGTGTATTGGCACAGCTGGGGCTCTAACGAAAGCGGTCATGGATGTTTCAATACTGCAGTGGTTAGCCCCTTCGTTGCCGATCCCAACTGCAAGAGACATAGATCCTCATGAGTCCCCGCGACTGCGGGGGCTCATGAGGATCTATTTCTCTTGCTAAGACCAGTGTGTATGCATGTTTCTTGAACTGTTTTGGCGTTTGGTCACTGAATGAACAAATATTTCAGAAACAAAACTGTACGTACAGCGGCATGTACCTACGTTGAACCTAAACCGGAAAAACTGCCGTCAGCCATTTGTTGACGGACAATGTAAGCCGGTAAAGAGTGCAGGTCTGTGATTTTGGACCTCACGACCTGGAGGTCCAAAATCGCAGGCAAGCACACACACACACATACTACACGGAAGCGTTCTAACCTCATTGCACTGCAAGTTCTGCGTGACTAAATTTCATTCAAAACTACCAGTGCACGACCACCGGCAATCCAGCATTTTCAAAACAAGCGCACAGTGTATACTCGAACGCGGATGTTGACCAAAATACCACTAACGCACGCAGTTAATTACGCAATAAATATTGTATTTACAAACGAAATCGGAACGAAGCATCTTCGTACAAAAACCCACTCCGAGATCATTTTCTCCTAGTCTCAAATTACGTAGCCAGTTACACATCATGGCCAGTGAAGTCCGCGGTGCAGTGGCGTAGACACCGATAGGGGGAGGGGGATGACCCTGGACCCAGCCCCAATTAAAATGTAGGGGGGTGCAATTATTTGAATGAAATGTTTTTTAAAATATAAAAATGATATTTTATATCTGTTATTTGGAGAACAAAAATAATTTTGGAGAACACAATTTCATAAAATTTGATTCTGATTGTTAATTTGATCGTTAGGATATTGGACTGTTGCTCACCCCCCCCCCCCCCACACACACACACACGGCAACTTCTCATCTGATTTTTTTTTTTTAGCTTGGAAGTAACGTCAGGCACCCTGAGCCACCCGGCAATGAAAAACATCTTCCTATGTCACTATGGTACTGACCTCGAATCTACGAGGAAAAAAACAATTGTTTCTGAATTATCCAAAGATCCTGGTCAGCCGATCATCCAGCGCTCGTTGCTTCTACAAGAGATCTAGATTCACATGACCCTCTGCAGTGGCATCTCTTGCTAACAAAGATTGGTTTCCTTTGTTCCTCAATTACCGGACGACATTTAAGCGTTCCTAGTACTCTCAGTTCAAGTGCTGTCTAAAGAGGACAACAAAGGAATCTATTAAAACTAAAACTACATGTAGTACAAGCCAAATTATAAGAACTAAAAGCTATTTGATAACAGAAAGAAAAGACAAAAGAAAGATTCAAATTTGTATTCGAGTTTCTCCACGGGGGGCAGAAAACCGAAGTTATGGCAGTCATATGAAGAGATATAATTATATGCCCCTGACTCGGAACGTCACAGGTGTATCTGTGACGCTCCGAGTCACGGACATTGACAACTCTTCGCATGACTGCCTAACTTCGCTTTTCTCCCCCTGTGGTTTCTCGAGAAAGAATACGCGCTCATTCACAAGTTGTCAGTCTAACACAACATCAACAAAACTGGCCCGCTCTAGCTCCGTCATACGTGTATTAAAAAAAAAGGTCATTAGAAGTTGCAGCCACGCTCTCTAACGACTCACAACAGGTAGGAAAGATGGCCTGATCGTCATGCCTCAGGACAGTGACGTTTCGTTTGCAACGACCGAGTGCGAAATCACGGTGGATAACCAGCTTGTTCCATAAGCGTATACACCACTCCAAACATCTCCACTCCAAAAGCCATAGATCCTCATGAGCCCTCCGGGCCCATGAGGATCTATGCCTCTTGGAAATGTTTGGAGTGAGTCTCTCGTTAGTTGTTGCGAGTCATTCGTTGCAAGCGCGAAACCTCGCTAGTGTCTGATTAGCCTGGAATAAACCGCGCATCCAACTCATTTTTTAAGTTAGGCTGTATCATTTACTGAACTATATCTGTCGATCCATATTTCGCTGTATCTTAGTGTGGCTGAATACCGGAAGGGTAGCTAGCTGACTTCATACCTTCCGAAATGGCATACACATCCTGAGCTTCACCCCTCGGCCCATAGCGTTCTTATGTTTCACACAGCAAGCTTCCAGGTCTAGATAACCAACTCTCAACGAAAGCTCCGAAAACTGTCGCAGGAGGAACTTTCCAGCCACAGTCTATCACCAGTTTCCCTTTTATACCCGTATCTCCAACTCTAGGCGAGTGCTCCCTTTTCGAACACCTATTCAACCCATTATCACTCAGACAACCCCAACCTTCTACCCCACCCCCTTCTCCGGATCAAGCCCCAACTACAAAACCCCAAATCTCCATACTCACAATACCGAAAGAAAAAAAATAAAAATTCGTGATTGCCTGAAATCTGGTGAGATGACAGCGATTTTCCGAGTCATTACTGTGGTTTTTCCCTTCACCATTCATACCAGCTGTCGCAACACAAAGCATGAGTGAGCTTAGTCCTGCGCCAGCCACTAATGAAAGGCTCACTCACGGCAACTAACCCCAGGGACCAACAGCATAATTACATGCAGAGCCCTGTAATATCACTGAAACTGTCAAAAACTATACAGTGCTGCAACGGAAAATGTGAAGACGCAGCTAACTTCGCCGGCCGGTGCCGTATGGTCCCTTCAGCCAGATCCTTCTGTCCGCAAAAGACATAGGTTTTCATAATCCCCTGCAGCCGTAGGGGATCGTGTGATTGTGAATAATGCCTCTTGCTGTTCTCTGCGGTCAACATGTATCGCTGCTAGGATTTTGGTTGGTAGGAGTTCACGCTCGTGACTAGATCCCCTTCCCATCCCACGCCCCCCCACCCCCCACCCCCACCCCCAAGTGCTGTGACCTCGTGGCCCTGGTCGTCAGCTGGCAAGCGACGCGACAGTAGCTGACGACACACTGCTTTCTAATTTGGTTTCCTTGCACGCTAGGGTATGTCTCGCACGCGTGATCCCTACGGGCCAAAAACCTGAAAATGCAATCATTCTATCGTGCCTTACAACTTCCAGCACAAACAAGGGTGAAAGGTCTTCCGCGTGAAGAACTAGAAGATGCTAAACTCATTCGCGACGCACCGCCTTTGGCCGCGTATCCCCATGCGGTACGTCGCGAATGAGTTAACCCTTTTCATCCTGATACACTACTGTTTGAAATAAATGTAACTATGATGGTTCAAGGGTGGTGCCAGAATACCTTGGCGCCTCAGACGCAAAGCTATTCTTCATCACCCTTGAACTAAATGGTAGATTTATCTTGTAATCTGTAATGCAGCCTGCACTTTCTTTATGAGAAGCAATTTTTTTTAAAATCAGCCTCAGCATGTAATAGGTTAATAAAAGAATCCAGTAAAAGGCACAGGTTCTCATTAGCACCGCACCCGCAAGGGATCTTGAGGATCTGTTGCGTCCATGGCTCGTTAACCCCTTCCCTGCAACCGTACATACATTTTCTTTCGGAAATATTTGTTCTGTCACCGACCCAAAGCCACAACCCTCCAAGGAATCGCCTAGGGATACACACTGGTATCAGCAAGAGACAGATCCTCATGAGCCCCCGCGACTTCGGGGGCTCATGATGATCCAAGTCACTTGCAGTTGGTTCAGTTTTTCTCGGCAATGAAGGGGTTAAAAGGTCAATTCTTGGAAAATCTAGTCTCATTGAAACTGGTCTTAGTTCTGACTTTTAATGGTTAGTCCTGTATGTCCCTTTCAATTTGTCAACTTCCCTCTCGCGCGCATTTGACTGAAATTAACCCCCTTGTGCACACAACCAATGTAATGTTTACCATATACAGGAGGCTGCATGCACAAGGGGGTTAAATGTTGGCTGTAAATTCAGCTCAAGCCAAACTAGCTCGAAATAAGTAGGCTGCGGTGCAGGCCCAGCCAGTTTACATGCATCCACTTTGCGCGACTTGCGTGACTCAACAGATGACACAACACGACTTTCGTGACTCAACAGATGACAGAACACGCCAACTTCAAACAAAATCCGGTCAGTGCAGAACTATAATTAATATCCATCTTGCAAATGCCCGCCAAATCCCTCTCAGGCTAGCATTTTTGCAACTTTTGAAAAGCCCGTCCGCCCAGAGAGAGAGAGAGAGAGAGAGGGGGGGGGGGGGGGGGCGCTGAGAGAGAAATTTGGTTTTACTTTAAAATCAATATATAAGTAAATAAAATGATCTTAAAAACCCAAAAGGCACTGCGGCAAAATTACTAACCACTACGATTATTTTAATTTGTTAAAAACATCACAATACCGTGCTCTGCCCTCCAGTAAAATGTGTGACACTGCTGACAATGGCTGAATGAGGAGGACGGAACATAACACTGACTCAATAGCAGTTTTCTGAAAGCAAACAGGAGGTGGGAAAAAATCATATTGCACCAACCGCTTGAGAGTGCTGAATTTCTGCACTTTCTTTGCAAACACAAAAAACATCCCAAAGATCTGCAAGAAGCATAAATACTACTGGGCCGTAGCGAGCATGATGATGCAATTTGTGTGAAGTATATAATTCACTCGACTGAGCCACAAATGATAGTGGAGTAATTTTTAAGTCGGAGAAAGTACAACTGAAGTTCCCTACATAAGACACGTGAGTGTAAGACTAAGACAAGATGCTACGGTAAGTTATACGCGGGCCAGTTGCATGAGTGAGCTTAGTCCTGCGCCAGCTACTATTGGCTGGCGCAGGACTAGGCTCACTCATGCAACTGGCCACAGATCCTCACAATCCCTTGCAGGTTGCTGGGGACCTTGACGATCTGTGCTTATTGCACTGGTATCGCAATCGTTACTGGGAGTGGTTTTCTTTGTGGTTCCTCAATTCCGTCCAGCCATGTTGACACCAAGTGCTCTTACAGTGTACGAGACAAAGAGAGCATGACAAAAGCATCACCTGTTCCCGCATGTTTAGACCACAAGCCACGACAGTCGCAACAAAAACTATGCCAGCAGTCGGCCTACGCATGCCAGCTGACGAACAGGTCAATGGTTTCCAGTCAGTAGAGAACCCGACCTATCTGTAAGAGGCGGCAGCTGCCTTGTGGTGGTGGTGGTGGTGGTGGTGTGTGTGTATATGTGTGTGTGTGTGTGTGTATGTGTGTGTGTGTGTGTGTGTGTGTGTGTGATGGGGGGAGGGGGTGGGGGGGCTCGCGAAAATCTACTCCTCTTGTAAACTTAATTTATATCGAGTTCCTCAGGCGGGGCAGTTCACCCCCAGTTTGCTTGTCAATGGTTACAAAATGGTCAATTTCACCAATCACCCTGTCACAGTGACTGGCACCCACGACCCTTCTCTACCTAAAGAACATGGCTGTAAATTGGTCAAACAAGCATGAGGATGGTGCTCATGAAGATTTATTGCCGAGTACAAGGATGGATAAGTTGGTTAGTCAATGTCACTCTTTTCCCACCACCCACCTATTACAGATAATGTATGTACCATTTACTAGTAGTACACAATACTGTACAGTGCTAGTTACTGTACAGTGTACCACAAACCTATGAGCCAGTCATTATCACACCTTGGGAAAAGAAGATACTGGCTGATGCTTTCTGACTGTTAAAAATAACTCTATTTCATGCTGTATTTAGATTATATCATTACATGTCCACTTTTTTCCCCAGCTGAAGGTACTTTATTCTCAAAATGCATTAATTATACCCAAAAAAAAAAAAAAAGAAAAAAAAAAAAGAAAGTAAAACGATTAAAAACTGCAATTTTGTGCTGTGACACAGTAATAATAATATTTTAGAAAAAATAGAATCAATCCATTTCACTTCACAATAACAGTGTGAAGTAATATTTTAACTTCAGCTGGTCACCTCAATACTGTTGTTTCAATGGCAAACCAAATTTAAAATGATTTAGGCTCAGGTTTGGTGATCACTTCTTTTTCTTAATGTTGTTATCATCATCATCATCAGTCCCTTGCCCGAACTGGGCGTTGGGGGGACTGAAAGGCAGCAGCAACAGACAGTGCTCTCCACTGAGTTCTATTTTGGGCGGTTGCAAGCAAGTCTGGCATCTCGAGTTCGGTCCATTCTTTTATGTTTGCGACCCAACTCTTTCTCTGACGACCTCGCCGACGACTTCCTTCGAGAGTGCCTTGGAGGATAGTCTTGGACAAGGTGTTGTGTCGGGTCACGTGGCCAAACCAAGCAAGCTTGCGCCGTTTCACGGTTGCCAGAAGGGGTTCATGTGGGCCCACCAGGGAAGTGACGATGCTCCGTACATATTCGTTGGTTTTGTGCTCGCGGTACGAGATGCGGAGCAACTTCCTCAGGCACTTGTTCTCAAAGGCCTGGATTTTCTTTTCTGAGTCTGCAAGCAGTGTCCAAGTCTCACAGCCGTAGAGTAGAATAGACACTACGAGGGACTTGTAAAGCCTGTACTTGATGGTGAAGCTGATGGAGTTACTTCGCCATATCCTGTCCAGCCTGGCCATTGCGGATGTTGCTGTACCTATCCTGATACGGATCTCTGCTACGCAACTACCGTCTTTGGACAGGGTGGCTCCCAAGTACTTGAAGCTATTGACCTCTTCTAGCTTCTGGCCGTTCATGTGAATGTTGCTGCTGCTGTCGCTTGTGGTGTTGATCATCACTTTGCTTTTATCCGTACTGATCTCCATGCCATAAGACCCTGCGCTACTTGAAAGTTTGTCTGTCAGGTTTTGGAGCTCACTATTGCTGCCTGCCATGAGGTCAATATCGTCTGCGAATCGAAGATTGCACAGGGATCTGCCACCTATAGAGATTGAAGTATGGTGGTCGTGGAGGGTTTCCTGCATGATCTTCTCCAGGAATATGTTGAAAAGGACAGGAGAGAGCAGGCATCCTTGACGGACACCGATCGTCGTCCTGAAGAACTCGCCTGACTGATTGTTAAGTAGAACCGCGCTGCAGGCGTTCTTGTAAAGCGCTTCTATCATTTGGATCAGTCCCTCCTCTATGTTGAACGATCTCATGACTTGCCAGAGTCCGTCGTGCCAGACGCGATCAAATGCTTTCCTGAAATCAATGAAGTTGTGGTAGAGTTTGCGCTGATGCTGCAGATGTTTCTCGATCAGGACGCGGCAGTTGAAAATCTGCTCTACAGTGCTTCTTCCAACTCTGAAGCCAGCCTGTTCTTCTGACAGCAGTTCCTCGGCGAAAGTTTTGAGGCGGTTGAGAATGATTCTAAGCATTACTTTGCTAGGGTGACTTATCAGACTGATAGTTCTGTAGTTCTGGCACTGTTTCATGTTTCCTTTCTTGGGGAGCGGGATCACTAGAGACTGTGTCCATTCTACTGGCCATTTCTTTTGCTCCCAGATCTTTTGACAGAGTGTAGTGAGGACCTTCGTTGTTACTTCTCCTCCATGTTTCAACAGTTCAGCAGGTATGTTGTCTACACCTGGAGACTTTCCTCCCTTCAGGCCGCGTACGGCTGCTTCCACCTCTTCAGCTAACACTGGCAGGTCTTCAGCCTTCCTGGCCCCAGCCTGGTTGTTTTGGAGGATGCTGGTGTCTGGCTCAGCCTTGTAGTTATACAAGTCTCGGCAGTACTCAGTCCATCTGTTTAGTACAGCAGTGTTTTCTGTAAGGAGTTGGCCGCTGCTGTCTTCGATGACTGTGGCTGTTCGCTGTTGAGTCTTGGTGAGGGTCCTTAGCGTTTCATAAGCCTTCTTGCTGTTGCCGTTTGCCATGCCCTCTTCCACGCTACAACACTGGTCTTCAATCCAATCTTCTTTGGCTTCTTTCATCCTCTTCCTGATCTTCTTGTTGACAAGTCTGTACTTGTTTGCTGATGTGAGGTCTTGGCCTCTCTTTTTCTTCCAGGCTCTCCTCTCATCACAGAGATCGAGGATGTCATCGGTGACCCAGGGCTGTTTGCGCTTCCTCTGCTTCCCCAGCACTTCTTCTGCTGTAGAAAGTAACACCTCTTTTATATTTCCAGCAAGGGTGTCTACGTCGCAGTCCAAAGTAGCCAAGGCTGCAAATCTGCCTCCCACCTGGGCTTGGAAGAGCTCTTCTACTTCCGGGTCTTTTAGCTTCTGGAGGTCGAATCTGATGCGAGGGCTCTTGCTATCTCGTTTCAATGCCAGCTTCAACTTGAGGCTAGTAAGGACGAGGTTGTGGTCGCTGCCAATATCAGCGCCAGGAAAGGACCTCGTTTGTGCTTTGTTAACGCTGGATTTGAATCGTCGAGGCAGCAAGATGAAGTCAATCTGGTTATGGACCAGGCCTCCTGGCGATTGCCATGTCACTGTTCTTGACTTCTTGTGTGGATGGAGGGTATTAGCAACGGTGAGACGGTGACTCTGTGCGAACTCTAAAAGTCGCAGGCCTCTGTCGTTTGTTTCTCCAAGGCCAAACTTGCCAGCTGTTCCTGCCCATTGTTGGTAGGCGTCAGGGCCGATCTTTGCATTCCAGTCACCGAGGACAGTCAGAATGTCTTTCTTAGGTGTTTTCTTGATGATGTTGTCCAGTTGTTCGTAAAATTCTTCTAATGTTGTTATGCTTTTTCTTAATGTTGTTATCTTGTTGATAGGTTATTTGAAAAACCTAAGTGGCTAGTTTGTTACAAATTGGTTTTACTGACTTAGGATATAGTCACACTCACAGGCATAATTCCTGATAACTTAATTTTTCTGAGTAGGCACCAGACTAGTAAAAGGCATAGATTCTGGTGAGCCCTGCGGTCACAGGGCCTCATGAGAATCTGTGCCTCTTGCATGTGACTTGCTGAGGGGCTGAACACAGGATAAGTCACTAAGTGTGTTTGCTTTGTCACACAATGCTCTGGAGTCTAGTCCACCATGGTGACTGTTTACTCTGCTTTCCAGACAGCCCAACTCTGATTCATCCAACTGTGAAATTACACAAATGCGGTGGCATACCTAACTAAACTTGAAACCAAACAATGGCTCTAACCAAAACTATGGCTCCAGACTTCTTTTCTAACTTAGCACACCTGTTTGCAACACAGCATCTGCGTCATTGCTGAGTTATTCAATGGCGGTGATCATTTCCTGACACACAAGGATCTAGGGAATAGCTGCGCCATCATGTACAAGAATTGTGAACATAATTATAACCTCCTGTTTTCACACTTCCCTCACTCAATGGATGAATCCCATAATTTGACTTATCTTTTCATACTGTGTACAATGTCTTTACTATTAGTATCAATACTATAATTAATATTTATCATTGATTATGTAGTGTGCCGCTATACTCCACTGGAGTCAGAATACACGTTACCAAATTATGATATGTTTCTTAACACAAACCCTAAGAGAGGAGTTGCCCTTTACTTTAACAAAAAGTTAAATGCTCAAGAATGTGAAATATTGAACAATAGTAAGTTTGAAGAGAGCTTGTGGTGCTGTTTTGTGAGTGCTTCTGGTGAAAAATTCTTGTTGGTTGTGTGTACAGAAGCCCTAGCTCCACAACTGAAAACACAGATTTACTATTACAACTTTTACGATCCGAGGAGATACAAACATATGGCAAAATTTGCATTTTCAGAGACTTTAATTTCCCGTATGCAGGATGGGATGGCTCCTGGACAGGTGAGAAAAATAATCAAATTGTGGAGTTGCCTTCCTGATTCAGATGGTGAAAAATCCAACAAGACATAGGCAAGGTCAGAGGTCAACATTAGATGACCTAATATTAGTAAATGATGAGTTGCTAACTTCAGATAATATATATATTCAACATTTGGATCCCATTGGCAAGAGTGACCATGATGTTTTACTCTTCCAGCTGTATGTACTTAAGGTAAAGGTGACGCAGAGTAAGAAATATTCCTTTAGCCTTGGAAAGGGAGACTATGATAGTCTGAGAGCACATATCGCAAATATAGACTTTACAACTAGTAAACCTGAAAATCACGGAGTGGAAAAACTCTGGGCATTAATTAAGTCTTCGATTTTGAAAGGTATGGAGTTGCACATCCCAAAAGTGATGAGTAAATCACATAAAAGAACCACACCATCTTGGATGAATAAGGGTGCTTTAAGAATGATTAAAAAGAAGCATAAGTTGTATAAAAGATATCTTCAAACTAAAGAAGGTAGGGATTACCAAAGATATATAAATTACATTAAGAAACGATTGTAATAAATTAATAAAACGTAATAAAAAATTACATGAAAGAAATATTGCAAATAAATGTAAAATGAACCCTAAAATATTTTGGAAGTATGTACAGGAACAAACTAAGTATAATTCTGGAATAAATGCACTTAAAAAGGAAGATGGCACACTTGCTGTAGCTGATCATGAAAAGGCAGCAACCTTGAATACATTTTTCTCAAGTGTATTTGTGAAAAAAAATTTGAGTAATGTTCCATTGCTTGGTAGAGGCTCAAAATCGAATGGGTGCACCATAACTGATATTGTAATAACTCCTGATATTGTCAAGAAAAAATTAAAAGAATTAAAGCATTCTAAAGCTCAAGGTCCAGACTGCATCCCCCCCAAGAGTTCTACAAGAGTTGTGTAATGAGTTAGCAGAACCACTTTGCTCACTATTTACACTTTCCCTTAAGTCAGGTATTGTACCACAAGACTGGCGTACCGCAGAGGTAAGTGCTATTTTTAAAAAAGGTTCTAGGTCAGATGCAGGGAATTACAGACCAGTAAGTTTAACGTGTATAGTATGTAAAGTTTTGGAGTCTATAGTCCGAGATGAGATCGTATCATTTTACTGCGAATAATTTGTACACTGAATGCCAACATGGTTTTAGAAAGAAACGATCATGTGAACCTACTCAATTACTACAGGTTATGGATGATATAACTTCCTTGATTGACAACAAAAAAACGGTTGACATCATATACTTAGACTTTAGAAAAGCATTTGACACTGTTCCTCATGAAAGGCTTCTTCAGAAGCTAGAGGCCTATGGTGTATGTGGAAACATTTCCAATTGGATAAGAAGTTTCCTACATGATAGAGAACAAGCGGTAAAAGTTGAAAATGCAAAATCGGATAAAATAAAGGTGCTGAGCGGTATACCTCAAGGAAGCATCCTAGGACCTATATTATTTACAATATTTATAAATGACTTGCCAGACTGTGTTAATAGCATGTGCAAAATATTCGCAGACGATACTAAAATCTATAATGAATCGAGTAATAAAGACGTGTTGCAGTATGATTTGGATCACTTGCAAGAGTGGTCAGACACATGGGACTTGCATTTTAATGTAGAGAAATGCAAGGTCTTGCATGCTGGAAGGAACAATCCTGAACATGATTACTTGATGAAAGTTAACAGCGACATTAGAAAGGTGGTATCTTGTGAGGAGGAAAGAGACTTAGGTGTTGTTTTTGATAAAGCTCTATCCTTTGACCCCCATATTCAGAACTGTATCAATAAATCCAACAAAATGGTTGGAGTAATTAAGAGAGCCTTTAATTATTTGGATAAGGATATTTTTAGTAAACTGTATAAATCACTAGTCAGACCACATTTTAGAATACGCAAACACTGTATGGTACCCAGGTTTAAAGAGACAATCAGTTGCACTCGAAAGGGTACAGAGACGAGCAACAAAGCTGGTTAAAGAATGTAGAAATATGACTTACTTAGATAGACTCAAATACTTTGGACTATACTCCTTACGTGGACGTAGAATACGTGGTGACTTAATACAAGTTTTTAAAATTTATAATGGCATCGACGACCTAAATTGGAATGACTTTTTTGCAGCACCAGTTTGTGACAGAACCCGAAACTCTGAAGGTAAAATCTTTGTAAGGCACTGCAACACTAACCTGCGAAAGTTCTGTTTTTCTAACAGAGTTGCCATTGTTTGGAATGAGTTACCAGTTTCATTAAAAAAAAGCACCTAACAAATTCTTTTAAAAACCAGCTGGAAGAATTACCAAAATTTAAAGAGATTTTCTATTCCTATGATGAATGATTTATAGGAAAATTGCATGAATAGCAGACCCATAAAGAAAATAAAGAAAGAAAGGACATTTACAAAGGCCTCAGCCTATTTTGTCCTCACACTACTACTACTACTAAAATAGAGCTAAGAACATTGAGAAAATATTTCACTAGATGGTACTGGGAAATGAAAGCTGTCATTGAAAAAGTTACCATTACAGGAAGTACATGTACAGACTTCTAAGCGAGTATATGTATGGCCTAATCGTAAAAAACGTGAAAGTGGAAAGGGGAGGGGCACTAAGGGAGGGGGTAGCCCCAAAATGAGGTCAAACAGCGCACCACAAATAACTGGCTTTGGTGAAGGTCGACTGCAAAATCACCGAACACAAATATCACATTCTTGAACAAACGGATATCGCAGAGACTGTAATTAGTAAACACTGAATGATATCAGGTTACTGCGGTGTTTATCGTGAAAAAACACTTACTGCGCGAAACAGCTTCAGTGGGGACTGCAGTTTTTGCTCCGGGGGAGATTTGGTCATCCATCCAGAGCGAATAATATTTGTCGGCTTAGTCATGGCACCCAGTCTCTTGTTAATTCTGTCTCCTAATCTGAGAAAGCACATTAGGAAGCTGTTTAGCGAACAAAATACGCTCAGCAACCGTGTGCATTTTCCACAGAACGAAGAAACAGGAAGTTAGTAGGGCTATCCACTCTCTCGTTTCCGACATAGAGAAACTTGTACACTGAGCAATGATTGGTCAAACAACTGCATTTAATCCAATCAAATTGTACGTGACATTTGTCATGTGTATAAGCACGGCATGATGCTGGCGATCACTGACGCACGACTGTCAACATAAGAACTCCTACATGTACAATCTATTTCCTTGTTGAAGGTGAGACATACCGTGTGGCCTGTATTTGCGAGTTCTATTTTAGTACATTTGTTTACAACCAGATTAAGATTAGAGACTCAGAGCAAGTCGATCGTTACATTACTTTTTTTTTTCAGATGGAGGAACCGATGGACTGCACAGAGACGGCAACCTGGTCATGTCTTAAGTGTACGCTGCTGAATGTGGATGCAGACATCGAGTGTAATGTGTGTGGAACTACAAGGCCAGTGACTAAAGCCTCCCAGACATCTGTCCCAAACCACAGGGTTGCTGTGGGTAGTGGTGACACCACGCTACCAGCAAACGGCCCACATATTACTATTAGTAACAACACTGATGGTTCATCAAAATCGAGAGACAGTTCACAGAGCGAAGCCCAAGCGAACGGTCCTTCTGTGGGTGGCGATGCGGCATCATCAGCCTCTGCTGGTTGGTCTTGTAGGCGATGCACACTTTTTAATCCATCATACCTGAATCGATGCTCAATGTGTGAAGCCCCACGGATCAGCAACATTCCCACAGATCTGCCAGGTGATATTGATCATCAAGGCCACAGGAGCCCAACTAAATTGCCAAATGGACTGAGTCCAACCAAAGCATTCATAGTCGATGACTTTCAGACAGATGGTGCATGTAATATAGAAACCCCTGGCACACCTACCAGACAAGGTAAACCTGACATAAGTAACACAAGTGCTGAGGCAATTGTGCTTGATGAAGTAGAGTGGAAATGTGAGAAATGCACCTTCAGCTGCAATCCTGCTTGGGCGAAAAAGTGTGAGTCTTGTGGACACCCACACAAGACAGCCCAAGGAACTGCAAGCAGCCCTATTGAGATTGGTAAGGACTGTGTGAAATATTTCCCACATCGACGTACGCCTGATGTTGACCCAATACCAGGGACGTCTTCACAGCATGATGGTGTGGATGAGAGAAGCACATATGGCTGTGACATATGGTCGTGTAGTCAATGCACATTTGAGAACCCTCTCACTGTGGAGTTGTGTACAATGTGTGGTGCAGGTAAAGTTAAACCTGGCAACAGCTCCACCACCTGGAAATGTTCACAGTGTACCTTCATCAACACCAAACAGTTCAACACTTGTCGTGTCTGCAAATGTCCACGAAACCATCCACCCAAGACACCTCAGAAGCCTTCCACAGAACCGTGGTACTGCGGTGTCTGCACGTTCATCAACAAAAGAGAGGCCAAATGTCGTGTGTGTAGGGCACCCAAAGGCAGCAGCAGTGGCAGCCAGAAGTTTCGCCCATTCACCCCGCTACACATACCCCCTGCAGCTGTGGCCAGTCCTGCAATGAAGTCTCCCCCCACCCCTGGAGGCCTTCATCGTGAAGAGAGTATCCTGGTGGACACAGTACAGAAACTGGTGGAGCAGGATGCTGCCGAGCGCATGGAGCTTATCCTTGCCCACTGTAGAGAGGTACAATGTACATGTTTAAACACCTTGCTCCCTTTCAGGCCTGACAGAACGTATGTTGATGCCACCTTTGAGCGGTTATAGTTGATATATGTCCTCTGAATTGTACTTTAGTTTAGGCAGGCAGCTTTTCTTGCACCACCCTTGAACTATTTTGGTCGACCAGTCTCCTGCGGCGAGCAGCTTCCAAATGTGTCAATTTAACTCTTTGCCTGTGGGTACCATTTTTTGTCATGATGATTCCTGCAGGAGTCATTGCAAACAAAAAGCACTACCAACAGCTTAAGGATTAAAATGTATTACTCAGTGTAACTGTATGTGTTATACTGGTTATAATTGAGTTGCATTGTTTTAATTTTTAACTTGATTATTTTCAAAGTTCAACTTGATGCTGCAAGTCTCTAATTTGTGCTCATGGCTTGTGCAATTTTTTTATTTTACAGCTCCGAGCCACAATGTTCAAGATCACAGACATATTTGTGCCTGCCTCAAATTTCTACCCTAGTTTCAGCTCAAAGCCACAAGGTTCAAAATCAGAGATTTTGAACCTCATGGCTTCGAGCTTCAAGTGTAACTAAGGTATTAGAGGCAGGCACAAATCTATGAGTTAGAGAGTTTTGATACTGAAATTATGTTGTAAATCGGTACTGCAGGCTAGCTGTTATCTTGCAGGCCACTCCAGATACACAGGCAGTATAGATCTACTTTTACTTTCAGTTTCACTTTCAGCTTTGTTCTGCTTCAGGTATTACTGTGCAGTGTGAATCTCAAACCGTCTGTGTAAAAATTCTTAGAATTCTCTTCCTAGTAGTTCCCAGAAAGTTTGTAATAGTAGTAATACTACTTTCTGTTTCAGTTCTATATCAGCCTGCTGCCATAGACACACTTCTTTCTGTTTTAGTTTCCGTTAAATTTGCTGTTTTCGTTTGTTTTAGTTTCAGCTTTCCATTTCATCATGTTATACTTTGAGCTGATATAAGATCCACTTCAAATGCAGACATGCCTATTTCAGGGTGCATTTTTTTTTTAACGCGCCCTGTGTCATTTCTCATAATGACTCATAACATTTTCAGCTGAGGAGTCAATGAGCCTGTTACGTGGTGGAGTCGTAGTCGTAGTATGATAAACACACCAGACGCACGCATGTAAGGTTCTTTTAAATAAACTTCATTCAGCTGCAACCCATCACATGTGGCTTAAGGATGTAGGCTACACTGGAGTAACAGTTCCAACAATATTTTAATTCAGCGATGCGATCTCCACACAATGCATTCCCAAATGCACCAACACTGATACAATGTCTCTTCTGAAATGTCAACACTGGCAACACAAAGTTTCTCATACAACGTACACCACCGTTACGCTGCGTCTCTCACAATGTACACCCTATACGGGCCACGTACCTACAATAAACTGTGTGTCCCTACAACTGACAATGCATGACAATGTACACACGTGCTTCCTAGCACCAACTTTTATAATAAAACGACTTTTTAGGAAAATCTAATGAATTTACACAACGCAGCCAATCAGAACGGAACACGTAACTGAAACTCATAAATATTAATTAAAAAAATGAACTTTCTAGAATAA
This sequence comes from Semisulcospira habei, assembly GCA_036245525.1. Taxonomy (NCBI): domain Eukaryota; kingdom Metazoa; phylum Mollusca; class Gastropoda; family Semisulcospiridae; genus Semisulcospira; species Semisulcospira habei. Next base: position 93,037,201 of record BTPG01000005.1, on the reverse strand, counting down.
CTACAATAGTCTACAAAAATTTGACTGCTCATTTCAGCCCCAAATCCTAGTGAGTAGTGTGTAATGATGTCACACAAAAGTATGGCACACCGTTCACGACCTTTCATAACATGCAAAGAACGGCTGCTAAATTCACACGCACAGAGAACAACTATGGCTAAAAATAGAGCAGCTCTACTACCGCTATCCTCCGTGCGACTTTGCTAGAAGCTTCCGGACTAAACTTAGCGTATCATAACAAAACCAATTCCGCTATCTGCGCGAACATTAGAGAATCTCACTGAAAAGGTACGTGATACGTAACCATGATAGCTCAAATAAATATTGGATCGTTTCCTACGATTAACACATGCATGCTCTCACAGAACAACACAACCACAATCGTAACAGAGCCATAGATTTCTATAGGCAAAGGGGCCCTTTGACATGTTTCTGAAAGCCTACCTGGCTCTTTTCTTTTTCGGGGGGGGGGGGGGGGGGGGGGGGGGCGCAGGCTGGACCCTAGCGTCCCCAGTAGCAAAACGTCTTCACGTCCACGACTGCCGCGGGCCCATTGTGGCGGTTGTGGGCCTGAGGACCTTTGCTTACTGGGGTGTTTATACATGTAATGCCTCTTGCTAGCATTATTATCAGTGATCCTCAATTAGTGAAGGTCATCAGACAGAAATATGATCTATTTGCATCCACTTTTCTGATTCTAAATAAGTTATTTCCATGCTTATACCAGAACCAGGAACCATTTGTGGACGACTCATTTCCCCCAGCACCTAATTCTCTTTCCTTCAATGCTGGCAAGCCAGTCTGTGTGGAACCCATTCACTGGCGACGACCCCACCAGATTCTGTCATATGATGGAGTAAACAGCCCAAATTGGGCTGTCTACCGAACACCCATGCCGGATGACATCTTGCAAGGAGTGCTAGGAAATTGCTGGTTGGTTGATTTAATAATAATTAATCTAAATTGTGAAACAAGAGCTCATTTCCATCCATCAGTATTCGTCTCTTTCTGACAAGGGGGTACGGTTTGTCACACATGGTTATTGATCGTTCCCTAACCCTTTGGCTGTTGGTAGCTAGTTTTGTCAAGGTGATTCCTGTAGCTATCATGATCACCAACAGCGAAGGGTTGACAGGATGGCACAGTTTTCTGCATGCAGGTTATTTACCAAACATACATTGTAGCGCACAGGTTAGCACATCTTCTAGTAATTATATTAATACAAATTTTCTGTAGTGCGGATAACATCAAAAGATGTCTAACATCAAAAGATGTATTGGTAATATGTCTGGTAAGAAGTCAACTGAATAATGGTCAAGAAAAGTGATTTTATGGGTGAATATTTACCCGTGCCTTCCAGAAACCTCTTTCAAGTACTTTGCAGACGCTGGTATTGTAATCAGTAACAGTGCCTGCATGTGAGGGGGTGAAATAATGTCTTTGCGACTGTGAGTTCAAATTTTATCAGCTATATTTTTACATTCACAGGTTCCTGAGTGCCCTTGCTGTGCTGGCCGAAAGCCCAAATCTTGTAGAGCGCATTGTTTTGACACGCGAGTACTGCCAGGAGGGTGTGTACCTGGTTCGTCTGTGTAAAGATGGCATGTGGACCACTGTGCTCATTGATGACCTTTTGCCCTGTGACTCATCAGGTCGACTTATCTTCTCACAGGTAGAAGCAAATTTCCTTCCATCTGTGAGAAGCAAATTTCCTTCCATTTTATTTCTGTGGGATTATCAGTGAACCCCCTTGTGCTTGCAGCCACAGGTACTTTTTGTAGTGCCATGTACTCATGGCCGCATTTCCCAAATTTTGGAGATGTCGCCTAGTGACTATGTACAAGTTGCAGGAGATGCATCAACCATGATAATCAAGGGTAGTGCCAGATTAGCTTGGTGCCTGATGGCACCAAGCTAATCTGGCACTACCCTTGAATTATCATGGTCAATTCATCTCCTGATGCAGTGTGCTGGGGCTAAATGGGTTGAATTTGAAACCATGTTATGTTTGTTTCCGCAAAATACATTACCGATGGCATTACTATATGGAAGATACACTTAGCTTAACAATTTCAGCCTTAGAATCTGTTGTGTATACATACACAACAAGGGAGGCGACTATAGGGAGTTGTTACCAAGAAACCCTAAGTAGCCTCCCATCCCTCCCCATCCTGTCGCGTGTGCAGTGGTGCCACGCCAGTCAAACGCTTAGCTTCCTAGTGGTAGGGTGTTTCCTACTCGTGCTTAGCCTTTGGATACCCTTGGATGCCCTTGGATACATGTGCATCCTTGTGCTTCTTTTGGATTACGTGATGTGTTGTGCCTCACCTCAGACTACAGTGGAGTCCAGTTAACATGAACTCGCTTTACACGAAATTCCGGTTAACACGAACCGTTTTTGCATTCCTGGCCGACGGCCTTCTTATTCTGTATTAAAATTTCACTGATAACACGAAATGCTTAACACAAAATTTCGCTTTACACGAAGCTGGTTTCGGTTCCCAACCAGGGCAATTTCACTATTATTCACCTGTTTAACACGAACACAGATTCCATTCACCGAAAACCAATTCATGTGTCGCTCTCGCGCTGTGGAAGTACACATGACAGATCAGATGGGGCGGTCCGTGGCGCAGTGGTTAAGGCACCTGCCACCAATGCCAAAGGTGCGCGGTTCGATACCGGGTTCCGGCGTTAGACTTTTCTCCTCTGGTAAGTGTCACCGTTAATTCGGGCGGACCGTCGGGGGTTCTTTCTCCGGGTACTCCGGTTCTTCCACCCCCCCCCCCCCCACCCCCCACACTTTGGTACCGGTCTCAGGCCACTTTACAAATTTCAAATACAAGCGATCAAAAATCTCTGTAACTTCAGTAGCTGACTGGCCCTTCGTTTGTCTTGTACTGTGTTTGTCTTAAATGGCGTAAAATCCGTGTCTGTTTCGTGAGTGTGTGAGGGTTTCAGGCGCGGCGCTTTGAGTCGATTTCCCCAAAAATTGAGAAGAAGCGCCTATATAATAACAGTATTATTATTATTATTATCAGAGCGAACTCTAGTCTGTGATTGGCTGAATAGCCTTCGGCTGTTGTAATCTGTCTTCTCATTGGCTAGCATTTCTGTGCTGTATTCATGTTGTATCATTCGTGTACCAACACAACCCTTTTACCGATGCGGGATAGTACTTCAGCCTGTGTTGCTTTTACCTGAGGATTGTACCTTAGTATGGATTTTACCTGATGGATTTACATTAAATACTCGAGCTGTACACGTTTCCTTGTGTTTTCCTAGTGAGCTGAAGGTATGCATAGAAAGTACGATAATGTGCACTTTTAACCTGGTACTCATTCACACACACGTCTTACACACTTTCTCCTTGAGGGCCGTGATCAATTTTGAAGCCATATTGGTTAACACGAAATACGGTTAACACGAAGTGATTTTCCGTGTCCCCAGAAATTCGTGTTAAGCGGACTCCACTGTACCTGTGGTTCGCGGAAAGGACTACCTGTGGGCCCCTTGGTTGGTGTTTCTCCTTGCTTGCCTTCCGTCGCTCTGGATATGGCCAGGTAAAGTCTCGGGGCATGCCTCGGCCGGCCAGGTTCTTCTGACCGGCCGTGGTATCCCTCGGATAGCGGCTGGTTTGTTCACAGCCGACTTCGCTCCGGAACTGGTCGTGAGTTTTTCGCTCACGTGGCCCGTCGCTTCTACGGGCCACGTGCCGCTGTCTCTCATGAGCTCCGCTTTCTGTTACAGTGCACAGTTACGTACTTGTCATTGGTGTAAGGGGTTTCAGTGGCCGACGGATTTCCACACCCTGTGTCTCCCTTGTTTGGGCTGCTTCTCTGCACGGCTGTCTGAGAGATGTGCTTCGTGGAAGGAGGAACGTTGGTCGCAGTTGTGGGAGTTTTACTGGCGTGACCAGCTGTCTGCCTCCCGGGAACCCCCTCGGCCGGCGGCCTCCCCACCCCCTCGGCGGGCGACCTCGGACATCGTGGGGCTCTCCTCCCGCCACGCACTTCTCACCGCGCCTGTCATGGCCCCCACGACCGTGCCCCCCCCCCCCCCCCCCCCCCCCCCCCACCGGCTGGACTTTTTTGCCAGACTGCGGGGGCTTTGCCCAGCGCTAGGGGCTCGGGTCTTCTGGACCACCGGCCGTCAATTCGAACGGAGGTATGCTCGCATCGACGTGCTCGCTCCCCGTCAGTCTCTGTGTCTCGTTCCCCGGGCCGCGGCTCCAGGCCCCCTAGGGGTCACGCTCTACCTCTCGGCGCCGCACGGCTTCCTCGTCCCTCGCCGCTCGCAGCCAGGAGTCACAAGACCAGTGGGACCCAGCCTGTCTACAGCACAGGTCGGCTTCCTGAGACCAATCGCGCCCGGCCTGTCTACAGCACAGAGCGGATGCCAGCGATTAGCAGGACCCAGACTGTCTACAGCACAGGTCAGCTTCCTGAGACCAACGGAGACCTGCCTGTCTACAGCACAGAGCAGATGCCAGTGAGCAACGAGACTCAGCCTGTCTACAGCACAGGTCGGCTTCCCGAGACCAATGGCACCTGGCCTGTCTACAGCACAGAGTGGATGCCAGTGGCCTGCGGGACCCAGACTGTCTTCAGCACAGGTCAGTTTCCTGGGACCAGCGCCCTTCAGGGCGCCGCCATGATCGGCGTGATTCCTCAAGTGTCGTCCTTCCCCGACTTGTGCGCCTCTATAGTTGCGATCGGACGCTCCCTGGCGCCCCCCTGCACTCCCCGCTCTGGAGGCTGGCCCCCGAGGACGCCGACGATGCGCTTAGTCTCCACCCGGAAGACTTGGCGTCTGCACTCTTCTCGCCCGACGTCCCGTACTCGGACCGGCCCTTGTCCCCTCACTCTCAGTCCTGTGGCAGTGCCCGGTCTCATTCTTCCTCGTGCAGCCCTTCCCCTGCGTCGGCCCCCCTCGCTGGCTCGTAGACCACTAGAGCCCTTGACCACGCGTCTCGCCTGATTGCCTGTTTCCTGCCTCCAGACGTCTGCCCTCTGCCCTCTGCCCCCGCCGATGAAGAGGAAGGCCTCAGCTCTTGTGGACGCGCCGCGCTTGACCAAGAAGTTTAAGTCTCTCCCTCAACCCCCCTGGATTTCAGGACCTGACAGAGGCATTCAACGCCCAGCTCCAGCAGGGTTGGCAGACGGAGAAGGGCTTCTTCTCCGACGCGCGTTGGCCGGCGGACGTCGATATCAGGTTCCGGCAGAACTCTCAATCGTTCGTCTGCCCTCTTCCTCCGGTGGACCCGGCCTCTGAGACGCTGCTTGGGGGCCGGCGGGCCCTATGGCATTGCATCCCCTTCGGGCTCTCCAACACGGCGACCTTGGTCCATAACTCCCTGGCCTGCACAAGCTTTTTGGAACTGGCCATGCTCCAATGCGTGGAGGAGTCCTTGGAGCGCCCGGACGTGGATCCCCGGCATGACATCCACGCCTTGGCGGTCGCGGCCAACTGAGCGGCTTACCATGCTTCCACCAATGCCCTCGCTGCGGCCGTGAACTGTGACGTGCCGGGATGCCTTGTTGGATCAGTGCCCACTCCTTCCTGCGTCCGTCCGCTCTCAGCTCCGCCGAGCGCCGCTCGGGGACCCCCTTCTCTTCAGTCCCACCTGGCAGGTAGTGCAGGAAGCCTCCAAGGAATGCTGGCCGAGCGCCCACAGGACCCCCTACGCTCGCTTTCAGGCCTCCCGTAGGTCGGTGGGAATGCCCGCGGCCCCCCGGGCCGTCCTCTCTCCAGTCGCCCCCGCGGCCGCTGCTCCTGCCTGGCTCAGACCCGCCCGCAGATTCGGGCGGGGCAGGGCCCGCTGACTCTCTCCCTCCCTCGCCCCCGCCAACCCCTGCAGAGCCCCCAGTTGGCGGGCAGCCAGCCCTGCACAGCGACGAGTGGCGGTCGCTGCTGCCGGATGACCCTTGGGTGCTCACTACCATTTCGGAGGGCCTGCGGTTTTTCTTCTGACGCCCCCCTCCGCTTCGCCACGCTCCTGTCTGGACGCATGTCCCAGCTGACTGGCTCAGGGCGGATGCTCTGCGGGACGAGATCTCAGCCTTGCTTCTCAAGTCCGCGATGGAGGTGGTCGCACGGCACTATTCCACGGCCTTTTACAGCCGCCTCTTCCTGGTGCTGAAGAAGGGCAGCCGGTGGCGCCCTATCATCGACCTGTCTGCGCTCAACAAGTTCATCACCGCTCCCCCGTTTCGGATAGAGATAGCGCGGGCCCTGAAGGCCACCCTGCGCCCCATGGACTTTGCCATCAGCCTCGATCTGGCAGACGCCTACCTACACATCCCTCTTCACCCGGTCTCTCGGTGGTTTCTGCACTTCGCCTGTTGCGGGGTGGTCTATCAGTTCCCGGCTCTCGCCTTCGGCCTCAACCTCAGCCCTTGGGTGTTCACCCGGATCGTGGATGCGGTGGTCGCCAAGGCCCGTCAGACATCCTCCAGCCCCACCTCCAATTATTTGGACGATCTACTGCTCTGGAACCAGGACTCCGCTACTCTCGCTGCAGACCAGGACGCGTTCCTAGCCCTCCTCCATTGACTCGGCTTCCTGGTCAACTGAGGGAAGTCAGACCTCACTCCGTCCTGCCGGTTTGTCCATCTCGGTATGGAGTTTCTGACTGACCGCAACCTAGTGAGACTGCCAGACGCTCGCATCGCGAAGTTGGTGGAGTTCTCCCGCCGGGTGTCCCGCGCAGACGCGGTCCCGGACCAGGTCTGGTTGCAACTACTCGGCCTTAAGAACACAGCGGCAGATCTCTTGCCCCTGGGCCGGCTCTACTTGCGCCCACTCCAGCTCTATCTCCTTGCCTATTGGCACCTGTCCTCCCGCAACCTCCCGGCTCCAGTCCCTGTCCTCCCGCCCGTCCAGACCCACCTCCAGCGGTGGGCGTACCCCGCCTGGCTTGTCACGGGAGTCCCCCTCTATTCTCCCCTGTTGCGACTCTCCCTCTGCACCGACGCCAGCCGGTTGGGTTGGGGCGCACACCTCCTGCCAGACGTCGTCGAAACCTTGGGCCCTTGGCCTCCAGACATCTCGGACAAACACATCAATTGGCTGGAGTTAAAGGCAGTGTGGTTTGCGCTCGACCATTGGCAGTCTCGTCTTCTCCCCCAAGAGGTCCTGGTCATGTCCGACAATGAGACAGTTGTCGTATACATCCAGAAGCAGGAGGGCACTCGCTCCCCAACCCTCTGCATGCTGCTTTACCAGCTGCTCCTGTGATGCAGGGACCCCGGCATTTCGCTCCGAGCTCGCCACATTCCGGGCCGCCTGAATGTCCTCGTGGACTCTCTCTCGCGGACAGGTCAGCTCCTGCACACTGAGTGGTCGCCGAGTCCGGCGATCTTCCGCATGATTTGCACACATTGGGAGACCCCGATAATTGACCTGTCCTCGACTCGGTGGAACAGACGGCTGCCCATCTTTGTCTCCCCCTTCCTGGCCCCCCTCGCGTGGGCGGTGGACGCTCTCTCTGTCTCTTGGGAGGGCCTCGTGGCCTATGCATACCCCCCGACAGTGCTAGTGCCCAAGGTCTTGCTGAAGCTCAGGGGCTGCAACACGATCCTTCTCCTCGTCGCTCCGTTCAGCTGGAACAGGAGCTGGACCATCGATCTTCTCAGCCTCGCCACGGACCGCCCCCCCCCCTCCCCTTACCTTTGCCCACCCCTCGCAAAATGCTGAAGCAGCCCAGGCAGACGATCTTTCACCCGTGCCCGGATCGGCTCCTCTTACATGCCTGGAGGTTGTGCAGCAAGCCCTCTCCTTAAGAGGTTTCTTGCGTGAGGCGGTGGAGGCTATCACTGCGGCCCGCAGATCTTTCACCCGCCGGGTGTACGAGGCGAAGTGGCGAGTCTTCCGGGGATGGTGTGAGTTGAGGCGCCTCTCCCCCACGGCGCTGATATCCCCCCCAGCTAGCCGAGTTCTTCCTGTGGCTTTTTCAAGAGCACAACCTGGCCCCTATCAGCATCCGGGGATACCTCTCCATGGTGGCGGACACATACCGCCATTTGGGTCGCGCGTACCCTGGGGCGTGCCCGGACCTCTCGGACCTGATGTGCCATTTTGAGCTCCGGCGACCAGTCCCGCACTCGCTCGTCCCTCACTGGAACCTCCACTGGGTCCTTACCTGGCTGAATTCGAGCAGGTTCGAGCCTCTGCCATTGGCTAGCCTGGCGGACGTAAACCAGGAAGACCTGATTCCTTCTGGCACTTGCTAGGGCGTCCAGAGTTAGCGAGCTGCATGCGCTCCCGGTGGACCCAGCCTGTCTACAGCACAGGTCGGATGGTTCCGTGCATCTCCTCATGAACCCCGCCTTCTTGGCGAAGAATCGGCTCCCCTCGGCCAGGGTCCCAGTAATTACCCTGCGCCCTCTCAGGGGACCTAACCAGACCGAGGACTCCCGCCGTCAGGACCCGGTCCAGGCGCTGTGAGTCTACCTGTGCAGGACAAAGCCTATCTGGCGTGGCCGGACCCACCTCTTCCTGCTGCTATCCCCCGGCAGGGACGATATCTCTGCACAGATGATCTCCTTGTGGCTGCGCTGGGTCATCCGCTCTGCGTACGAGGAGCTCTCCCCTGTGGGGGCTAAAAGGCTTCGTATACGAGCTCACGAGGTCCGTGTGGTCTCCACCAGCGTCGCGTTTGATCCAAACTGCGGCATGCGAGACATTGTCATGGGTGGGACCTTTCCGGCTACAGCTGGATTTCCAGATTTAAAAGAAAAAAAAAGTTGTTTTTTTTTTATTACTTAAAAAGTGCCCCAAGACCCTCGCTTCAGGATTCAACTTTTTTTTTGGTCCCACCCATGCATTGTGGTGGCTGTCGGGTGGTGGGCTAATTCCACCTTTGCCCGCTTCTACCTCAGGGACCTCCCAGGCCAGCGGGACAACCTGACCCTGGTGGGGGACATCGCTGCGGCACAACACTCCCTCCCGGCGCCTCTGGCGCCCTAGGTACGCTTAGCTGAAATCGTTGGGAGGTTGCTCCTGTTCGCGACTGCTAAGCACACAGCAGTGACGGGACCTAGCAGGCAGCACCCTCCTCCTTTTCACTATTCTTCCATATAGTAATGCCATCGGCAATGTATTTTGAGGAAACAAATGTATTTTTCTCTAAAATGTATTAAAAAAAAAACAACTTACAAATGACATTACTTGAAATTGAATGGTTCTCCCGCCTACCCCGCTTGCCGCTGGAGCGCTATAGCATTCATCTGACGTGGCACCACTGCACACGTGACCGGATGGGGAGGGAATGGAGGCTACTCAGGGTTTCTTGGTAATGACTCCCTAGAGTCACCTCCCTGGTTGTGTATCATGTATACACAACAGATTCTTAGGCTGAAATCGTTAAGCTAAGTGTATCTTCCATATAGTAATGCCATCGGTAAGTATATTTCGAAAAAATACATTTTAGAGAAAAATACATTTTTCATAGTCCTTCTAGCTTTAACTTCAGCTGTGCACTGGCAGATTTATGTTTACTCAAAGGCATCATAAATTTTGTTTTGCTATTTATTATATTACAATATCAGGTTAAAATATCTTGTAGTATCAACTCACAGTTGGCATTTAGCCTTTTAGTGAGCTGTTTGTTGTTATGTTCATGTATTTCCAAAGTTTGTTATAAGCAAATAATTCAAATTTAACGTTTGTGGTCTGGACGTCTTAAAGAGCGTTGTTATGTCCAACTAAGCGAAGTTAACTGTTTATTTTTGGCAGGCTAGAAGAAAGCAGTTGTGGGTACCTCTGATAGAGAAAGCAATGGCAAAGCTCCATGGTTGTTATGAGGCACTGGTGGCTGGGAAATGTATAGAGGGTCTGGCTACCTTGACTGGAGCACCTTGTGAAAGCATTCCTCTGCAAGGTATTATGTTTGTGTGATATTTTATTTTTCTTTTACATCATGGCTGCTACTGACAATAACGTTTGGTGGAAAAGATGTGGCTACACTTGGTTTTCTGCAAAGTACCCTGCTGCCAAATTTGAAGTCTGAGGCTTGATTAGTCTCCGAGAAAATGCCAGTGTTAACCCTTTTCGCCCCAAGGTCCCATTTCTCAAATTTTGGAGATGTTGCCTAATGACTATGTACCTGTTGTAGGAGATGGATTGATCATGATAGCTCAAGGGTAGTGCCAGATGAGCTTGGCACCTGGCCAAGCTCATCTGGCACTACCCTTGAATTATCATGATCAATCCACCTCCTGCTGCAGGGACCCAGGGCTAACAGGGTTAAAGTTTACCATGGATGTCTGACACCGGACAGACGTCACTTTTGTGTCGCACATGAGCCAAAAATGCCAGGTTTTGATAGAATTGTAGTTTTTATCAAAGTACATCATTCGTAGAGCTCTGTTGGGTGTAATGGGGTTATAGCTATGAAAACAAAAAGTACGCGTTATCTCCACTTCTTGAGCTTTATTGAAATACCTTTGCCTGTTAATCAAGGTAGGCGAAGACACCTTTTGGAGAGGTGGCAAAATGACATTTGTTCTAAAATATTCATAACATGGTGGTTTTACTGTTTTTTCCTTTCAGCTGACGAGGCCAAGGGTTACATCATTGATCCAGACCTTATATGGGCCAAGCTGCTTAGCTGTCGTGACATGAAGTGAGTTTGTACAAGTCATGATTCTTTACTACCGGTACCAGTAAATGTGACATAACAATCTAACAGCAACCACCTTTTTGTAAAAAACAGTGATCTTTAAAGACTTTTCTCTCTCCAGAAAGTCTTGAAGTGCAAAACTTATCACCTATCCACATCCTACACCCACCTAAATGATGGTCTTTAATGACAGGTGGTCATTCAAGACAAGTTCTGCTGTACCTAGCATAGGGTGGGGGATAATAATTAATTTACAGTTTTTGTGTTTTGTTGCATGCGTGTCAGAACAGTGTCAAACTCTAGGAAGACTTCTGAGGGATGGGGTGGATTGCATGCACATTTCAAGAAATCTCACCTAACCGAAATGAACTGATACACATGTACTGACAGACTTGGTAATCTATTGCCAATGTGCAGTGATTCATTAGGAAGGAAGTCACATCCACACCCACCTTTGTTTCCTCAAAAACATTACCGATGACATTACTTTATGGAAGTGTCTACTAGCTTACGTAATTTTAGCCTGAGAACCTGTTGTGTTCCCACACAACCAGGGATGCACTCTGTGAACCCTAACCAGGGCCGAGAGTAGCTTCCCGTCCCTGCCCATCCGGTCACGTGCCATGTGGTGTCACGCCAGTCGTTCTGCTTAGCTCACGGTGAACAGATGTGTTCTAGCCTACGGGTCCTTGGCTGTGTACGGTGCGACCGGTTCTTGGGGCCGGTCGTCTTTGGATTACTGTGTTCCTTTGGACTTTGTGCTGTCTTAGATTACTGGGGTACTTTCGTGTGCTTGGATTACTGGTGGTTCCCTCCTCTGGATTTACGTGGTTGCGTGTGGGTTCTCACTTCGCTGGGCCTGCTGGGACTTCTTCCCGCTGGCGCGCTCTGAGGGTGGTATGGAGGTCCCCCCTCCCTCCCCCCCCCTCCCTCCCCCCCCCCCTCCCCCCTGTCCCTGCAACTACGGAGAGGTAAGGTATCGGTCCCAGCCCTCGGCCAGCCCTCTTGGGCCGGGCGCTGGCTTCGACCAGAGAAGCACTTAGTTTCACTCTATCATTTTCGCTTCGAACTCCCGACTTCGTTTGCCGGGGCATCACGCACCCACGCCCAGTCGCCTGTCATGTCTGATGTGTGTTGCAGTTGCTCACCTGCTCGCAGTGCGGCGACTTCCAATGGCCGAGCGATAACCACAAGGTCTGCCTTCCCTGTGCTGGCTGAGCATGATGTTTGTTCCGCCTGGCCTGAACAATGGTGGTTGCAGCTTTGGAGCTTTTACCGGCGCGAGCGCTCAACACCGGCAAGTGACCGATCGTCCATCTTGGCGCCCCCCTCCGTGCCTGGAGTAGTGACCAGACGTGCCTGCTCCGACCTTTTGGAACTGACGACACGCCGGACACATGACCACAGCTCTCACCACAGGACTGCGTCTTCCACAGCACCCGCCCAGACAAAGCCCGCTGACTCTTACGGGGAGTCATATAGCCGGCAGAGCGCCCGCCTCAATGAGGCTGGCCTGCAGGGCTTCGCGCCGTCTTTTGTCCATTGACAGTCCTGATGTGTCTCACATGGAGAAGCCCACTGACTCTTACGGGGAGTCAAACAGCCAACAGAGCACCCGCCTCACTGAGGCCGGCCTGCAGAGGCCTGTGTCCCCTCGTCCGCAGGCTACTGGCAGACCTGAGACCACGCACTATGCCAGAGGTTCCAAACACTCTCGCTCTTCCGGCGACGGCCATAGAATGGACCGTGATGCGCTACGTGACAGCTGACGCAGCCCCCGACCCTCCTCATCCTCGTCGTGCTCGACCACGTCTCGCGCCTCATTTCCTTGTCCAACCTCACGTTCGTCCCAGTACACCTCTCCTCGCCGGCCATGACATCCGTCGCCTTCGCCCCATAGCCGCCCTAGTAGGATCTCCCCCGTACGAGATTGTCGGCCACGCTCCCGTCATCGCAGTCGCTCCCCCCATGACAGGCGCCCAGCTCACGCCAGCCACCCTTCGCCCTGGCGTGCCTTGCCACTGTCGTCGCCCCGTCTTCGGCAGAGGAGCTTACACGGGATTCAACACTTGCCTGTGTCTCACTGCAGGCGACGGGATGTTGCTAGCGAGACCTCCATCCCCCCGCCAGCCCCCCCCCCCCCCCCCCCCCGCCGGACTTCTCTCCCCCCTGATGATGACGAGGCCCTGAGTCTGCTGCCTGAAGACTCCATCTTGGCCCTGCTCGGCGTAGACAGCCGCTCCCCCTCACCCCGCCCGCTCTCGACGGACGATCCTGCGTGGCCTAGGACCCCTTCGGCGCGGTGTGCAGAGAATCTTCTTGCCCTGGATGAAGCAGCTCGTCTGATCACAGCCGCTCTTCCCATGGAGGCCTGTCCCCCATCACCCCAGCTCAAGAGGAAGGTATCCGCGTTCGTCGACGCGGGCCGTCAGGTGAAGAGGCTCAAGTCGCTGCCTTAGAGACCTAAGAGACGTCCTCTCCGCCCAGCTCCAACAGGCCGTTTCCCGGGAGTTCTACTTCTTCTATGACCGTAGGTGGCCAGCTGGACTCAGCATCGCCTTCCGCCAGGACTGGTATGCGAGCCATTCTCAGAATTTCTCCTGTCCCCTACCCTTGGTGGACCCACTGGCGTTAGTGCAGGTTGGCGGCGCCGCTCAGCTGAAGCGTGCCCTTCCCCGCAGCTTGGACGAGACTGCGTCCCTGGTCCGTAACACCTTGGCTTGCTTGGGTTTCCTGGAGCTCCTCACTCAAGCGTTCGTCCGTCGCATCGAGGACGCCTTACTTACTTACGCCTGTCACCCCTACCCGGGTATAGGCCGTCGACGAGAGACCTCCAGCAACTCCTGTCCTGTGCTTCTCCTTCGATTCTACTCCAGGTGGTTCCCAGTCTCTTGATGTCTGCTTGGAGGTCTCGACGCCAGGAGTTTCTCGGCCTACCTCTTTTCCTCTTTCCCTGGGGGTTCCATGACAATGCCTGCCTAGTGATACTGGAAGCTGGCTTTCTCAGACTGTGACCGATCCATCCCCATCTTCTTCGCCCAATTTCATTCTCTGCTGTTATCTGCTCTGTTCTCTCCCAGAGTCTGACGTTGCTGATCTTCTCTGGCCAGTGGATTTTCAAAATTCTTCTAAGGCAACTGTTCATGAAGGTCTGTACTCTGTTGACTGCGGCCTTTGTCAATCTCCATGTCTCAGCTCCACATAGGAGAACTGCTTTTACATTGGAGTTGAAAATCCGGACTTTGGTGTGTTGTGACAGCTCTCTGGAACTCCACACTTTTTTCAACTGGAGAAAGGCTGCTCTGGCTTTACCGATTCGTGCTCTGACATCTGCATCAGTGCCGCCTTTTTTGTCTATGATGCTCCCGAGATAGGTGAAGGACTCCACCTCCTCCAACGGGGTGCCAGCAAGCAAGACTGGTTCTTCCCTGGTTGCGTTCAGCCTCATTGTCTTTGTTTTCTGTTTGTGAATGGTGAGGCCCACTTGGGACGAGATGTCAGCAAGCCTCGTGGTCTTGTCCTGCATTTGTTGATGAGTGTGGGACAGTAATGCCAAGTCGTCCGCAAAATCGAGGTCGTCAAGCTGTGTCCACAGTGTCCACTGTATTCCACTTCGTCTGTGCTCTGTGGTCATCTTCATGACCCAGTCTATGGCCAGTAGGAAGAGGAACGGAGACAGCAGACACCCCTGCCTGACACCAGTTCTGACCTGGAGCTCTCTGGTGAACTGCCCTTCGTGGATCACGCGACAATCGAGGACGCCTGGCACCCGTCTATTACGCCCCTCTTAAGAGACCTCCTCACCCTCGCTATAGCGGCCAACCAGGCAGCGTATCACTCAGTCAACGCCATGGCTGCCGCCTCTAACTGTGACCTGATGCGTCGGGATGCCGTGCTGCAAGCCTGCCACGGAATGCCTCCCGATCTGAGGACTCAGCTCCGTCGCGCTACCCTTGGTGGCCCCTCCTCTTCGGCGCTTCCTAGCAGACGGTGAAGGACGTGACTCGGACCACTGGCCTAGCAGCTTGGGATCCTCTCCACCATCACCGAGGGCCTCCTGATCACCTTCCGTTCGCAACCGCCGCTGAGACACTCTCCACTGTGGACCGAGATTCCGATCGACGGGCTCAAGGACATCGCCTCGCTTCTGCAGAAGGTTGCCACAGAGGTAGTTTCACATCCCGACTCCCCAGCCTTCTACAGCTGCCTCTTCATGGTGCCCCAGCCAGGCGGCAATTGGCGACCCATCATCGATCTCTCAGCACTGAACAGGTACATCGCGGCCCTGACCTTTTGCATGGAGACCATCAGGGCCTCCGTGCAGCCCATGGACTTGCGGTCAGTCTGGACCTGTCCGACACGTATCTCCACATCCCCATGCACCCCACCTCCAGGAGATATCTCCGCTTTGCCTTCAATGGCGTGATCTACCAGTTTCGGGCCCTTCCATTCGGTCTCAACCTCAGCCCTTGGGTTTTTACCCGCATCATGGACGCCGCCGTTGCCAAGGCCAGATAGTCGTCTTCCAGTCCGACCTCGAACTACCTAGATGACCTCCTTCTGAGGAACCTCTCAGAGGCCACCCTTTTGACGGACAAAGATGCGCAACTCCAGTTATTGTCGCGGCTGGGTTTCCTGGTCAATGCGGGCAAGTCAGGCCTCACTCCTTCACGCCGGTTTATACACCTCAGCGTGGACTTCGCGACCGACCTCAACAGGGTGAAGCTACCAGAGCCTCGGATCCAGAAGCTGGCCGCCCTAGCCAGCCAGGTGGCTCAGGAGGATGCAGTTCCCGCAGAGTCTGGCTTCAGCTTCTTGGCTTGATGAATGCAGCGGTGGATCTTCTCCCCCTCGGTCATCTTTACTCCCGGTCGCTCCAGCTGCACCTCCTTCTCCATTGGCGTTCGTCCTCCGGCGCCATTGCTGCCCTGGTGCCGATGACTCAGATTCTTCGTCCCCATCTGTGGCGCTGGATGGACATTTTGTGGCTCGCTTCGGGAGTTTCTCTCGCCTCACCGCCTCCTCACCTCTCGCTTTGCGTGGATGCAAGTCTCTCCGGGTGGAGTGCTCACCTGCTACCGAGGTTCCTCACGACATCCGGCCGCTGGCCTCCGGACCTAGCGGACAGACGCATCAATTGGTTAGAACTGAAAGCGGTTTGGCAAGCCCTCATCGCGTGGGAGGCGCGCCCCCGTCGCCAGGAGCTACTCGTCCTTTCGGACAACGCCATGGTCGTTTCCTACATTCAGTAACAGGGCGGAACGCGCTCCCCCGACCTATGCATACTCCTCTACTGGCTAATGCGCTGGTGCGAAGACCGCGGCATCGCCCTCCGAGCTCCACACATTCCAGGACACCTGAACGTTTTAGCCGACTCCTTCGTATGGCGCGGCCACTTACTCCACACAGAATGGACGCTACGACCAGACATCTTTCAGATGATCTGCGCTCACTGGGAGACGCCCATGGTCGACCTTTTCACCACGAGGTGGAATCACCATCTTCCCCTCTTCGTCTCCCCGATTCCAGACCCCCTAGCCTGGGCAGTCGAGGCGCTCTCCATTCCGTGGGACGGACTCATCGCATACGCGTACCCCCTGACAGTGCTCGTCCCCAAAGTCCTGCTCAAGCTCAGAGGATGCAATGCGGGGATGTTACTGGTCGCCCTGTTCTCCTGGAACAGATCTTGGGCCACCGACCTGCTCAGTCTCGCCATGGCCCCCCCACCCCAAGCACGATGCTCAAGCAACCCTGCCAGCCGCTGTTCCATCTGTACCCAGAGCGGCTTCTCCTTCACACCTGGAGATTGTGCGGCAAGCCCTCGCCGCTAGAGGCTTCTCGAGTGCAGCAGTGGAAGCAATCACTACAACCCGCAGACCCTAGACCAGACGCGTATACAAGGGAAAGTGGCGAGTACTATGGTTCTGGTGCGCTGACCAGCAACTCTCCCCCACCGACCTAACTACTCCCCAGCTCGCTGACTTCTTTCTCTGGCTCTTTGGCGACCAGGGATTGGCCCCCATCATGATCAGAGGATACCTGTCCATGATTGCGGACACTTACCGTCACCTCGGCCGCCCGGATCCCGGCGAATGCAAAGACATCACTGACCTTATGACACACTTTGGCCTTCAGCGTCCGGTTCCCCGCTCGCTGATTTCACGCTGGGATCTACCCTGGGTACTGACGTGGCTTAACTCTGACAGATTCGAACCGCTGTCCTTGGCCAGGTTCGCGGATGTGACACGGCAGACCTGCTTCCTGTTGGCCCTCGCCACGGCGGCCCGAGTAAGCTACACAAGCTTCAACGCGCCCTGCCTGCAATTCAGGACGGATGGTTCCATGCAGCTGCTCACTGACCCTTCCTTCCTCGTCAAGATTAGGTCTCCCTTCACCGCGCCCCAGGTGATAACCCTACGGCCGCTGAAAGATGTGAACTTTCCCCGGGAGACCAGGCAGCAAGATCCAGTGCGCGCCTTACGCATATACCTACGCCGCTCCAAGCCCGTCCGAAGGGGACGGTCACGCCTCTCTCTGCCTTTGGCTCCAGGCAGAACTGACATAACAGCCCAGACGATATCTTCCTGGCTACGTGGGGTCATACGGTCCGCCTACAAGGACCTCTCCCTAGAGGGAGCGAAGAGGCTAAAGATCTGCGCACACGAGGTTAGTGCCATGGCCACGAGCGTCGCCTTCGACTGCAACTGTGCCGGCCGAGACATCGTGGCACCAGTGGGCTGACGGGCAGAATCAACCTTCGCCCGCGTCTACCTCCAGGATCTGGCAGGCCAGCGAGACAACCTCGCTCTGGTGGGGGACATCGCTGCGGCGCAACATTCCCTACATAGCTAAAATTGTCGGGAGTTTGCAATCAGGAGCGCGGGTCTAAGTCCCTTCGGGGTGTTCTTGCAAAGTTGTAAGCGGCACCCTCCGCCTTTTCACAATTCTTCCATAAAGTAATGTCATTGGTAATGTTTTTGAGGAAACAAACGAATTTTTCTCTAAAATGTATTTTTTTGAAAAATACTTAGCGATGACATTACTCGGAGGACCCTCCCACCTGCCCCACTTGCCGCTGGTAAGCTAAGTATTCCGACTGGCGTGACACCACGTGGCATGTGACCGGATGGGCAGGGATGGGAGGCTACTCTCGGCCCTGGTTAGGGTTCCCTGAGTGCCTCCCTGGTTGTGTGGGAACACAACAGGTTCTTAGGCTAAAATTACGTAAGATAGTAGACACTTCCATAAAGTAATGTCATCGGTAAGTATTTTTCGAAAAAATACATTTTAGAGAAAAATTCATTTTTATTTGTGTTCCACAAGAAACATTTCATCAGCCGAATTTATCAGTCAACAAGCAGTGCATATTAAAGCTTCCTGTGGGGATGAATGAAGTAGTGAATGTTATCTTATTCACCCAATGGG
Source organism: Semisulcospira habei (assembly GCA_036245525.1). Classification (NCBI taxonomy): domain Eukaryota; kingdom Metazoa; phylum Mollusca; class Gastropoda; family Semisulcospiridae; genus Semisulcospira; species Semisulcospira habei. The sequence continues at coordinate 93,019,152 of BTPG01000005.1, read as the reverse complement.
TGTCGGTAGCAGTTTTATTCGGGATGATTTGTGCCGGAATCATCTCAACTAAAAGTGCTACCAGCACCCAAAGGGTTGATTATAGATATTGGTTTCAGACATAATTTTGTGTTTCTGTGGTAGGTTTCTGATGGGTGCATCATGCGGTGGGGGCAACATGAAGGCAGATGATGCCCATTTTGTAAAGATGGGTCTCCGTTCTCGACATGCTTACTCCATTCTGGATGTTCAGGATGTGGAGGGAAACAAGTGAGTCTGCAGATGTGTGTTTTAATTCTTTTTAAATGTTTTTGCAGCAGTTTTTAAAGTAATTGTTAGTAATGTGTTTCTTAGATATAATTTCTGTGCAGGAATGTGACTGAACTGTCATATGAATTATTATGAAAGATTGACAATTCAAAAGTCACAGCTGTGTTTGTTTTTTCAAAATACATTACCGATGGCATTACTATCTGGGAATACACTCTATTGCCTATAGATTTCAGCAAAATTGTGTGTAGCACACAACTGGGGAGGAGACACCGGGGATCCAAGCACTATGACCCCGGGTGGCCTCCCCTTACTACCCTATCCCGGCGAGCACAGGGCGACCTCGTCAGTTTCACTCATAGCTCGACCGGGGACGGTCGAGTTTTTGCCTTTCTCCGTTCTACGGGTTTCAGTGGTTTTTGATTGTGGGCTTGAATTGGAGTCTTCGATTCAGCCCTGGACTCACTACATTCGTGGTTTTTCCTTGGACTCATTGTGACCTGTGCGCCGACCGGTTACCGGCTCTGACTTTGTGAGTTCACCCTTGGCTTGGCCTTGGGGTTCGACGACGCACGTGACTTGTGCCCGGCTGTTTTGTGCACGGTTGACTTTCTTCGCCGGCGTAGTTGGTTAGGGCCTTTTGGCTTCTTCTGTGTCGAAGACTTGCCGCCGTGCGGGGACTTCCAGTGGCCGGATGTTGCACGACTCTTGCTTGCCGTGTTCGGGCTGTGCTTCGGACGGAACGTGTGACGGTGGCGCCGCTTGGACGGAAGACCGGTGTTCGCGCAGGTGGGACTTCTTCAGGCGCGGGATCCTCCACGGGTGTACGTACTTCCCTCGGCGCATCGGGCCTTCCGGCCCACAGGTAAGTCCCCTTCTGGTACCGTTACCTCGCAGGTTCTCCCTCCCCTCTCCGAGTCTTCGGAGCAGGGTAGGCGAGTTCGGAGTCACGCCCCCCACGCTCTGCTTAGTTAGCGCGTGGCTTGAGCCCATTTTGGTTCCCACCCCCCGCTCTGCTTCGGGCGAGCGGTCTGGGAGAGATGAGCGTTCGTCGGCCACCCCCGGCTCTTCGTCTCCGGAGCGGGGACGGGTGACGGAACGCAAGCATAAGAAAGAGAGTAAATGTGATAAGAAATGCTCTCGCTCACGCACCGAGGCTTCGGAACGTGACGAGACCGTTAGTAATGCTGCCTCCCCGCTCTTTATTTTCCGAACGGGCACGGCATGCTTCGCTTTCTTCCCCCCCCCGCCCGCCCCGTCTCGCCTGGGCGGGCCCGGGGTGTGGTTGACTCTCGCCCCCCACGCTCCGAGGAGTCGGAGCGGGGGTCGCGTGCACATAATGGTCCCCTCCCCGCTTCGCTTCGCCTGAGCGGGCTTGGCGTGACCGTAGACTGTCCCCCCCCCCGTCTCGTATCGACCGGACGGGCCCGGTGTGACTTGGACCCTCGCCCCCCCCCCCCCTCGCTCCGAGGCTTCGGAGCTGGGGCAGCGGGCTCATAAATCGTCCCCTCCCCGCTCCGCCTTTCCTGAGCGGGCTTGGCGCGACCCTAGACTGTCCCCCCCCCCCCCGCCTCGTATCGACCAGGCGGGCCCGGTGTGACATCGCGCGTCCTCCACGGTCCGAGACATCGGACGGGGGGCCGCGTGCCCGGTATTTGTCCCCTCCCCGCTCCGCCTGTCCTGAGCGGGCTAGGGGAGACTATTGGCGGTCCCCCCCCCCCCCCCTCGCACCGGTTCTCCCGGGCGGGCCAGGGGTGACCAGGCCACTTCCTCGGTATTCCGATCGCGGTTTGTCGCTTACGTCGGCTGCCGCGTGCGGATCCCGACTTCGAGGTGGACCGTCGCTTTGCCACGGTCCCTCCGTCGCCGCGGCGCGCCTCTTTGCGTGCGTCGCGGGCGGCTGCGTCTACCTCGCGCGCGGCGGTGCGGCGCTCTCGTAGCCGCTCGCCCTTTCGTCTTTGCCGCGAGAAGATCAGTTTTGGAACGGACGTCCTCAGCCTTCATCCGTCGGACTCGGCCTCGGCGATCTTCTTGCAGGACTCGGCGGCTGGTTCTCCTTCCCGCCTTTTCCGCTGTCGCGTCGGCCTCCGCCTCGTCAGACGTTGCCGGCCCTTCGCTCGGATCACAGACGGTCCTCGCTCTGGGTGAGGCTTCAAGGCTTATCACCAAGTCCCTACCGCCCGACGTCTGTCCGCCTGCGCCTCCTCCGAAGAGACAGGCTTCGGCCATGGTCGACGCGCAGAAGCAAGTCCAGCGCCGCAAGTCCCTCCCGCAAGCCGGCTTCCGGGACCTCACCGATGCTTCTCCGCCCAGCTGCGTAACGACGCTTTCGGCGACACGGGATACTTACCGCCGCTCGATCGCCGGTGGGAATCAACTTAAGCTTCCGCCAGGCCTGGTACGCTGGACACTCCCAAGCCTTCGCCATACCTTTTCCAGCGGTGGATGCGGCGGCCTTACTACAGGCGGGCGGCCGCAGGCTCGTCCAGAACTCGTGGCCTCGGCCTCTCGACAGGATCGCCTCCTTAGCGCGGAACTCGCTGGCGTGCTCGGGTTTGGAACTGGCTACCCAGGCAGCACTGCAGTGCCTACAGGCTACGTGGGACCTGGAGGCTCAGTCCCCGCTTCGTGACGTGCAGTCCATCCTGATAGCGGCCAACCGGTCCGCCTACCATTCTTCCGCCACCGCCAGGGCAGCAGCTGCCAAATGCGACCTCTGGAGCAGGGATACCCTTGCGCCTCTGCTCGGACCTTCCCTTGTCAGTGAAGACCCAGCTCCGTCAAGCCCCCTTAGGTGGTCCTCAGCTGTTCGGCGACACTTGGCACACCATTAAGGAATCTTCCAAGGACTTGTGGCCCAAGCCTGCATCTAACCCAGCCTCGACCCGCTTTCGCGCCCCCCGCACGGCGGGGGTCGTGCCCAGCGGTCCTTCAGGCCCTCCTTTCCTACAGTCGGATCTTCACGAGGTCGGGCCCGTCCAGTCCAGGCTACTCAGGCCGGCCCCGCCCCTCGCCCTGCTTGGCCCCGCAGTGCCCGTAGATCGGGCCGCGGTCGGGATCATTGACTCGCCCCCGCCTCCGCCCCCGCCTCAGTAATCGAGCCTCCCGTCGGCGGGCGGCTGTCGCTCTTCAGCGATCTTGGAGATCGCTGTTCCCGGACGACCCCTGGATTCTTTCCACCGTTACCGCAGGCCTGCAACTTCGTTCCTGTCGCCTCCGCCTCTTCGCAGAGCACCCATGTGGACCCAGTAACCGCTCGACGGCACACAGGCGGACGCTCTGCGCGGGGAAGTGGCGATCCTCCTCACCAAAGCGGCGACAGAGGTGGTTTCGCGGCAGGACTCTCCGGCGTTCTACAGCCGACTCTTCTAGTTCCCAAACCAGGCGGCAAGTGGCGTCCAGTTATCGACTTATGGCCCCTCGCTTCAGGATGGAGACGGCCAGGACACTCCGTGCGGCCCTCCGGCCGATGGACTTGCGATCAGCCTCGATCTGTCAGTCGCCTATCTGCACGTCCCGATTCATCCGTCGTTTCGCCGGTACCGTCGGTTTGACTTGGGGGGATCGTCTACCAGTTCTACGCCCTTCCTTTCGGCCTCAACATCAGTCCGTGGGTGTTTACAAGACTGCTCGACGCCGTGATACCCTTTTTCCGTCAGCGCTCCTTGAGCCCGGCCTCCATTTACTTGGACGACCTTCTACTGCGCAACTTGGTTTCCGCAGCCCTCCAGACGGACAGGGATGCCCTGCTTTCCCTTCTGCGTCGTCTAGGTTTCCTACTCAATTGGTGAAATCCGATCTTCTCCCTCTCGACGTTTCTACATCGGGAGATGGAATTCCTGACCGGCCTCAACCTTGCCCGCCTGCCTCTGGCCAGGCGACAGAAGATCGTCGACTTAGCGACTGCGATGGGGATGGGATCCTCCTTCACCGCCAGGGTCTGGCTTCAACTCCTGGGCCTCCTCAGTGCGGCTGCGGACCTGCTTCCCTTGGGCAGACTTTATGCTCGGCCTCTCCAGCTACGTCTCCTTCTTCACTGGCGACCCTCGGGCGCTCTGTTGGATCTAGTACCTGTCACGCCTCTGGCTCGTCCTCACCTCGAGAGGTGGGCGGACCTCGCTTGGCTGGCTTCGGGGGTGCCCTACACTCCCCGCCGCCTCGGTGGTCTCTCTGTACAGAGGCGAGCTAGGCCAGCTGGGGCGCGCACCTGTTACCGGATTTCTCTCGGCCTCGGGCGTTGGCTTCGGGAGCTGTTAGGGAATCACGTCAACTGGCTGGAGCTGAAGGCAGTTGGGTTGGCATTCGACGGTTGGCAGGAGACCTTGGCCAATCAGGACGTCCTCGTGCTCTCCGACAACTCGACGGTGGTGGCTTACATACAGAATCAGGGTGGCACTCACTCGCCCTCCCTTTGCATTCTTCGGTACCACCTTCTCCTCTGGTGCAGGGATTGAGGCATTGCCCTACGAGCCCGCCACATCCCTGGCCACCTCAACGTGATGGCGGACGCCCTGTCTCGTCGCGGACAGTTGCTCCACACGGAGCGGTCCCTACGCCCGGATATTTTTCGCCTGCTCTGCTCTCACTGGGAAACGCCGCTAGTGGATCTGTTTGCCACCAGATGAAACAGCCAGCTCCCGGTCTACGTCTCGCCAGTCCTGGATCCACTCGCTTGGGCAGTGGACGCGCTCCCATTCCTTGGGTCGGCCTGATTGCTTACGCCTACCCCCCGTCAGTCCTCGTTCCGAAGGTACTGCGGAAGCTTCTGGGATGCTCGGCGGTCCTCCTGCTGGTGGCCCCCCTTCAACTGGACCAAGAGCTGGACCAGGGACCTCCTCGCGCTTGCGACGGACCCTCCTCTGGAGCTTCCTACCCCTTCCACGATGCTCAAGCAGCCCCGTCAGCGGCTTTTCCATCCGTGCCACGTACGCCTCCGCCTACACGCTTGGAGGTTGTCCGGCACGCCCGCGCCGCTAGAGGTTCTCGGATGCAGCAGTGGCGGCAATTGCAGCAGCCCGCAGACTCTCTACAAGGAAGGTGTACGAAGGCGCGTGGAGGGTCTTTCAGACCTGGTGCACCTCCCATGGGCACCCTCCCACTAACCTAGCCTCACACCAACTGGCGGAGTTCTTCCTGGGGCTCTTCGACGACCGGGGCTTAGCCCCGGTCGCCATCAAGGGCTACCGCGCTACGATCGCGGACATCTACCGTCACCGGTGTCTTCCGGACCCAGGCGCCTGCAAGGATCTGTCGAATTTCTGGCTCACTTTGAACTCCGACGTCCGGTTTCACGTTCCCTAGTACCCCGGTGGGATCTTGCCTGGGTACTGACGTGGTTGAATACGGACCGGTTGAGCCCCTCCCCTTGGCTCAGTTCTCAGACTTGACCCGGAAAACCTGTTCCTTCTGGCTCTCGTTACAGTGTCCCGAGTCAGCGAGCTTCACGCGCTCTCGATGCTCCCAGCCTGGTTGCGGTTCGTTCCGACGGCTCTGCGCAGCGGCTCTCCGATCCGTCCTTCCTGGCCAAGAACCGCCGCCCCGCGGCGGCCCCTCAGATGCTGACTATACGGCCCCTCCATGGAGCGGACCTCTCCCCTGGATCGGGGCAACAGGACCCAGTGCGGGCGCTAACGATTTACCTGCGCCGCTCTCAGCCGCAGCGCCGGGGGCGCGCGCGCGCCTCTTCTTACCTTGTCCGCGGGCAGACGCCACATCTCGGCCCAGATCGTGTCATCCTGGCTGCGGTGGGTGATTAGGTCAGACTACCTAGACCTCTCCCCACGCGGCGCTGAGCCTTTACAAATCCGGGCGCATGAAGTGAGAGCAGTAGCCGCCAGTCTAGCCCTGGACCGCAACTGCTAGGTCAAAGATATCGTGGCAGCGGGTGGCTGGCGCTCCGACTCCACTTTCGCACGCTTCTACCTTAAGAGACCTATCCGGCTGACGTGACTCCCTGGCACGGGTGGGCGACATCTCCGCGGCCCAGCACTCCCTCCGAGCGCTGCTGGCGTCTTAGGCACATCATAGCTGAAATCGTCGGGAGTTCTCTCTCGAGGGGGCCGGCGGAGTGGTTGGGTTTTGGTTAGATACGGCACCCTCCGCCTGTTCGCCATTCTCCCAGATAGTAATGCCATCGGTAATGTATTTTGAAAAAACAAATGAATTTTTTTTCTAAAATGTATTTTTTTGAAAAATACTTACCGATGGCATTACTCGAATGGCCCTCCCGCCTGCCCCGCTTGCCTCTTGTGGCTATGTGTGAAACTGACGAGGTCGCCCTGTGCTCGCCGGGATAGGGTAGTAAGGGGAGGCCACCCGGGGTCATAGTGCTTGGATCCCCGGTGTCTCCTCCCCAGTTGTGTGCTACACACAATTTTGCTGAAATCTATAGGCAATAGAGTGTATTCCCAGATAGTAATGCCATCGGTAAGTATTTTTCAAAAAAATACATTTTAGAAAAAAAATTCATTTTTTGTGCATACAGTGGAGTCCGCTTAACACGAATTTCTGGGGACACGGAAAATCACTTCGTGTTAAACATATTTCGTGTTAACCAATATGGCCTCAAAATTGATCACGGCCCTCCCGGCAAGGAAAAAGTGTGTAAGAGATGCGTGGATGAATGAGTACGAGGTTAAAAGTGCACATTATCGTACTAAATATGCATACCTTACCTTCAGCTCGCTAGGAAACACAAGGAGACGTGTACAGCTCACGTATTTAATGTAAAATCCATCAGGTAAAATCCATAGTAAAGTAAAAGCAACACGGGCTGAAGTACGATCTCGCATCGGTAAAAGCAACACGGTCAAAGTCATTTAATAAACGCGATGATTGAAGTCTGTCTTGCATTATTGACAGCCCGTGTAGAGAGACAATCGTGGATCTCATTTATCTTGTTTTTTTACTTCAAGCGTAATCGACTTCTGTTCTACCTTGGGGTAGCCACGATCGGTGGTTAATTGAAATGAGGGAGTTTTGGGTTGTATTGGTACACGAATGATGCATGAATACAGTTCAGAAACTCTAGCCAATGAGAAGACGGATTACAACAACTGAAGGCTATTCAGCCAATCACAGGCTAGAGTTCGTTCTGATCTGTATCATGTGTACTACAGCACAAGAGTGACACGTGCAGTGCCCCTTTCATGAATTGGTTTTCGGTGTTTGAGACTATAATCTGTGTTCGTGTTAAACAGGTGGATAATAGTGAAATTGCTCTGATTGGGAACCGAAAACAGCTTCGTGTTAAGTGAAATTTCGTGTTAAGCATTTCTTGTTATCAGTGAAATTTTAATACAGAATAAGAAGGCCGTTGGCCGGGAATGCAAAAACGGTTCGTGTTAACCGGAAATTTGTGTTAAGCGAATTCATGTTAACTGGACTCCACTGTATATGTTATAGCATGCAGAAGTTTTAGCAAGCTCAGGCTGGTGATGTAAGCTTCTTCCCACCTTCCTTTAATCCTTTGGACGTCGGTACCAGTTTTAGTTGCGATGATTCCTGCAGGAATCATCGCGACCAAAACCCTTACCGACACCCAAAGGGTTAACAAGATTAGCTAAAATTAGATTGTTGACAATGACAGACCTGTGCACATCTATTTCTTTTGTTTACTAGGCTGTTCCTCGGATTCAGGAGCCAGTTGCATGAGTGAGAATAGTCCTGCACCAGCCACTGAGGAAGGTACTCTGCTATAGCGAAACACCCTGCCTAGTGGCTTGTGCAGGTCTACGCTCGCTCATGCAACTGACTCCAGGGTGTTATCTGCCATGTAATGCTCTTTTCTTTTGTTATACATGTTACAACAGAACCAGTTTTGAGCAACCACCTTTATGGGAGATCACCTGTCATTAACTCTTTCCCTACGTATCACTCCCGGTTTAGTGTTAGCCCAAACAAACCCTTAGCCATCGAAACACTTACGTTATAGCGTTGTGCTCGATGCCATCTATAGACAAGTCACTAGTATTCTAGCGTTGTGTTTGTACAAAAATTGCCTGAAGCACAGCTATCGGTCTAAGGGAAGCAACCACTATAATATGTTTCACCAACCATTTTTAAGTTATCTGAAAGTGAATGCCCTTGTCGGATGGTGTCAGAACAAGGCCAAAGTAGCTGACAATGTGCCTTGGATCGTCTCCAACGATGAGCTTATTCGAACCTCATGAGCGCGGTTTCAACAGTGATTTTTAGCTCGTAATATTGTATAATTCAAGAAGAGACAGTTCTCTTGTGTGATTTCTTTGCTTGTGGAATACATTTTCCTCCCATGTTGGTGAGTAAATCTGGGTTTTTCGTTGCATGTGCTTACACTGTTGCTACCAAAACCACGCTTCTCATTTTTTGCTTCACCATGTTTGTTCTGTTGCATAATAATCAAATTGGTTCGACTTCCCACTAAACTGATGCCCAAACACATGCAGTTTTGAAAAGTACTTTTAATGCTCTGTCCAATGATACCCAATTTATCTATGGTTGTTACCTTGGGAGGCTGTGAAAATTAATTCAATCTACCCCAAAAATGTACGTCACCAGGGAACAGACGTCCTTTTCCCTGCTACGTCGGCAGGGAACTGACTAGCCAATTCTGTTACGTAGGGAAAGAGTTAACCCTCTCCATCCTGATACACTAGGGCATGAAATAAATTTGACTATAATAGTTCAAGGCTAGTGCCAGAATAGCTTGGCGCCTGAGGCACAAAGCTATTCAGGCACCACCCTTGAACTAAAATGGTTAATCTTTCTCCCGCTGTAATATAGCCTGCATAGGACAAGAAGCAAATTTGAAAAATGTCAGCTTCAGGATGGAATGGGTTAAGGAGGTCATTCAAGTGGCTGTAGCCCACCTAAATAATGGCCTTGAATGACCGATGACACTTTTTTCCCTTCAAGACTTCTATTCAGAGAACATCTGTCATTTTAGACCACTTTTTTCTTGCAAAAAGAAAACTGGGTTGCACATTTTGTTACACTGAGTTAACTGCACTTGTGTGTGTGTGGTCGCATTCATGTTCCTTTGGGGCTCTTTTTGGGGTTGGTTTGTTTTGTTGCCCGGGCAATTTCCGTGGAACTACATGTATTCATGTCCTTAGTCAAAGGGAGTGTCATGAACAAGATTCAGGTCGCTACCTCCAAAGTCAAGGTCATGGCAGCCATATATGTTTCTGTTTATTTGTTACAGGTTAGTTCGGCTGCGTAACCCATGGGGTCGCTTCTCGTGGAAGGGGGATTGGAGCGATGGGTCCCTGACATGGCAGATGATCAGCCTAGCGGCCAGACAACAACTGATGGCTGTGGGTGACCAACAGGGAATTTTCTGGATGTCTTTTCACGACCTACTACAGTGAGTTTTTCTTTTGTTCCTGGCGGTGTTTTTGCTGAACACGTTGCCCCCTTGTTCATGCAGCTACCGGTACTGTTTAAGTATCAGTGGCTGCATGCCAAAGAGGGTTGGTTATAAACATTGAGCACCAATGCCCGACTTCTCCGATTTGATGGACCGTGATAGTTCAAGAATGGTGCCAGAATTGCTTGGTGCCTCAAGGCACCAAGCTATTCTGGCACCATTTTTGAACTATCATGTTCATTCTTTCGCCTGTTAAATTGTGTTAGGGGTTGCCCCCCTAGAGCATGCAGGCGCCATTACTGTATATCGTACCAGTGCTGACATGCGAAAGGGGGTTAAGTTCACCATTTCATTGATCTTAATGATTACTTTATTGTGCTTGTACAGCAAAATCCGTTTCCAGTGACCACCCTTATAATGGATCACCTGTCAATAAAGACCATGATTTAGATGGCTACAGCCACCTTAGTGATGGTTTTCAGTGACATGACACATTTTGTTTGTACACGTTGCCACTTCATTTTTTTATGTCAGTTTAACCCATTTTAACCACAATGGCAGCATTTCCTAAATTTTGTAGATATCTACAATTATATACCAGTTGCAAGAGATGGATCGACCTTAATTTTTGAAGGGTAGTGCCAGATTAGCTTGGCGTCTTCAGGCGCCAAGCTAATCTAGCACTACCCTTAAATTATCACGGTTGATCCATCTGCTCCTGTAGGGTGCTGGGGCTAAATGGGTTAAAACTGGCAATTTTTAAGTGAACTTTTGTTTGTTGATGGAATGTTTATATTTACCTTTTTAAAAAAGAGGAATGTTTCTTCACAGGTACTATGACAGTGTTGATGTGTGCAAGATACGCCCAGATGACCATGAATCACGCATGCAAGGGGTCTTCCCGTCCAATGCTAAGGACTCCATGAAAATCATGAAGCTGACTGTCTTCAGCACTACGGAGATTGAGCTAGGACTTTTTCAGGAAGGACTCAGGTTGGAGCAGTGCAGAAATGCGTGTCGGAAGCGACTTTATTCGCAATGCTTCCTGTAGATAATTTTGCAGGAAGTCATATCTCAACAACATTTTCAACCCCTTGTGCCTGCAGCCACTGGTACTGTAAACAGTACCAGTGGCTCCAAGCATGATGGGGTTACAATTCTGTTTATCTCTGTGATCTGCACAGGATATGCCTTAGGGAAGAAAATCAACACAGAATGCGGTGAATCATTTATAATTGAAGCAGATCATTGTATTACATTGTGCACAATTCAGTGTTCATCGTGTTTATCAAATATGATTATTATATAGCAGAAAGACTATTATATGCAAAGTTATAGGTGTGGCATGCTTTACCATGATATTTGTTTGATAATTAACTCATTTGAGACATGCCACCTCTGGATACGTGGCTTAAAGGTGCATATCCAGAGGTGGCACGTCTCGAATGCGTTAAAGTTCAGACATGTATCTTATATTTTGCATGCTTAAATGCCCTAGCTAGGAAAAGTTCATTAGGCTGACTTCAGCCTCAGTTGGCCTGTGCACAACTGTGCACGGGCCAACTTGCGGCTAATGTCGGCTTTGTGAACCTCTGACTTGCAGAGAAATTTGCATAGAAAACAAAAACTTCTAATATTTACAGCTTACTATGTGTCAGCATATTTTCTTCCTCAAAGGCCGCCGTGAGATGGCCTTAGTCGTCTGCTCAGCGTTAAACCCAAATAACTAACAAACTAACTCTTAGAGGGCTGGAAGCAACTGCCAAATCATTAGGCTGACTTCAGCCTCAGTTGGCCTGTGCACAGCTGTGCATGGGTCAACTTACGGCTGATGTCGGCTTTGTGAACCTCTGGCTTGCAGAGAAATTTGCATAGAAAACATGTATTTTTCTCTAAAATGTATTTTTTTCGAAAAATACTTACCGTTGGCATTACGTAAGGTACACTTAGCTTACCAATTTCAGCGTAAGCATTTGTTGTGTCGCTATACAACAGCGGAGGAGACACCAGGGAGTCGTTAAAAAGAGACGCTGAGTAGCCTCCCCTTCCTCCCTATCTGGTGACGTGTAGTCCAGTTTCCTGTCAGTCTTACTCTTAGTGTACTGGCGGCAAGTGGGGCAGGTGGGAGGGTCCTTCGAGTAATGCCATCGGTAAGTATTTTTCGAAAAAATACATTTTAGAGAAAAATAATTTTTTTTCTTCAGAATCTTACTGATGGCATTACTAATAGGAAGAATAGCGAAGAGGGGGAGGGTGCCGCCCTCTAATGCCTATCCGTGCATAAAGCTTAGTGAGGCCCCCCCCAGGAGCAACTCCCGACAATTTCAGCTAAGCGTTATCTAGGGCGCCAGAGGCGCCGGGAGGGAGTGTTGCGCGGCCGAGATGTCCCCCACTAGGGCCAGGTTTTCATGTTGGCCGGATAGGTCCCGGAGGTAAAAGCGGACGAATGTGGATTGCATCCGCCAGCCCACAGCCGCTACAATATTCCTCACAGCACAGTTGCGGTCGAAGGTGACGCTTGTGGCAACTGTGACTTTGTGCGCCCGGATCAGCAGCCTCTTGGCTCCTGCTGGTGAGACGTCCTGGTAAATGGACTGGATGACCCATTGGAGTCATGACGAGATCGTCTGAGCCGATATGTCACGTCTGCCCGGGGCTAGGGGCAGGAAGAGGCGGGATCCGCCTTTCCTGAAGGGCTTTGACCAGCGCAGGTATATCTTCAGTGCGCGGACCGGGTCCTGTTGTCAGGAATCCCGGGGTAGGTCCGACCCTCTGAGGGGGCAGATGGTCAGCATCTGCGGTGTGGCCGAGGGGAGCCTGTTCTTGGCCAGGAAGGTCAGGTCGGTGATGAGCTGAACTGACCCATTCAGGTGGGAGGGATGTACTGCAGGCATGGGAATTGTCCGCCTAAAGGCAAATTTCTGCCGAAATGATTTGCTCAGCCGCCCCCCAAAAAAAATTTGTCCGCCAAAAAGAAAAATTGGGGTGCAAAAAGTAACTGAGCACCGGTCATTATACACTGCGAGGCCGCATTGGTTCAAGTGATATGCTGCCCGCTAGAGTTACGCGTCACCTATTGTGGCTTTAACACAGTCATTACTTTACCGTGCAAGCGGGCAATACAACACTGAACGCACCGTTTTCATGCTCGCTTACCGTCTCGCGCACTGTACGTGTGGGGAAAATGGCGGCATCACGAGTTGTTGAAAATTGAAAATGGCGGTGAGAAAGGATATCGTTTAAGACAGAGTGCTGTTTAGTGTGCACCTGATCATGATCCGGTAAACAACCCCCCCCCCCCTCCCCCCCGCCCTGTGATTTTTTGGCCGCTGAAATGAAGGACCACGCTACTCCCCCCCCCCCCCCCCCCCCCCCCTGTCGTTTGATATTTTGGTCGCTGAAATGAAGGACCACGCTGGAAATTTCAGACTTTTTTCACTTTTCTAATTCCCATGCCTACTACTGAGAGCGTGTTTAGCTCACTCACTCTGGACGCCGTGGCGAGGGCCAGAAGAAAGCATGTCTTCCTGGTCAGGTCAGAGAACCAAGCCAGGGGCAGAGGCTCAAAACGGTCTGAGTTCAGCCACGTCAGCACCCACGGCAAGTCCCAGCATGGAATTAGCGAGTGTGAGACTGGACACTGGAGCTCCAGGTGTGCCATCAAGTCCGAGATGTCCCAGCAGGATCCTGGGTCTGAGTGGCCTGTATGTGTCAGCAATCATGGACAGGTGATAGGGGCCAAGTTCTGAACGGCGAAGAGCCACAGAAAGAACTCGGCCAGTTGGGGCGTGGTCAGCTCCGTGGGGGAGAGGCGCTCTGCGGAACACCAGGACTGCAAGACCCTCTACTTGCCCTCGTAGGCCCTCCGTGTGGACTCTCTGCAGGCTGCAGCGATCGCCTCCACCACTGCATTCAAGAAACCTCTTGCGGAGAGGGCTTGCCACACAACCTCCAGGCGTGTAAGCGGAGTCTCTCCGGGCAAGGGTGAAACAGGTCCTGCCAGGATTGCTTCAGTAGCATGCGAGGGGTGGGTAGCCGCAGCTGGGGATCTGTGGTGAGGTCGAAGAGGTCAGTGGTCAAGCTCCTGGTCCAGCAGAATGGGGCCACTAGGATCAGCACCGTGTTGCAGCCCCTGCAGGATCTTGGGAACCAACACGGTCAGGGGGGAATGCGTAAGCCAGCAGGCCATCCTAGGGAATGGAGAGTGCCGACCGCCCACGCGAGAGGATCTGGGATGGCGAGAAGAAGAGGGGGAGCTGCTTGTTTCACCTGGTGGCAAACAGGTCGATCATGGGCGTCTCCCAGTGAGCGCAGATGAGGCGAAAGACGTCTGGTTGGAGGGACCACTCGGTATGGAGCAGTTGGCCTTGGTGAGACAGGGAAGTCGCCAGGACATTCAGGTGGCCGGGGATGTGGTGAGCTCGCAGGGAGATGCCGCGATCATTGCACCACAGGAAGAGCTGGTACAGGAGGATGCAGAGGGAGGGGGAGCGCGTCCTGCCCTGCTTCTGAATGTACGTGACGACCATCGTGTTGTCGGAGAGGACCAGGACCTCCCGTTGCCACAGTTGGGGTTCCCAGGTGACGAGAGCCAACCAAACCGCCCTCAGTTCCAACCAGTTGCCGGTGCCGGGTAAGCCTCAGGGGGACAGGTCTGGTGGACCGCAGGGCATGACCCACAGCCTTGCGGGCCGCCTGAAAGCGGGCAGACGAAGGGGTGGAGGCACTGGGCCAGAGGTCCTTAAACGACTCCTTCACCGACTGCCAGGTTGGTCTGATGAGCAACAAACCCCCGAACAGCGCTTGGCGGAGTTGAGACTTCACCGAGGAGGGAAGGTCAGAGCAGCTCTTAAAGACGACATCCTGATGCAACAGATTGCAATTGGCCGCCGCTGCCATGGTGTTTGTCGAGGTGTGATATGCTGCCCGGTTCGCCACCACAGCCACGGAGTGGATGCCGCGTAAAGAGAGATCCCAGGTGTCCTCCAGGCACCGCACCACCGCCTGTGTAGCCATCTCCAGGAAGCCTGCACAGGCCAAGGTGTTGTGAACCAGGGTAGTCATCTTGTCCAGCACGCGAGGCACCGGAGCTGTAAGGCCCTGCAGCCTCCTGCCTGTAACTTCGCTGCAGGATCCAGGGATGGGAGGGGGCAGGAGAAGTCTCTTGGTAATGACTCCCTGGAGTCTCCTTCCCTGTTGTGTAGCGACACAACAAATGCCTAGGCTGAAATTGGTAAGCTAAGTGTACCTTTTTGTTACTAATGCCATCGGTAAGATTGTGAAGAAACAAAAATACTTCTAATATTTGCAGCTTACTATGTGTCATTACCAGCATGTTTTCTTCCTCAGAGGGCTGGAAGCAACTGCCAAATCACCGCTGGATCTGTGTATTCTGGTCCTACGGGAGGTAAACAACCCAAATGTTGCCGTGGGCAACCTGATCACCCACAGTCCTCGGCAGCTTCGCTGTTTTGTCGGCTGCAGTGTTATGTTGGAGGCTGGGGAATATGTGGTCATCCCCTTAGCTTTCAACAACTGGAACACATGTAAGTGTTCACTGATTGTCAAAACAACCAGCCACACAGATTTGATAGCACATAATTTCTCAGCTTTGTTGTACAGACATTTATTGACATAAATTTCTTTGTTTGCATAATTTCTTATTGTCATTTTTGTAAGGGTCTGATTTGTCACTGTTGTGTTGTATTGTATGTTTATGCATGTAGATTGTGCTTCTAAAAGTCTTTCTTGATTCAATGCCAAAGAATCCCAACCATTTAACGAAACATGGGTACACAGTGGTGTCAGCAAGAGGCATAGATCCTCATGAGCCCCCACAACTGTGGGGGCTGGTGAGGATCTATGTCTCTTGCAGCTGGATCATGTTCACATTTCTTTGGCATTTTAGGGGTTAAAGATTTATATCATGGTGCTTCAGTGCAGTTGTACCCTTTCCATTTATTGTGAAATTCACCTGTTAAGAGTATAAACAGTGTAGGTTGATGCACAAAGTCTCTTTTCCTCTGTTTTCAGTGCTTGATATCCAACCAACGATGCACCATTATGTAATGTCTGTGCACAGCTCTAAGCGTCTCCTGGTGGAGGAAATCAGCACCTTCCGCAACCGTCACTATGACAACATTCTGGCTGATGCTATCATACAGTTGGCCGTCACCAAAGGCAAACGTGAAGAGGTATAAGCTAACAATGTTGTGTATTCAGCCACTGTACAGTGCTAGAGGCTGCATGCACCAGGAGGCCAGTCTTGCGCCAGCCACTATGCTATAGCGAAACACCTTAATTAGTGGCTGGTGCAGGACTAAGTTCACCTACACAACTGCCCCCAGGGGGTTAACAAACTTTATTGTTGGACAATGCTGTATGAATCACACAGATATGAATTAGGCCAGCAAGAGGCATAGATCCTCATGAGCCCCCACATCTGCGGGGTCTCATGAGGATCTATGTCATTTATCATTTTGTGGTCAATTTCTTCTGGCAGAGAAGGAGTTAGCAAACTGAGGCTAAATTTCCAAAATGTTGGGGTTTCCTTCTGAAGACTACTGTTCAGGAGTCAAGACTCAATGGTTTTATTGTTCAGACGGTCGGCCCATCACGTGCAAACACAGGCTGTTCAGGATGCAGATCCACCATGATAGTTCAAGGGCAGTACCAGAATAGCTTGGCGCCTAGAGTTGCCAAGCTAATCTTGCACCCTAGGTGCCAAGCTATTCTGGCACCTCTCTTGAACGATCGTGGCCGATTCATACCTGGTTATAGTGTTTCAGGGCTCAGCGGGTTAGAAACAATGTGTTGTTAAGAGCATGTTTGTAATGAATACATGTGGTATGACCCTTAGGTTCGAACAGCATCACAGCCTACTCTCTTGTGACTGGCTCAGCCATCAACAACATTCTTTTAAGAAACTCTGATACTAATAGCTTCCAAACAATGTCATGAGCCCCTGCAGATGCGGGGGCTCATTAGGTTCTTCACCTCTTGCACTCAGGTGGGTGATGTATGTATTTTGGAGCATGTTTTAATAAAATATTCATGGTATGCTCCTCAGATTCGAAATGGCATTACAGCCTATTCCCTGATGACTGGCTGGGCTGGTGGAATCTTCGTGATAGAGAACAGGGTACCCAGCCAAGCGGTTCATGTGCGCTGCGAATGCAATGACAGCTCCAACATTGTCTGCACGCGTGGCAGTTTAGTCACAATTGATCTTGTCCCTCCACTGCATAGGTAAGTATGTTTTAGATGAGAAGCAGTGTTCTCCTTTGGGCATTCAGCCACCAGTACTGTAAGCACTGGGGATTAATGAATACAAGAGGAGGTATGTTTTAACCCGCATCATTTCATTTCGGAATACACCAGTGTGTGAGATAAGTTTGACGAAAATAGTTCAAGGGTAGTGCCAGAATAGCTTGGCACCTCTAAGTGCCAAGCTATTCTGGCACCACCCTTGAACTAAAGCCATGGGTCTAAATCCTTATCTGTAAGTACTATTTTGTAGCTTGCATATATATGGCAGTGTACAAATTTGAAGCTTTTAGCCTCAGTATGATATGGGTTAAGTGAGAAGCAAGCAGCTCTTGCAAACTTCAAAGTATATTAAAGATTTTATCCTGAGGACATGTGCATCTTATTTCACCCCGAACTGTTTACAACAGACGATGCTGATATATTGTGTGTTTGTCTCATGTATTTAGAGGTATGTGAACATAACTTTTAAAAAACATTTAAATTAGCCTTTTGGCCTTCTTACTTACTTATGCCTTGTACCCCTACTGGGGCATAGGCCGCCTACAAAGGATCTCCAAGAGTCTCTGTCCCGGGCTCTCCTTTCCAGTTGGTTCCAGGTCATCTTCATGGTCTTAAGGTCTGCATCCAGTTCTCGGCGCTATGTGTTTCTTGGTCTGCCTCTTTTCCGCGTGCCCTGTGGATTCCATGTTAGGGCTTGCCTGGTGATGTTGTCCGCTGGCTTACGTAAGGTGTGCCCTATCCATCTCCAATGTCGTTTGTTAATTTCGTCTTCTGCAGGCAACTGATTGGTTTTATTCCAGAGTTCATTGTTGCTGATGGTAGAAAGAGAAATGGTGAGAGAAGACATCCTTGTCTGATGCCTGTCCTCACCTGGAATGCCTCAGTGAGTTGCCCTCCGTGTACCACTTTACAGCTTAGATCCTGATATGAGTTCCTGATAATGGTGGAGATTTTTTCGGGTATCCCATAGTGCCTTAGGAGCTTCCATTGGGTCTCTCTGTCCACAATGTCAATTGCTTTCTCATAGTCAAGGAAATTTATGTACAGGGGTGAGTTCCACTCTAACGACTGCTCAATTATAATTCGCAGCGTTGCAATCTGGTCAGTGCAGGATCGATATTTGCGAAAGCCAGCCTGTTGGTCTCTAAGTAGGGCGTCAACTGGGTCTTTCATTCTGTTCAGCAGAACCCTATTGAATACTTTCCCCAGCACTGATAACAGCGTGATCCCTCTGTAATTCCTGCAGTTACTAATGTCTCCTTTCTTCGTGATCTTGATAAGATATCCCTCTTTCCAGTCAGCTGGTATTTGTTCCTGTTCTCAGATCTTCTTAAATAGTGGGTAGAGCATTCCCACTGTTGTTTCTAAGTCCGACTTCAACGCCTCAGCTGGGATGCTGTCTGGTCCTGCTGCTTTCCCATTCCTGAGCTGCTTAATGGCCATCCTAATTTCTTCTCTTGTGGGTGGGCTGTCCTCTATAGGTAGGTACGTTTCAGCAGGTTCGATGTCTGGTGGGTTCTTCGGTGCTGGTCTATTCAGGAGCTCTTCAAAGTGTTCTTTCCACCTGTTCTTGATCACCCATGATTGGTTTTCCTTCCTTGTCTTTGACCGGACGTTTGGGTCTACTGTACTTCCCTGCTAGCTTCTTGGTGGTGTTGTAAAGTTCTTTCATGTTGCCCTCTCTAACTGCTTGTTCTGCTTTGGTTGCCAGGTCGTCCACATATTTCTGCTTGTCTGCTCTAATGCTCTTCTTCGTTCCTTTATTTGCATCTGTGTACTGTGCTTGTGCCTTGGCTTTCTTTTTTCTTGTTCGGCTGTTGTTGATGGCCATCTTCTTGTCCTTCCTCTCATAAATCTTACTCAGCGTGTCAACAGAGATCCATTCTTTATGTTGGTACTTCTTGGGACCAAGCACTTCCTGGCAGGTTGATGTAACTGCTTCTTTAATTCCTTCCCACTTGCTCTCGAGGGTACCTTCCTCCTCTTCCAACAGCTCCTGTAATACTTGAAACTTGTTGCTGAGGGTCAACTTGAACTCTTGCAGCTTGGTAGTGTCTCTCAGGAAGGCAGTGTTGTATTTCTTTTGTGCCCTGTGCGCTGTTGTCCAGTTCTTCTTTAGTTTCAGTTTTAGCCTGGCCACCACGAGATGGTGGTCCGAGGCCATGTCCGCTGCTCTCTTTGCTCTCACATCTTGCATGGATCTTCTGAATTTCTTACTGATGCAGATGTGGTCAATCTGGTTCTTTGTTGTGTGGTCTGGAGAAACCCATGCGGTCTTGTGAATGTTCTTGTGCTGCCACCGATGACCAAGTTTTTTGATGTGCACAGGTCTGCCAGCCTCTCCCCATTCTCGTTTCTATCTCCTAGTCCGTGGTGCCCCATGACTTCTTTATATCCAGAGTTATCCATTCCTATCTTGGCATTAAGATCTCCCATCAAAATGATGAAGTCCTTTTCTGGATACTTCTCTATGATAGACCGTAGTCTCTCATAAAACTGATTCTTGATGGTTTCATCGCTGTCGTTGGTGGGTGCGTAACATTGAACAACGTTCATCTTGATCTTCTCCATCTTGGTACGGAAGGAAGCTGTAATAATTCTTGGTCCATGAGATTTCCATCCTATGATTGCTCTTTGTGCTTCTTTTGAGAGCATCAATGCAACTCCTTGTGTGTGAGGGGCGTTGTCCTCTTCATGTCCAGAATACAACAGCATCTCTCCTGAGGCTAGTTGCTTCTGTCCAGATTGTGTCCATCTTGTCTCACTAACTCCAAGAAGGGCAAGGTTGTAATTCTTCATCTCCGCCGCTACTTGAAATGTCATTCCTGTCTCCCACATGGTTCTTACATTCCATGTACCAATGTTGGTTGCCCTGGTCGAAAGAAAGGGTATCGGCCTTGTGGCTTCCAGAGTCTTCCGGCTTTCACTATGTCATGGTGTCAAAAATCTTGTTGAAGACCTCTCTCTTCCCAGGGCTGAGTTTTCTTGTTGATTCTCTGTTGGCATTTCAGTAGCAGGAAGTGTTTTCCGGGGTAGGGTTGCTAGCCCTACTCCCAACCCTCCTCCTTTATCCGAGCTTGGGACCGGCAAGGTAACCTTTAGGGTACACCTCGGCGGAGTTCTTTTGGCCTTCAGTGGCAGTTTTTGTCATGCTGATTCCTGCAGGAATCATCGCGACAAATACTGCTAATGACAGTCAAATGGTTGGTATGTGCAATCTTGAATTAAGTGTAATAAATGTGTTTAAAAATCCCTTATGCATGCAGCTGTAAAGTACTGTAACCCATTACATGCTGAGGCTGGATTTTAAAAATTTGCTTCTTGTCCTGTGAAGGCTATGTTACAGATTGGGAGAAAGATCAACCATTTTTTTAGTTCAAGGGTGGTGCCAGAATAGCTTGATACCTCAGGTGTGATGCTATCCAGCACCACCCTTGACCTATCGTAGTCAAATGTATTCAAGCAGTAGTGTATCAGGAGGAAAAGGGGTCAACAGTGCTAGTAGCCGCATGCACAAGAAGGTTAACTCATTCACGGAAAGCCGCATCCGGATGCACGGCACCATAGTCTCTCATAAAACTGATTCTTGATGGTTTCATCGCTGTTCGTTGGTGGGTGCGTAACATTGAACAACGTTCATCTTGATCTTCTCCATCTTGGTACGGAAGGAAGCTGTAATAATTCTTGGTCCATGAGATTCCCATCCTATGATTGCTCTTTGTGCTTCTTTTGAGAGCATCAATGCAACTCCTTGTGTGTGAGGGGCGTTGTCCTCTTCATGTCCAGAATACAACAGCATCTCTCCTGAGGCTAGTTGCTTCTGTCCAGATTGTGTCCATCTTGTCTCACTAACTCCAAGAAGGGCAAGGTTGTAATTCTTCATCTCCGCCGCTACTTGAAATGTCATTCCTGTCTCCCACATGGTTCTTACATTCCATGTACCAATGTTGGTTGTCCTGGTCGAAAGAAAGGGTATCGGCCTTGTGGCTTCCAGAGTCTTCCGGCTTTCACTACGTCATGGTGTAAAAAATCTTGTTGAAGACCTCTCTTCCCAGGGCTGAGTTTTCTTGTTGATTCTCTGTTGGCATTTCAGTAGCAGGAAGTGTTTTCCGGGGTAGGGTTGCTAGCCCTACTCCCAACCCTCCTCCTTTATCCGAGCTTGGGACCGGCAAGGTAACCTTTAGGGTACACCTCGGCGGAGTTCTTTTGGCCTTCAGTGGCAGTTTTTGTCATGCTGATTCCTGCAGGAATCATCGCGACAAATACTGCTAATGACAGTCAAATGGTTGGTATGTGCAATCTTGAATTAAGTGTAATAAATGTGTTTAAAAATCCCTTATGCATGCAGCTGTAAAGTACTGTAACCCATTACATGCTGAGGCTGAATTAAAAAAATTTGCTTCTTGTCCTGTGAAGGCTATGTTACAGATTGGGAGAAAGATCAACCATTTTTTTAGTTCAAGGGTGGTGCCAGAATAGCTTGATACCTCAGGTGTGATGCTATCCGGCACCACCCTTGACCTATCGTAGTCAAATGTATTCAAGCAGTAGTGTATCAGGAGGAAAATGGGTCAACAGTGCTAGTAGCTGCATGCACAAGAAGGTTAACTCATTCACGGCAAGCCGCATCCGGATGCACGGCATAAGCCGCGCATCCTGATGCAGCTGGCCGTGAATGAGTAAAAAATGTATTGTCTATAGGACACATTTACAGCATAAAAGAAAAGGAGCAAATAGCTCAATGTAACATTTCTTCATCTCAGGCAAGTGGTGATGGTGCTGTCCCAGCTAGAGAGAACCCAACCCTATCACCTGTCTCGCAGACTGGTGCATCGCCTGGCTAACCCACAGTTGGGACTGTCTGACTGGGCCACACGGCCCGACACTCGCCACGACCCACCCATCAGCGCACAGGTGGCATCTCTACACGAACCTCGCCCTTTGTGATGTGATGTTTCCTTCAGGAACCCTACTGCAAAACATTTGCCTTTTGCCTGCAGCCAACGTTACAGTACAGGTTGCTGCATGCAAAAATAATATTTCCATGTTACAAGAAGAAAGAACCCTTTGTATGGTTTGGTGTCCCTTTTCCTACAAGCACTTCACCTTTTGTGAAATGATGGCCCCCTCCTACAAGAACCTTTCCCTATGTGACGTGTGAAAGAGGATTTTTTTGTCACACAACTTTCAGATAGAGACCTGTCGAACCACCTGCCTGTCTGGCAAGCTCCCCTCCGAGTCGGCTCACATTTTTAGTCCTCTTCTTTTCCCCATGGTTTCTACTCAGTGAGCATTATGTCTTTGGGCTGGCCTCAAGCCTAGCTGGCCAATGCAGGCCAACTAAGGCAGACGTCAGCTGGAGGACATTTTGCAATCCACAGTTGAAAGATGTATTCTGTCTTAACTCATTCAGCCCGACGCACGTATTTCCCAAATTTTGGAGGCGTCGTCTAACGACTATGCACCTGTTGCAGGAGGTGGATCGACCATGATAATTCAAGGGTAGTGCCAGATTAGCTTGGCGCCGACAGGCTCTTACGCTAATCTGACACTACCCTTGAATTATAATGGTTGACCCATCTCCTACTGTTGTGCGTCAGGGCTAAATGAGTTAATCTGGCAAAAGACAGTCCTTTTTTGGTGAAAAGTGAGGTTTTCATTGTAATACAATGAAAATGTCGATTTTCATGTGAATGGACTTACTTGTTATTGTATTACAATAAAAAATTTTGCTTGCAGAAAAATAGAAACTTGAATTATTTCTGACCGCTTGTGCCTCCATCTGTCGCAGCTTTGTTGTACTTTTGTGCATTTGCAATCTTGCAGAAGCATGTACGGATTGTTTATCACGGTAGCACAGTAAGCTAATGGTCTTGGGACCAGCCTTAACCACAGCTGGTCATTGCACAGCTCTGCAGACTAATTGTGGCTGATGTAGGCTCCAGCACCTTTCGCTGACTGGGGTATTATTACTAACTTTGATATTAGGACACACTTTCCATTCTCTATCATTGTTTTACCCCCAGAATCTCGCATACAATACAGTATTTCATGTTTTTAGGGATCACCTGTCAATAAACACCATCACTTAGGTGGCTATAGGTGACACCTTTTGCACACCATGTTTTAACCCCTTCCCTGCCAACATACACACACTTCACTTCTTAAATCTGTGTTCACTGAACAACCAAAAGCCACAGCTGTCTAAGGGGCTTGGCTCACGCTGACAGATTTTGCTTCCAGCAATGTGTGGTAAGCAAAAATTTGCCACCTGCAACATTGGCTTTTTGGTACATGTTTCAATGTGCACGCAATGTGTTTGCACTGACTGAGCTGTCATTACCATATATGGAACAGCTCTCACGCGCGAGCGGTTGAAAACATTTGGAGCTGCGGGAGTCCCATATGCATGAGAACTCTTGGACAAGGTTGATCAGTTAACTCACTGGAGATGTGCCGCATATGGACATGCGGCACATCTCCAATGAGTTAACAGTCTCAAAGCTGTCATTCAGCTTCTCCGCCATTTTTTCCGGTTCGGAAGATGAGGAAACGGGATGTGACGCAAGGACACAGCTGATTGGCTGAGAAGGCGGCAGCATTGCTCTAGCCTTGCTGGCTACCACAAGAAAATAGACTCGGATTGTATCGGTTGGCAAGTTGTGGTGGCAATATTGCTGGCGCCCCGCAATGTGACAGCAACATTGCTGCCACAAAATTGCGCCCGGCAATAGGTCTTTGTGGTAGTGTGTGCCCAGCCTCTAAAGAACATGTACATGAAGTGGTCTCAGCAAAGAGGCACAGATCCTCATGAGCCCCCGCAGTCACAGGGGCTCATGAGGATCTATGCCTCTTGCAGTTAGACCCCATTCACTTTTTTCCCACAGTGAAGGGGTTGAGATCAATTTTTTGTTGCAGAGAAATATTGGTTTGCTCAGTAATAGGTTTGTTGGCGACTTACTTTCTGATGTGTTCAGTATTTTTTATCATCCCAATAAGAGATTCTTAATAACTTAACTGAACAATCCACATGTTAAAGTTAAGTGTATTTTTGTACATGGGTTTTGTCATCAATGTGCAACTACATGTGTACAAGTGTAATCTGTGATACATGTCAGTACAATGTGCCTTGTTACCTCTCAAGAGATTAGTTTGCATTCCACATTGCATCGGTATGACCTGCATAAAAGAACATTATGTTGGCGTTTGCTGTTTAAAAGGCATATAAATGTTATCTTATTGTTCCAGATTATTTAACATCTGTTGAGGGCAATTCTCATCTATAATAGTATGAATTAACCCCCTTGTGCATGTAGCCACTGGTACTTTTATTTGTTCAAAACATTACCGATGGCATTACTGATAGGAAGATATACTTAGCTTATCAATTTCAGCCTCCAAAATTGTTGTGTGTTGCTACACAACCAGGGACGGAACTTTAGCAAGCAGTTGCCTAGTCCCCTGAGTGGCCTCCCTATCCTCTGAGTCGCCTCCCTTCCCAATCTCGTGAGAGTCCGTTAGTGCCAGTTCTATGCTTAGCTTCCATTTTGTTCGGTTTACTGGTTTTCAGTCTCCGCATTTTCTTCATCTGTTTCCTTCTTCCTTTGGTTTAGCTCTGCTAGACATGGCAAGGTAAGGCCTCGGACATTGCCTCGCCTGGCGATTGTGGCTGACTGGGGTAATTTCCGTGGAATTGGCGTTCGTTTCGACTTCCACTTCGAATGTCGGTTACACCGGTTGTGTGCTCGGTGACGTGGCCTCCGGGCCACACGCGATTCTCTTATTTTTTTCTTTTTCCTGTTACAGTGCTCAGCTTACGACTTGCACCGTCTGTGGGGACTTACAGTGGCACAGTGATACGCACATTTGCTGCCTCCCTGTTCGGGCTTTGCATCCGATCACACTTGCGTGACCTGCGCCACCTGGGAGGAGGACCGTTGGTTGAAACTTTGGCATTTCTGTCGACGCAAGCGCCCCCTGCCTTCCACCAAGGCACCAGTCCACCCAGCCCATCCCAACTTGGACACAGTTGGCGCGTCTACTCGGCACTCCCGGTCCCCGGACCCCGGTCGCCTACTAACCCCACACTCCCGCTCGACCAGAGATGGGACTCTTGCAGCGATTTACCCCCAAGGCCAAGGTGACGGACGCTGTCCCTTCTGCCGCGGGATGTGATGTGCCTTCCGAGACCCTGCACTCCCGCTCCCTCGAGCGCAGCTTGAAGACAACCCTGCGCACCCGCTCTACAGAGACGGGTCTCTCACGGCGGTACCCCCCTCTCCCTCAGGGGAAGAGACACCGGCCCATGACTGTCACTGGCGCGGTTCCTGACCAGCCAGGCGTGGCCTTGCCCCAATGCGCCTTCGAGCATGCGCATAGCCATCGGTCGTCACCTCACGACTCTTTGAGCGGTGCCTCGGGGCTTCCGGTGTCTTCTCGCACCCCGGTTAGGAGCCGGTCTCTGCAAGCCCATCTATCGAAAGGTAAACCCTCTAGGCAATGATCTCACCACTCCGTTCAGAGTGGTTCACCTTGGACGGGACATACAGTATCCGGGTCGTAAGCGGACACGGACGGAGCATAGCCACCATGATCATCGCGCATTTTCCATCTTTCGTCGCGAACGCTCCCGTTTCAATCTTGTTCCTCTGGCCCTTCCCCGCAGAGGGGACAGCTATGCACCACGCGACGATCGCCCACTCTCCGATCTTACGCGTACCCCACCCCGGCACTTGGCAGTGGCTGTTGACGAAGAGTTTTTTTCTACATCCAGCGGATTCTGCCACTGCCTTCGGGGTTTTGGGGCGCCCGTCCTCGTCCTTGAGTTCACTGCCTGCGGACTCCCCACTCAGCTTCCCTCTTTGCTCCGGGCACCGAGATACGGCGGTTGCTAGAGGAGGCCACGGGGCACATTCTGCATTTTCTTCCGCCAGAGGCTTGTCCTCCCGCCCCTCCTCTTAAGAGAATGGCTTCAGCTTTCATAGATGCTACACTACAGCCTAAGCGACTGAAGTCCATACCGTAACCACCCCGGCTTCCGGGATCTGGCGGACGCCTTCTTGGCGCAGTTGCCTCTCGGGAACTCAAAGGACCCTGTCTTCTTTCGATGCCAGGTGGCCAGAGGGCATCGACATCTGGTTTCGTCAGAGCTGGTACGCGGGTCACTCACAGGCGTTTTCTTGCCCTTTGCCTTTGCTGGACGCTGCGGCGGATTTTCAGGCGGGTGGTCGCCGAGCCGCCTTTTCCCGGGTTCCTCGGGGATTAGACAAGATGGCTACCCTGATCCGCAACACCCTGTCCTGCTCTGGTTTCCTGGACTTCGCGACCCAGGCGATTGTCAGAGCTCTCGAGGACCATTGGGACCCGCAGTCTACCACTCCGCTACTTGAGGTTTATTCTCTGGTGGTTGTGGCGAACTGGGCGTCTTGCCACGCCTCTACCTACGCGATGGCTGCCGCAATCAACTGTGATTTGATCTGGCGGGATGCGGTGCTAGATGCTTGTTCAGGGTTGCCTTCGTCAGTAAAGTCACAGCTCCGCCAGGCTCCCATTGGCGGTCCCTTGCTGTTTGGCTCCACCTGGCAGACAGTCAAGGAGGCCTACAAGGACATCTGGCCTACATCTTGACTGACCTTCTCTCGCTTTCGTGCGGCCCACAAGGCTTTGGGTCACGCCCTGCGGTCCTTCGGACCCACCTCACGCCCAGCTTCCAGAGTGCCCCTTGACCCCGCCCGTCCCCTCCATTTTGGTTGCTCCCACGCCCTCTTGGCCCCGGCCCCCACCTGGCCTGGTAGGGGCCGGTGGCCCGGGTGGGGGAGGGCCCGATGGCTCCCCTCCCAGACTGCCCCCGCCGACATCTTTCGGGTCACCGTTCAGCAGCGGCTCTCCCAGCACAGCAACGCTTGGCGGTCGCTGTTGCCAGACGACCCTTGGATCCTCTCTACCATCTTGGCGGGTCTCTGACCCACTTTTCAACGTCCTCCTTTTGTTCGGTGTTCCCCGCTTTGAACTCGGGTGCTGAGTGATCGGGTCAAAGCGGAGGAGTTGAAGGGAGAGGTGGACGCATTGCTTCAGAAATCCGCCATGGAGGTAGTACTGCGAAATGACTCTCTGGCCTTCTACAGTCGTCTCTTCGTTGTACCAAAGTCGGACGGAAGTTCCCGCCCGATTATCGATCTCTCGGCTTTAAACAAGTTCATTGCTGCCCCTTCATTCCGTATGGAAACAGCCAGAGCCCTCTGTGCTGCGGTCCAGCCCATGGCTTTCGCAGTCAGTCTAGATCTGGCCGATGCATACCTCCAAGGGCCCATGCACCCTTGCTTGCTGTTACCTACGCTTCACCTTCCGCGGGGTGGTGTATCAGTTCTGATCCATGCCCTTCAGTCTCAACCTCAGTCCCTGGGTCTTCACCAGGATCATGGACGCGGTGGTCACACGCGCTCGGCGGTTGTCTCTCAGTCCGACCTCCAACTACCTCGACGACTTGCTCCTCCAGAATCCGGACGAGACCTGCTTGTCCGCTGACAGGGACGTGCTGCTCTCCCTACTTCAACAGCTCGACTTCCTGATCAACTTCGGAAAGTCGGACCTCTCGCTGTCCCACAGATTTATCCACCTTGGTATGGATTTTCAGACCGCCTTGAACTTGGTGTGACTCCCCCCTGGCCCGGATTGAGAAGTTAGCGGCTTTGGCCCTGCAAGTATATCACACCACGGAGGCTCCGGCGAGGATGTGGTTGCAGTTGTTATGACTCATGAGCGCTGCGGCGGACTTGCTTCCGCTCGGCCGGCTCTACTCGCGGCCGATTCACCTGCATCTCCTACTTCTCTGGTGGCCGTCTTCGGGGGATTTGGAAGCCCGCATGCCTGTGTCTCCACTGGTTCGGCCACATCTCCTCTGGTGGACAGACCCCTCTTGGTTAGCGTCGGGAGTTCCCCTAGCCTCCCTGCTACCCTCCCTGTCGATCTGCACGGATGCAAGTCTCTCCAGTTGGGGGGGCACACCTTCTCCGGGACTTCGGCAAGACAGTGGGCCTTTGGCCACCAGATCTAGTGGGCAAGCACATCAACTGGTTGGCGTTGACGGCAGTTTGGCTTCTCCTCATCGCCTGGGAGGCACGCGTGATACACCAGGAGGTCTTGGTCCTCTCCGACAACATGCTGGTTGAGGCGTATATTCAACAACAGGGCGGGACACGTTCTCCTTTGCTGTGCATCCTTCTGTTCCAGCTACTAGTGTGGTGCCGGGATCGGGGCATCTCACTGCGGGTGCGTCACATCCCGGGACGGCTGAATGTGCTAGCGGATTCTCTGTCCTGTCAGGGCCAGCTCCTCCATACCGAGTGGGCTCTTTGTCCCGACCTCTTTCGGCTGATTTGCGTGCACTTGGAAATGCCCATGATCGACCTGTTCGTGACGAGGTGGAACACACAACTGCCCATCTTCATCTCACCCATTCCAGACCACCTCGCGTGGGTGGTAGACGCTCTCTCCATTCCCTGGGAGGGTCTACTAGCATACGCATACCCTCCCTCCGTGCTGGTACTCAAGATACTTCTGAAGCTCAGGGGCTGCAACGCGGTGCTGTTCCTGGTAGCCCCACTTGGGTCAAGAACTGGACCACAGATCTCACGAGTCTCGCTACGGATCCCCCTCTGAGGCTTCCCACGCTGCGCACGATGCTGAAGCAGCCACGGCAGGATCTCTTTCACCCTTGCCCGGAGAATCTCCTCTTACACGCCTGGAGATTGTGCGGCGTGCCATTACCGCTCGAGGTTTTTCGGATGTGGCAGTGGCGGCTATTGCATCAGCATGAAGACCTTCAACCCGTAAAGTCTCCGAGGGCAAATGGCAGGTCTTACAGTCGTGGTGCGGGACTTGACACCTCTTCCCCACAGCTTTGACTATGCCCCAGCTCACCGAGTTCTTCCTGTGGCTCTTCGCGGATCAGAACCTGGCTCCTATCACCATTCAGGGATATCTGTCTGTGGTGGCTGACACCGCCATTATTTGGGCCGGCCAGATCCAGAGGCTTGCAAGGACCTCGCCGATCTCATGGCTCACATCGAACTCCAGCGACTAGTGACCTGCTCACTTCTACCATGATGGGACCTCGCGTGGGTGTTAACCTGGCTCAACACTGCTCGTTTTGAACCTCTGCCCTTGGCGCGGTTCTCCTACTTGACGAGGAAGACGTGCTTCCTGCTGGCTCTTGCCACAGCCTCTCGAGTGAGTGAGCTCCACAATCTCTCAGTGCACCCGTCCTGTCTGCAGCTCTGGGCCGATGGCTCGGTTCAACTCCTCACTAGTCCTTCTTTTTTGGCCAAAAACAGGCTCCCCTCAGCCGCCCCTCAACCGATCACTCTTCGTCCATTGCAGGGCCGTGACCAGTCCCGGGAAGAGCGACAGCAGGATCCGGTCAGGGCATTAATGATCTACCTCCACCGGTCAAAGCCCCTACGGCGGGGACGTTCCCACCTCTTCCTGGCCTTGGCTCCGGGCAGGAACGACATATCCACCCAGACGATCTCCGCTTGGCTGTGTGGAGTCATACGATCCACATACGAAGACCTATCAACAGAGGGAGCAAAGAGGCTGCAGATTCGTGTGCACGAGGTCCGGGCTGTCTCCACAAGCGTCACGTTCGACTGCAACTGTGCCGTGAAGGACATTGTGGCGGCTGTGGGCTGGCGGGCCGAATCTACTTTCACCGCTTCTACTTCAGAGATCTCTCAGGCCACCGACAAAACCTGGCCCTAGTGGGGGACATTGCTGCGGTGCAACACTCCCTCCCAGCGCTGGATGCGCCGTGGGTAACTTATTTACTTACGCCTGTCACCCCTACCCAGGTATAGGCCGTCGACGAGAGACCTCCAGCAACTCCTGTCCTGTGCTTCTCCTTCGATTCTACTCCAGGTGGTTCCCAGTCTCTTGATGTCTGCTTGGAGGTCTCGACGCCAGGAGTTTCTCGGCCTACCTCTTTTCCTCTTTCCCTGTGGGTTCCATGACAATGCCTGCCTAGTGATACTGGAAGCTGGCTTTCTCAGACTGTGACCGATCCATCCCCATCTTCTTCGCCCAATTTCATTCTCTGCTGTTATCTGCTCTGTTCTCTCCCAGAGTCTGACGTTGCTGATCATCTCTGGCCAGTGGATTTTCAAAATTCTTCTAAGGCAACTGTTCATGAAGGTCTGTACTCTGTTGACTGTGGTTTTTGTCAATCTCCAAGTCTCTGCTCCATATAAGAGAACTGCTTTTACATTGGAGTTGAAAATCCGGACTTTGGTGTGTTGTGACAGCTCTCTGGAGCTCCACACTTTTTTCAACTGGAGAAAGGCTGCTCTGGCTTTACCGATTCGTGCTCTGACATCTGCATCAGTGCCGCCTTTTTTGTCTATGATGCTCCTGAGATAGGTGAAGGACTCCACCTCATCCAACGGGGTGCCAGCAAGCAAGACTGGTTCTTGCCTGATTGCGTTCAGCCTCATTGTCTTTGTTTTCTGTTTGTGAATGGTGAGGCCCACTTGGGACGAGATGTCAGCAAGCCTTGTGGTCTTGTCCTGCATTTGTTGATGAGTGTGGGACAGTAATGCCAAGTCGTCTGCAAAATCGAGGTTATCAAGCTGTGTTCACAGTGTCCACAGTATTCCACTTCGTCTGTGCTCTGTGGTCATCTTCATGACCCAGTCTATGGCCAGTAGGAAGAGGAACGGAGACAGCAGACACCCCTGCCTGACACCGGTTCTGACCTGGAGCTCCCTGGTGAACTGCCCTTCGTGGATCACGCGACATGTCATGCCATCGTAGCTGCTCTTGATCAGGCGGACGAGCTTTGTGGGTACACCGTAGTGTCGTAGGAGTTTCCACAGAGTCTCTCGGTCCACACTGTCAAATGCTTTCTCATAATCCACACTGTCAAATGCTTTCTCATAATCCACAAAGTTGACGTACAGCGGGGAGCTCCACTCCAGAGACTGTTCCACGATGATGCGGAGAGTGGCGATCTGGTCTGTACATGATCGGTTCTTCCTGAATCCTGCTTGCTGGTCTCTCAGCTGGGGGTCAACGGAGTTCTTCATTCTCTCCAGGATGATCCTGTTGAAGACCTTTCCTGGTACTGACAGCAAGGTGATTCCTCTGTAGTTGGAACATTTGCTGAGGTCGCCTTTCTTGGGAAGCTTGATTAGGTACCCCTCCTTCCAGTCAGCAGGCATCACCTCCTCTTCCCAGATCTTTCCAAACAGTGGGTACAGCATCTCCACTGTTGTCTCTAGGTCTGCTTTCAGAGACTCCGCTGGGATGCCATCTGGGCCTGCTGCTTTGCCGTTCTTCAAGCCGTGGATAACGCTTAGCTGAAATTGTCGGGAGTGTGCACCTACAGGGGGCCTGGCTAAGCAGTTACACAGGGGTTGAGCTTTGGGGGGCACCCTCCTCCTCTTCGCAATTCTTCCTATCAGTAATGCCATAACGTTTTTGAAGAAATAAATGTATTTTGTTTAAAATAATTTTTGGGGAAAAATACTTACCGATGGCATTACTCAAACTTCCCTCCCACCCTCCCCGCTTGCCTCCAGTACGCTAAGATAGAACTGGCACTAACGGACTCTCGCAAGATTGGGAAGGGAGGCGACTCAGAGGATAGGGAGGCCACTCAGGGTACTAGGTAACTGCTTGCTAGAGTTACGTCCCTGGTTGTGTAGCAACACACAACAATTTTGGAGGCTGAAATTGATAAGCTAAGTATATCTTCCTATCAGTAATGCCATCGGTAAGTATTTAAAAAAAAAAAATTATTTTAAAGAAAAATACATTTAACAGTAATGGTGGCTGCATGCACAAAGGGGTTAACAAATACCTGTATATTGATGTTGTGCACACTTCTCTGTGTGAAGTTCTAGTGGATTTATTTTAAATGTGCATATCAGTTTTTTTTTATCATTCTGTCATTGGGCAGCATTGTCATGTGCAGGTTTTCTTACCGTGTAATATCACACTGTTGTCATGTGATCGACGCAGTGATGTAACACTCGTGTCTTTCACTTGTTTTATTTCAGTCAAAATCATGAAACTTGCACTGAAAATTTGTAAGTTTGCAGTTTTTCAAGAATACGTCTAATAAAATTATTCCTGTTCACCAGACATATGGCTGTCCATAGCACTTTATGTCATGGTAATTCCTGCAGGAATCACCTTGACTAAAAGCACTACTAACAGCCAGAAGGTTAACCAGAAATGAATGTATCAGAAATCATTGAAAATGTAATTACTGACACTGGTATTGTTTATGTGAATTCCACTGTATCTTTTTGAACAGTTGTGTGAAACAATTAATCCATTGAGTGCAGAGAAAATTTGAACACCACCAAACTGCAAGAGGTATAGATTCTCATGAGCCCCCACAGTTGCAGGGGCTTATGAGGATCTATGCC
Source organism: Semisulcospira habei (assembly GCA_036245525.1). Lineage (NCBI taxonomy): Eukaryota > Metazoa > Mollusca > Gastropoda > Semisulcospiridae > Semisulcospira > Semisulcospira habei. Next base: position 92,986,857 of record BTPG01000005.1, on the reverse strand, counting down.
CCTTGCTGACACCACTTTAAAAACATGTTTCTGGGAATTTTTGTTTGATGTCTTGAATTAATTATCTTGAATCCAATCCCGCATAAAGTTTAAGATAGCGACCCTGCATACCGCAACTTTGATGGCAGTCTTCCGTCATACCTTTCCTCCAATCTAATTACTTACCAGCCCTCTCGCTCACTGCGTTCATTGGGAGAGAAACTTCTCAAAGTTTCAAAGTTCCATTTCAGATCTGCTGGTGAACGCTTTCTCCATTAATTTAATTCTTTACCGACTGAGCTCAGAAATGCCTCCACCCTTAGGCAGTTCAAAGCAAAGTTAAAAACTTACTTTTTCTTGCAGACTTTAGTGTAATTTCTACGGTATTTCTGTACACACCCCCTGCAGACTCTCTGTGTGCGTGTCGTTTTCACCTGTGCATTGAGTTATATTATAAATATGAGAAATGCACCATATAAATACCAAGTATTATTATTATTATTATTATTACCGAAGATTACAGAAACACAATCTGTGTCAGCTGACACTGTATAGGTTAAAAATGACATCCAAACAGCATTTGTGTTTAAAAATAGATTTATGCTTTATTGTGTATTTTTATTGTATATTTGGAAAAAGTTGATATTTTAAACCATGGTCTGCCAAATCAACCTGTCATGTAACATGCACATTTTTCTGTACTGCAGTGATAACAAATATTTAGACCTAATAGGATTTCTAAAGAAATATTTAGTTGTATGGGCAGATTTGCTTCCACCCTTATGAAATTTTGACTCAACACATTACCATTTTCAGTCCTCTGGAAAAATAATAATAATAATAAGCGCATTAAATAGGCGCTTTATCCCAATTGAAAATCGGCACAAAGCGCCGCCGCGAACTGAACCCAACAAGCACGCTCACGTGAATCACGCGCATACACCCACACACAGTACGTAAACACAGAACATTCACGTGGTGCTAAGGGCAAGCTCAAGCGAGCTACTGTAGTTTTTGGAAATTGAAGATCGTTTTGTATTTGAAATTTGATTAAGTGGGCTGAAGCTGATACCAAAGATCAATCACAGTATCAAATATTATTTCTGAGACACGTCGCACTTAGACCTGCTTAGTACAGCCTACTTCAGAGTCTGCATTAGGTACCAAATGGATTGCAAAATGAGTTGTTTCTGATAAATTTCTAAAATTTCACTTCTGCAGAGCAAAATCGACTGACACCATAAACAATCTGTGTAGAAATCCTAGGAGGTCTGAGGATGCTAAATGACATGTATAATTATTACTAAAGTACTGACAAATGCCTTTGAATGGAGATAGAAGCTGAAGCCAAGTGTCAGGGCATTTGGCTTCAGCTTCTATCTCCATTTTTGGCTCACGTGCAAAGCAAAAGTGAGTCAATGTTCTGGGCCAGTGGTCATCTGTACGTCTGCAGTCATCCATCGTACGTGGTAAACTTTAACGTTGGCATTTTCTCAGAGACTATTCAAGCTACAGTCTTCAAACTTGGCCCAAGGATACTTTGTGGCAAGACCTTTCTAAAAATACCAATTTCAGTGACCTCACAAAGGTCATGGTCACGGGATCAGGAAATGTATCAAAAATATCTATATTTTGACATAATTTATTTTTTCTCAAATACTATTCACAACTTCAAACCCGAACTTGGTACAAAGATACCTGATGGTAAGACCTTTCTATACATACTAATTTGGTTGATCCCTCGGAAAGGTCAAGGGTCACAAAAACTCAGGAAATTGGTCCAAAATAGCCATATTTTGACAAAAGATGTTTTTTTTCTCAAATACTATTCACAACTTCAAACCCAAACTTGCTACAGAGATACCTGGTGATAAGATTGATTGTACATTGCTTAACGTCCCGACAGCAACAAGGCTTTCTCAGGACGTGCCTGCACTGCTTGTGAAAAAAAAACTAAACAGAAAATTGAATGTATGTCGCCAGCCGGTCAAATACGTTAAATAAACCTACAACATGGGGCCTAAATAAAGCTAAGACCATTTAGCAACACACATCCAATATCAAGAGCTACAGGCAGTGCAGACAGTAGGGAGAGTTTTAAAAAGGCAAATTCAGGTGAATGGACAAAGGGTAGACAGAAACACATGCCCCAAAATAGAGAGAAAAACCCACCCTGTGGGGCTGACCAGGGTGACCCTGGGAACTAAAAAATACCTAACCCCACCCAAGTCCCCCAGGGCAGACCCGGGTGGTGTAGACAGTAGGGAGAGTTTTAAAAAGGCAAATACAGGTGAATGGACAAAAGGGTAGACAGAAACACATGCCCCAGAATAGAGAGAAAAACCCACCCTGTGGGGCTGACCAGGGTGACCCTGGGAACTAAAAAATACCTAACCCCACCCACGTCCCCCAGGGCAGACCCGGGTGGGGGTAACTAATTTGGATGACCCATTGGAAAAGGTCAATGGTCACAAGAGGTCAGCAAATGTGTATAAAATGCCAATTTTTGTTAGAATTGTAGTTATTATCAATATTTTTGCAAACTTTTCAATCAAATTTGGCACAAAGGTAGCTGATGATAAGACCTTCCTATATATACTATTTTAGTCGACTCATCGCAAAGGTCAAGGTCACGGGGTTTGACAGATGTGTGAAAACTGATTAAATTTTGAGAAAACATGGATTTTGTTAGTGCAGAAGCCATCCCTTTATTTATTGTCACATGTGTGGATTGGTCATATGTGTGAGCCATAAGAGCTTTGCCTTTCTTGTTCTCTACATTGTGTTGGTATCAGAATACATGTGTTATTGACATTTATTTGAAACATGTATGTCTTATTGTCTCATAAGTTCTCTCTCACTGTGATTGTGATATGCACAAATTGACCAGTATAGCTTTCTAATTCACATTTACACTGTTTGAGCATACCAGGGGTGTAAATGTGTGCTAGTTTTCAAAGGGTACAATTGTATCTGGCTTAATTTGTTGTTCAACACAGTTTTTGTTACACTTCACATATATTTAGTTGTACAGTGTGTCCTCATTCAGCCGTGACACACTTCTACTACTGAACAGCTATGAAATTTTCAGGGGGGTGCCCCAGAACCATTGAATGAAACTATTAGTTTTTGAACTGTATTGTATGCATCCACACAACTAATAATGTTGTTGCCCTTCTCAACAACTGGAGTTGTAGAGGTGCACAAAAGAGATTGTTTTCATCCCTACGTCACACGACCAATCCTTTTAACACAAACCGTAATATGTGACCGAACTACAAAAACCCTTGTAGCAATTAATGGCGGACCTTTTGTAGCCCTCTTTCTGACGCGTCTTGGATGCCAGTTTTGTTCTATAAAAGATCACCAAAATGCTCTAAAGTACAAAGTTACTTAGTGTTGTTCGAAACAACAGGCACACTACTGGAGACGGCAACGTCATAAAAGGTTATAAATTACGTCATAAGTCTATTATGTATAAATGTATATTCCTTTGACGTCAATCATGTCTAGCATGATCCAGGTTGGAAGATTTCTTCTTGATTTCTTTTACTAAAATAGCGGAGGAATAAAAACAATTATGTTATTGGTAGCATGGGCTTGATGCACGGACCCTTGTGGGCCTTCGGGAGGGCAAAGGAACCATTGTACCCCGAAGGCCACGGTCCTTCAGGGTACAATGGTTTCTTTGACCTCCCGAAGGCCTAAAAGGGTTCGTGTAGCAAACCCGTTACCAATAACTTATACTGTACACACGTCGAAAGGGCTATAGGTTGTCTGCTCTATCATGGATATGGTAAAGAATTTTGTTTCCACTAACTCGGTCCTTGAAAAGTAAGTAATGTTGACAACTTACACAAAATATTTCCTGTTTACTTCTCTCTCTCCAACAGAAATGAAGAATGTTCACCTAAAGCACTCTGCTTTCAGAAACTCCTAGATGAAGAACCATCACTTCCTATACTTTTTTGAATGAATTAATTTGTACATGAGAATGAAACAGCCCTGTGCATACATGAAAATACTGCCTCATGACTTTGCTGTCAACTCATGACTTTACTGTCAAACAAGAAACAACGATGAAAACAAATTTATTATATAGTTTCGTCCTGTTTTGTATGGCCTCAGGTGTCTGTCATTTTATTTATTTTTATTTTTCAAAATTAGATAAATTTGTATACATGGCTTACTGGCTAGCTTTCAGTGCAATGCTATCAGTTACAAGCAGTGTAGTGCAAATGAAGGATGGCTGTAGTGTCGTGCCAAGCATGAAAGAATCATTAGTACTATTATGAACAGAATTATTGTCGTGATGTTTGTATACATGTATTTTATATACGATATATATGAAACTGTGTATGCTACAAACTGGGAATGGCAAATCCATGTAGATCTTTTTGTGGCTTATAGGATTTTGTTTTCACATTATGTGCAAGTTGATTACTATCATCTTTAGAGGAGGTCTAGCTTTTTGTCACATTTCAAGTGCAGAAAATATACTCACTTCATCGTCATTCAGAGGAACATTGAAATGTAATGCGGTGCTCTTATCTTGCTGCAGGGCTAGAGATCTACATGTAATACTATCTAAAGGTCACTAGTGTTTATTTATTTTTGGTTCACGTGTGAAGCAAAAGTTAGTATGTTCTGGGCCAGTGGTCATCCGTCCGTAGTCTGTCCATCTGCCGTGGTAAACTTTAAGTTTAACGTTGGTATTTTCTCAGAGACTATTCAAGCCACAGTCTTCAAACTTGGAGCAAGGATACTTTGTGGCAAGACCTTTCTAAACTTATCAATTTGAGTGACCTCTCTCAAAGGTCAAGGTCACGGGGATGAGGAAATAGGTAAAGAAAATATTCATATTTTGACAAAATTGATTTTTTTTCTCAAATACTGTTCACAACTTCAAACCCAAACTTTGTATTAAGATACCCGACGGTAAGACCTTCCTATGCATACTAATTTGGTTGATCTCTCGGAAGGGTGAAGGGTCACAAGAGATCAGGAAATAGGTGAAAAATAGCGATATTTTGACAAGATGTTTTTTCTCAAATACTATTCACAATTTCAAACCCAAACTTGGTACAAAGATACCTGATGGTAGGACCCATCTATGCATGCATACTAATTTGAATGGCCCCTCGGAAAGATCAATGGTCACAAGAGGTCAGCAAATGTTTGTAAAATGCCAATTTTTGATAGAATTGTGGTTTTATCAACATTTTTGCAAACTTTTCAATCAAATTTGGCTCAAAGGTAGCTGATGATAAGACCTTCATACGCATACTAATTTAGCTGATCCATCACAAAGGTCATGGGTCATGGGATGATCCAAAAATAGTTTTCAACTTCAAACCCAAACTTGGTACAGAGATACCTGATAGTAAGATCTCTCTATGTATACTAATTTGGATGACCCCTTGAAAAGGTAAAGGGTCACAAGAGGTCAGTAAATGTGTGAAAAATACCCTTTTTTTTGGTTAGAATTGTAGTTTTTATCAAAGTTTTTGATCAAATTTGGTGTGAAGTTTGCTGATGGTAAGACATTTCTAATGCATACTATTTAGTCAACTCATCGCAAAGGTTAAGGGTCATTGGGGTTCGACATGTGAGAAAAATGCTACAATTTTGAGAAAGCATGTATTTCGATGGTGCTGAAGCCAGCCCTTTTATACTTCTTGTCAAAAAAGTCACACATATGTGCATCAGTAAGACACGTGAGCCATAAGGGCTTTGCCTTTCTTGGTGTACTTGTGTTTGACTTATATTTTTTGTAAACGTTTAAGGGTTGATCTTGTCAGCCAGTAAAATCTCACTATATGTGGATCTTTCAAATTTTTATTACACGTAAAACAATGAACACAATCATTAGCTAAATGTGACATATTTTTTCCTTTGGCGAAATAATACCAGTAGTCATACGTTTTTTAAAAATCTTTTATTTACACAAGACTGTGACTGAAAGGGGAAGCAGCAAAGGCGCTGTCCAGATTATGAATCAGAAGTAGGTGAACATTTGCACGTGTTTGACATTGGATTAAAAACCCAGATGACATGGGACGATGTGGGATGTTTGTCAGGCCTTTCAGTCCACTGTTTGCATGCAAGTGTTGACCGAGTTATGATTTACACACAACCTCAATTAGGCTAAATATTGTCTCATGCCAGTGATGTGCATAGTTCATACTGCATCTCTCTCCTATCCTCATTTGTACCTTATTGTACACATTAATTTATCTGTTCATATTAAGAGAACGTGTGTATGTTGATTGGAGTTATCAGTGAAAATAAAGTTGTTTTTTTTTTTAATGTCCTCTTCCACTGTTACAGCTGTTTAGTTCTGTTAACTGTACACGTATTTGGTGTTCATACTTACAGCTATTAATATACAATACAATAATACTTTATTAATCCCTCATGGGGAAATTCAGTGTCTGCCCATATTAAATAATCTATAACTCTCTGTTAAAGAGATGAACTGTAACAGATGTACTGTTACCTTTGTAACACTGTTGGCATCAGAAACACTTATGGTTTATGCCCCCTGTGCTTCTGGTGTCGGCAAGGTTGCAGTGAACTACTGAATGGGCTAGTACTAAACAACTAAGGAATGTTGACATACACTATCTACTGATATTACTGTTGAAAAGACTGAAGGACAAAAGAGTTAGCATAACGTGATGTACTACTTTTGGGTACTCGAAGTCTGCCACTTCGTTTGATACGTTTGCTGTCAAATTCATATCTAAGTGGATGTGTTTTGTCATCAAGAATGTCAGCCAGTTTGTAAGTAATCCGTCTGTTGTACAGTGTGTCCAAAGTATCTTGTGCTCTACTAATCACCCCGCCTGCTTTCCTGATTACTTTGTTAAGACGATCTTGATCTCTTTTACATAAATTTCTACCCCACCACGTCAGTCCAAAAGTTAGAACGCTAACAATACTGGAGCAGTAAAACATCTGTAGAAGCTGAGTGCTTACATTAAATGATCTGAGTATTCTCGTACAGTAAATACGGGTATGCGCTTTTTTTCACAATAGCCTCTGTGTTTTGTTTCCAGTTGAGCGCGTTGTCAAAAAGAACACCTAAATACTTGTAGGACTCGCTAACTTCTGTTCCCTTGATGACAACAGGATCGGGATGATGTTTGTTTTTCCTGAAATCTATTACCATTTCTCTTGTTTTCCAACATGTAATTCAAGATAGTTTCTATGCAGCACTCTGCAAAGTCGTTGATCTCTTGTGGATAGTGTCTGTCGTCCTCATTCGTAATGTCTTGTCAGTTGCTGTGTGGTCAGCGTATTTGTCCATGACACAGTCATCATGAGTGGCTCTACAGTCTGACGTTTACAAAGAAAACAAAAAAGGCGACGGAACAGTACCCTGTGGTGCAGTGGTGTTGGTAAAAAGTACATCTGAGATTAGATCTGAACTAATTCTGACATACTGTGGGCGGTTAGTGAGATAGTCCAAAACCCAAAGAATGGTAGAGGCATTTATATTCATGTGAACTAGTTTGTAAGTATGTGTGGTCGAATGGTGTTAAAAGCATTGTGTTGTTGCTTATGTACCAGTTTTAATTTGTTGTTTTTGGTGTTGTGTGTGTGGTTTCTGTTGTCTATGTACAACATAAAATTACATGTAGAGAGCTAAACAGAAACTACACAAATAACGCCAGTAACAAAATACATATACTGAAAACTGATAGACAAAACAAGTCTACACACTTTCTAACACAGCATAGAAGTGGAGTGACCGTATGCCATCATCATTTCTAGACAGACCGAGTGGCTGACACTTTCGTATGAATCAAACACTTTCAGAAGAGCCAGCTGCGCAATCCGTCTAGAAATGACCTTGTATGAACACTCCATTTCTATGTTTAGAACCTTTCACAGCTGGAATCCAATAACCCAAAATCAAATGACTTCATTGCATGTATCTTGCTTGCAAATGTAAAGCATGTTGATTCATTAGTTTGGACCACCGGTTAGCTTGCTTATACTTATAGGCATGCATCTGACAAAAATTTATTTTTCTCTAAAATATATTTTTTTGAGAAAATACTTACCGATGGCATTACTGTATGGAAGTAGCACTTAGCCTATCAATTTCAGCCCGGGATCGTTGTGTACAGCAACGCCACCGGGGAACCCCCAAGTGAGCTGTACCAACGTCCCTGAACAGCTTTCCTTTACTGAGTAGTCTCCCTTACCTTATACGGCACATGCGCAGCCGTTACCAGTTTTCGCTCTTAGCTTACTGGCGGCAAGCGGGGCAGGTGGGAGGGACCTCCGAGTAATGTCATCGGTAAGTATTTTCTCGAAAAAATATATTTTAGAGAAAAATAAATTTGTTTCATCAAAAAACATTACCGATGGCATTACTGTATGGAAGAATGGCGAATAGGAGGAGGGCGCCGCCAACTACCCCGCGATTGCGGATGCATTAGTGAAAAAGACTGGGAGCAACACCTCACAATTTCAGCTAAGCGTACCGAATGTGCATGGTGAGCCGGCAGGGAGTGTTGAGCCGCTGAGACGTCGCCCACCAGGGCCAGGTTGTCCCGCTGGCCGGAGAGGTCGCGTAGATAGAAACGTACAAAGGTGGATTCAGCTCTCCAGCCGACTGCGGCAACAATGTCCCGGACTGCGCAGTTGTGGTCAAAGGCGAGGCTGGTCGATACAGCTCTGATTTCGTGCGCCCGAATTCGCATCCGCTTGGCCCCTGAGGGGGTGAGGTCCTTGTAAGCGGAGCGTATGATCCACCGCAACCATGTAGAGATAGTCTGCGCAGTAACGATGTCCGACTTGCCACGATATAAGGGCAGAAAAAGGCGGGAGCGATTTTTCCTGAAAGGTTTTGTTCGTCGGAGGTATATCTTCAAGGCCCGAACAGGGTCCTGTTGGCGGGAGTCCTGGGACTGGGAAGCAATCTGCAGCGGCCGTATGGTGATTACCTGTGGCCGGGCGGAGGGGAGCCTGTTTTTGGCGAGAAAGGCCGGATTAGTGAGGAGCTGCACTGTGCCATCCACCCGGAACTGAAGGCAAGCGGGCTCTGTGGAAAGGGCATGGAGCTCGCTAACCCGCGCTGCAGTGGCGAGAGCAAGGAGAAAAGAAGTTTTCCTGGTAAGGTTGGCCAGAGGCCAGAGGTAGGGGCTCAAAGTGTGCGGAATTGAGCCACATTAGTACCCAGGGAAGGTCAAGATGTCTTTTACATTAACAGTAGGTCAAAGTGGGCAGTCAGTGGTGCTGCACAAGAAAATTTCTGAAAGGGCTGTACAGTTCATTTGCCATCTGCATTGTGTTTGATCCCAAAGTGCACCACAAGGTTACTCTGGGATCCCAATGTGCTCCATTCACTAGGAGATATAGCGTGTGATTTTCTTTTATATAAAAGCAGTCTTGAAAGTTCTATAGGATGATTTCACACTTTGTCTCAATGATGAAAGTTATTGGAATTTACGCACGAAACATACACACGCACCACTTAGCAAAGCATAAACAATGCATGATCTCAGACTTGATCAATTATTTCATCAAAATCAGTATGATTAATTTAATTCTTGTATGAAACTAAATACATGATGGAGAATCATCTACTATTTAACATACATGTACATTAAAAGCGTTACCTAAGATGGATGCACACATAGGAGAATAGTCAAATGTCAAAGTTGTAACACTTTACACAAATACTGACAGGGACGAAAAACACAACCATTTTTCCCCATTCAGCCCTGACGCACAAAATATATGATTGATTGATTGATTGTACATTGCTTAACGTCCCGACAGCAACGAGGCTTTCTCAGGACGTGCCTGCACTGCTTGTGAAAAAGAAAACTAAACAGAACATTGAATGTATGTCGCCAGCCGGTCAAATACATTAAATAAACCTAACACATGGGGCCTAAATAAAGCTAAGGCCATTTAGCAACACACATCCAATATCAAGAACTACAGGCAGTGCAGACAGTAGGGAGAGTTTTAAAAAGGCAAATACAGGTGAATGGACAAAGGGTAGACAGAAACACATGCCCCAGAATAGAGAGAAAAACCCACCCTGTGGGGCTGATCAGGGTGACCCTGGGAACTAAAAAATACCGAACCCCACCCAAGTCCCCCAGGGCAGACCCGGGTGGGGGCACAAAATATAGATCAACTGTGACAGCACACTGGTGGTCTTCCTCGATTCGCTACCAGTGGTAGCTAGTCACGGGAGACAACCAATGTGACGTGACAGTTCAAAAGTAATCTGTTCTGGAACGAACCTCACTTGCCTCCTGGACTGTCATTTAGTCTTCACAGGACAACTCAGTGACTGGGAATTGCAGCCTCAAGGCTCAGTGTGTATTAAGAATGAAGCACAATACAGTTGCCATTTATGACATTGCTTCTTAAAACCCATAAAATGATTGACTTTTATTGTTTGGGACTTACCCAGCAATTCCGTAAGTGGGAATCAGAATGACATAATTTAGTATCAGATGGCTGCAAAGAAATTGCCTGCACACAAGGCCAAACAGATCAGGCTGCCATGATACAGATGAAACATGAGTCTTCTTCATGGCACTTTATTTGGAGTTAAACTAATACCTAAATTATAAACCAAATGCCCACAATGTTTTATTTATTGATCCCAAAGAGGCTAAGAGAAAACAATATATATATTTTTTTTAAATAAGAAGAGAGGTTGAAAACCCTTATTTACACAAAAACGAATCACCAGAGGAAGGATCTCGGATACAAAACGTGTTTTATTTTTATGTACTTAAAGTGTTTTCAACCGCTCTTCTTGATTTTCTTTTCATAAGAAAGCCTTGTGGCAATATTTTTACTTCAAAATATATTTTCATCTTAGAGAAAACTATTTTGCCTGCTTTGAATGTGAATTTTTGTTCACTATATCTTGATGAGGACTATCATCACCTAAACTTTAAAAAAAAATCCTGACAGAGAAAAAAGACGATATGACTCTAATACAGCTCATCTATCCAGCATAAGGAGATGGGAGAAAAAAGTGATTTGGTTGGTTTAGATCATTTTATGGGAATAAAATTCTGCCGTTAATCCCTTAATGTTTCCATCTCCTAGAATTGTGGACAGATGCACAGAAAAACATGTAAAACAAGTACATGTACGCAAACATTCAGTTGCCTCAATGCCAGTTTCTTATGGAGAAAATTAAAAGCTGAGAGATCTATGAGTACCAGTGACTGTGAAAATAATCCACAGCTGCAGGAAGTAACTACACAGGTACTTGTAGTCAACTCAACAACCCTCTTAGTCTTATGCATGCAGCCATCAGTACTGATTACAGTATTAGTAACGGTGGCTACACGCACAATGGGGGTTAAGCCTTAGATGTGGGTAGTACCTTTCTGTCAAGGTGATGCCTGTAGGAATCACCTTGACAAAAGCACTACCAACAGCTAATAGCTTGGAGACATACTCTGTGTCATTGTATGGCATCTCTCTTCCAGTTCTAGTTGGGTGACCATGAGGACATAGTTGTCAAGGATCAACGGACCATGACAGTACAAGACCAATGGCAGAAAAGGCTTCAAGGCCTAGACAGGCACCTAGCTCATCAGCCACTGCCCTTGAATAATCATGAGGAAATCAAAATCACAGGGATGACTGCTAGAGCTTAACCCCTTTAACTCTTTCGAGACGTGCCGCATCCGGATTCGTGCCTTACGCCACAAATCTGGATGCAGCACGTCTCAAAAGAGTTAACTGTGCAGATTGTCTCTGAAATCTTGATTAATTTCCAAGCAAAACAGCCCCAGCCATCCAAGGAACATGGCTTCAAAATGGCGTCAGCATAAGGCATGGATCCTCATTAGCCCCTTCAACTGTGGGGGATCATGAGGACCTACCACTATGTCTCTAGTAGTTGCACCTTGTTCATGTTTTCTCAGCAGTGAAGGCAAGGGCAGGTAGCATCGTGAATCACAAGGTGATGTTTGACGATTTTCAGCCCTATGTTGCATGGATCAAAATCTAAATGGCCGAGCCTCAAAAGGCTGGATATCATTGATGTCTGCATCATGCACCCTCTTTCGGGACTGCTTGGCGACCTATGCCATTCAGAAACAAAAACCGACAGAGAAAAAGGGGCAGCCACCTTTTTCTCCGTCAGTTGTTTATTTATATGCAATTTACATATACAATCTTTAGTCTGTGAGGGAACTGTTCTATCCCATACTGGTGACTATTTCTACCTACTGTCAGTGTTACTTTTATTGAATTATCATGGCCCATCCATCACTCTCAACAAGAATGACAAATGGCCCAGATGGCTCATGTGCATGACTGATCCACATCATTTAACTGAATTTCAGTGATCTTGACCTTTCTGGCAAGCCACTCATATCAGTATGTGTTTAAATGTTAAATAGCAATTCTGCGAAATTTATAAAGTGGCCTGAAACCGGTATCAAAGTGGAGAGGGAGGAAAAGCCGGAGTACCCGGAGAATGACCAGTGTACCCAGAGAAAGAACCCCCGACGTCTGCATCATACACCCTCTTCCGACCTTAGACCTTACAGCAGGGATACCCAATTTAGTATGTGGAGAAAGGTCTTATCAACAGGCATACCAAGTTTGGCTTTGTAATTGAAAACATAATATCTGACAAGTCAATATTTGTTAAAAATTCATTTTTCTCTAAGAGGTATTTTTTCGAAAAATACGTACCGATGACATGACTATGTGGAAGTGTCTACTACTTACTCAATTTTAGCCTAAGAACCCGTTGTGCTACTACACAACCTGGGAGGCACTCGGGGAACCCTCCAGAGGGCCGAGAGTTGTCTCCCATTACTGCCCATTCGGTTCCGAGTCACGCGGTGACCAACCAGTCGGAATACTTAGCTTACCAGCAGCAAGCGGGGCAGGTGGGAGGGTCCTCCGAGTCATATCACCAGTAAGTATTTTTCCCAAAAATACCTTTTAGAGAAAAATGAATTTATTTCCTCAAAAACATTACCGATGACATGACTGTGGAAGAATTGCGATAAGTAGGAGGGTGCCGCGCCCAAACCCCGCCGCAGACGGGTTAAGTCGCAAACTCCCGACAATTATAGCTAAGTGTGCACCTACGGCGCCTGTGGCGCCGGGAGGGAGTGTTGCGCTGCGGAGATGTTTCCCCCCATTGTGAGATTGTCTCACAGGCCTGCCAGATCCCGGAGGTAGAAGCGGGCGAAGGTTGATTCCGCTCGCCAGCCCACGGCTGCCACGCGGTCCTTGACAGCGCAGTACCGTTTGAATGCAATGTTCGTGGCCATGGGTCATACCCTGTGTGTGCGCGTATCTGAAGCCTCTACGCTCCCTGTGGGGAGAGGTCCAGGTAGGCGTCCCGAAATGACCCAGCGTAGCCAGGAAGATATCATCCGGGCTGTTATGTCAGGTCTGCCGGGTTTTAAGGGTCGAAGAGGCGCGAGTGTCCTCACCGGACGGCTTTGGTTCGGCATAGGTAGACTGTAGCCTGGTCTCCCGGGGAAGTCTGTCCCTAGCAGCAGCCGTAAGGTGATCTCCTGTGGCGCGGTCAAGGAGACCTGGTCTTGGCAAGCAAGGCAGGGTCCGTGAGGACCTGTACGGAGCCAACGCTCTAAACTGCAGGCAGACAGGGCGCGCTGGCAGCGCGTGTAGCTCACTAACTCGGGCCGCCGTTAAAAAGGGCCAACAAGAAGTATGCCTTACGAGTCACATCCGCGAAGCGGGCCAACGGCAGCGGTTAGAATTTGGAAGAGTTCAGCCACGGCAGTACCCAGTGAAGGTCCCAGCGAGGAAGCGCAAGTGGGGCACTGGATGCTGCCGGCCGAAGTGAGTCATAAGGTTGGCGATGTCTTATATAGGCGCCGGGGTCCGGACGGCCGAGGAGCCTGAGGTGTCGGAAATCATTGGTAGGAACCCCCTGACGGAGATAGGGGATAAGCCTTGGACTCCGAAGAGCCAGGGGAAGAAGTCTGCGAGCTGGGGATTAGTCCGATCGGTGGGGAAGAGGCGCTGGTCCTCGCACCCGGAGCACGGTAGTCGCCCATTCCCTCGTCGAGGCGCCGTGTCGAGGGCCTGCAGGCCGTAGTGGCTGCTTCCACTGCTGCCCACGGGAAGCCTGTAGTGGCGAGGGCTTGCCGCACAATCTCCCGGCGTGAAGGAGGAGCCGCTCCGTGCTCAGCATGGGTAGCAGCAGGGGGGGTCCATGGCGAGGTCGGGGGCTGGGGCGACGACTAGGGGCAGCTAATGATTCCACCTTCAGGCGCACAGGTCGATCATAGGTGACTCCCAGTGTGCACCGCTCATCTGAACGACGTCCTGGCATAGTGTCCCCTCCATGTGCAGCAGGGCCGCGCCGGGAGAGGGAGTCGGCCAAGACGATCTGGTGGCAGGGATGTGTCGAGCTCGGGTGGATGCTGCGGCCCTCGCACCAACGCAACAGACGGTAGAGGAGGAAGCCCAGACCGGTTGAGACCGCCGAGCATCTGAAGTAGGAACCACCGTTGCGTAGTCCGCGAGGACGCGCTGCTCCATGCGCCAGAGGTTTGCTTCCCACGCGATGAGGACTTGCCAGACTGCTTGCAGCTCCAACCAGTTGACGTAACTGTCCGCCAGCTCTGGGACCAGGGCTGGACGTCGTGAGGAACTGCGGTAGCAGGTGAGACTCCCACCCGGAGAGAGTAGCATCGAACCCAAGGGAAAGCTGAGGGGGGGGGGGGTATGCAGGGGGAATCCCGAAGCACGCCACGAAGTGTCCGTCCAAGGCCACCGAAGAGGACAAAGCATCTGAGTCACGGGCACCGGGGCAGCTATGTCTCCAGAGGGCGGACGCAAGGAACAGAAGGTGCTGCTGCTGTAGCGGGAGGCGAGAAGCCGGTCGAGTGGGAGTAGATCCAAGAGCAGTCCCCGTCAGCCCGTCCGGCAATCTGCTGCGGTTCACCCGTGTGGTTGTGTCCGTGTCCTCGCCAGACTGAGCGGCTCCGTAACCTCCGCCGTGCACTGAGAAGTAGTTGTCTCGATGTCCACGGGACGCCACCTCCACCCGTCGGACGCCAAGCGAGTGGACCCGCCGCTGAAGTCGAGGCTGCGTCTCCACGTAAGCTCCATCCCTGCCAAGACTAACGATCTGGTGCGGTTCGCCGGCAGCTGCGTCGGTGTCCCCGTGAAGGCGCCTCCATCCAAGGAAGTCCGAGAGCCTGTGGTGACGCGCGATCCCTGCCAGACTTGTCCGAAGGACTGAAGATGCTAGCTGGAGTCTGCGAAGCCCGGTGTCTAGACGAAGTCCGTGCAGCGCCACGCTGGAACTAGACCGCTGGCCGGCGAAGAGGAGAGGAAGGAAGAGACATCATCCCGTGCCGCTGTCGTCGAAGCAGCGTCTCCAGAGAAGAGCGACGGCTGTCCAACCCGAGGAACTGCTGCACCTAAGTGGAAACTCCAAAGTCCGTTGCCGCGGATAAGTCTGGTGGCGCGAGGCGCTAGAACTGGTCCTCCGATCCAAAGGAGAAGAGCGAGGAGACGAGAAGACAATCCGATCACGGTCCCTGCCACGTGTAGATTCCACACACTGTGACCGTTCCTACGAACGCGAAGATCGAATCCGTGGTAAGCCAATAATACTCTGCATACGAAGGTTCTTCGAACTGACCACACTGGTCCTCTCCCGAAGGAGGCGATCATTACTAGTAGATCGCCTGTGGCGCCACTCTGTATCACTGGCCGCGGACGAGTGTACCCTGGTCTCTGTGAGGCGGGCTCAGAGGGGCGGGCTCTCAGCCGGCCATATGGTCCCCCCGTAAGAGCCAGTGGGCTTAGCCCGGGAGGGCTCCCTCTGGGGAGCTGTCCCGTTGAAAGAAATTCTGCTAGGAGCACTGGGCTCCGGTGTCCAGCGCAGCGTGCATCCCCAAGGGCGGTGTGGCCGCGCTCTTTCCTCATGGCACTGGACTGTGCGAGCCAGGCTCCGAGAGGCGGGCTCTTGCCAGCGGGCCTTCCACTTGGAGACGAGCGAGGACTGACCGCGAACATGGGACGGCGCATGGCGCGTCCCTCTGAGCCGGGCTCTCTGCCGGCAAGTAGGCTCCCCCGTAGGAACCAGCGGGCTTTGTCCGGGCGGTGTCCCTCCGGGAAGGAGTCGCGTCGAGAGCAGTCCTGCGAGGAGCGCTGATCTCGTGTGTCTGGCATCAACAAAGTCAGCAGGCTTCCTACTTGGAGACGAGCGAGGACTGACAGAGGACATGGGACGGCGCATGGCGCGTCTCGCCGAGCTCTCTGCCGGCAAGTGGGCTCCCCGTAGGAACCAGCGGGCTTTGTCCGGGCGGTGCCCCTCCAGGGAGGGGTCGCGTTGAGAGCAGTCCTGCGAGGGGCGCTGGTCTCACGTGTCCGGCATGTAAGCAAGCATTGTACACACATCTATCAGCCTCCCCCATGATCCTTTATCTTGCGCCGAGACGCCCAATTAGTATGCATAGGAAAATCCTACCATCAGCCACCTGTGTGCAAAATATGAGTAAAGATTTTGCTAAAAATGGTGAGAAAATGAACAATTCTTACTCATTTCCTGTATCCCGTCACTAAGTGCACTTGAGAAACGTGCGCTGCCTATCCCCTCAGTTCGCGCCTAGCCGCCGACCAGGTCAGACGTACCCTCATTACTTGCCGCCCGTGCCTAGTGACCGACTTTCACTCTTGTACCGCGTTTGTTGATTGTCGTGTGTACGGTGTGTACAGTACCTGTAACGTAGGAGTATATTCCCCTGTGTGGATTATTGGACTGTGTAATTGTGGTTGTGATGTCGGATTTAGAAGAGTGGACATCGGACGACAACGTCTTAGACATGGATGAGGAGATTTCGTTGACGAAGGTGAGTGTTTTAGTTAACACTGGCCCCGCCTGACCAAGTGTCACCGACACGAGACTCAGAGCAAAACAAACAGTTTTGCAGCCCTCTGTAAAGTGGCGCAACTTCTCACCGAGAAGGCCGTTAACACTTTGGAAAAAAGCAAAAGACCGCAGGACACCGTCCACACTGGTCCTTCAGCTAAACGCAGACCCTTTTTTCCGCCTCAAATGCCAGCACCGCTGGTGAGGAGGCGGAACGGCGAAATGCAGAGGCAGAAAATAGAGAAAGGGAACCGCTTGACGCAGGGGGGGCATGGGACTGCGGAGATTATAGGAGATGATATTTTGGCCGATACGGAGGCAGCCTTTCATGTCTCGGAAGAGGCGGGACCACCGGTCAAAGAAAGATAGGCAAACTGACTAATTAATTCCCGTTTGGTTTGAAGTGGCTGTCGCATGAAAATCTCCAAGAAAAGCTGTTACAAAATTCCCCAAAACTGCAAAAGTATGAGTGTGCCCCGCACAAATGCAGTGCTGTTTCTTGTGCTAAAAGCCCACCGGACAGACGGACGTACGAATGTACAATACTGAAACTACGCTAAAGGCAGCTGTCATGGTGACCTTGTGCACCGATAAGCCTCTGACCTAGAAACTTGCAGCGAGCGCGTTCGCTGCGCAAAATTGCCAGCATCTGTGCTCCGCACGTAGCAATGACCTCTGCTGGTGGCTCTAACCCATAGAGCGTATATATTTACCCTCATGGCACAGATTTGGGGAAACTCCCCCACACAAGCCCGCGAAACAGACAAAGTCGCAATATTGCCGGCATCTGTGCTCCGCACGTGACAATGGCTGTAACCTAATGGCACAGATTTTGGGAAATCCCCAAGAAGCCCGCGAAACAGAGAAAAGCGGTCAAGATATGCGTAGTAATGGCTGGCCTCACATCCAGCCACAAACTGGCAGGACCAATGGTGAGGACTCCTTTTTAGACTGACACAGAAAGGTCGGCTGAAAGCGAGTTACTATACGTGGCGGAAAAGCCTACCCCCGAGCGGAGAGTTGTCCCTGGAACTTTTAGTCGCACACCTGTCACTCCCCTCTACCGGAGGTCAATGTTTTTAATGGTGCATACCTTGGGTGCATGAGTACCTGAGCGGGAAACATTTGTAGTCTCTCAAAACCGGCCAAATTGATACAAAATTGAACATTTGGGAAACTCTTTCTTCTAAACAGGAAGCTGAAACGGTCATAGGTGTGAAACTTAGTTTTGAGCAGACACCTGACACTAAGCTGTGTAAAGCACAGTTATAAAAGGGGTCATAAATTAAAGAGTCTTGCAATGAAGCAGAGCAATTTGTCTCACATTTTTTCTCAGAGAAAACATGACGGAACCATACCCACCGGGTTATATTTCTCGGTTTCTGAACAAGGACATTGAGTACCACTCAGAAATTCAAAATGGAAACCATTCATACTGCACTTAATATTGTCACTGAGGACTGCTATTTCGCATCGCTTGATCTTCGAGATACGTACTACTCCGTCTCTGTACATACCGAACTGAATACCAGTAAAATTTCGCTGGAGAGACAAATTGTATTGTTCCCAAGCATCGCCAGTGGGCCTTGGCCCGATACCCAGGAAGTTTACGAAACTCGCAAAACCAATCCTAGCAAGGCTACATGATTTGAATCATTCAATCATATCCTTCATTGACGACAACCTCTTAGTGGGCACGACAAAAGAGGACACAGTTCAAAATGGTATCGATACGGTTTAACTGCTTGATGCAGGGGGTTTTCATGGTCCATGGGGACAAATCTCAATTCCTGCCCACGCAAGAGAGTACATACTTGGGATTTGTGATTGACTCTATCGACATGTCAGTGATACTGACGAACGAACGCAAGCAAAAACTGAGTGAAGCGTGCTCCGAAATAATGAGAAAACCAGTAGCCAACATTAGAGCAGTAGCTTCTGTCATTGGGCTGATGGTAGCAAGTTTTTTCAAGTACTCCTAGGCCCTCTCTATTATAGGGCTTTTAAACAAAAGAAACCCCGAGTTCTCAAAGAAAACAAAGGAAACTGAAAGAAAATCATGCCAATAACACAAGATGCGGTTCTTGAGCTGCAATGGTGGAGTGATAACATTGGACACCAAAAAAGTCCCCTACAGAGGGAAGACCCTACCGTTACGCTGAAAACAAACAACTCACTTTCAGACTGGCCAGGGGGTGTTGTAAGGGGTTTTGGAATGAAAATGACAAAAACAAAAAATGCTGAAAGCTATTCCTTTTGGATTAAAATTGCTCCTCCGAGAGATGATAGACGTGTATGTGTGTGTACTGACAGACAACACCACGGCTGTTGCTTGCGTAAACAAGATGGGCCCAATGAAAGTGAGTTTGCTAAATGAAGTTACTCGGGATGGCTGGTTCGGGTGAAATCAGAGGAGACTGTGGCTGAGTGCAGCACACGTACCAGGTACCAAGAATGTAAAAGCAGACCGTCTGTTTAGACAGTTGCATAGTGACACAAAGTGGACAATTGACTCTGAAAGTAACTGTTTGCATCCAAAATCAATGCTCTTTTTCCCAAGTATGTATCCTTTCTCCCAGACCCTGGGACTTTCACTGGGGATGCTTTCTCCATTGGTTGGGGTGATTGTACTTTCAGTCGAGTCTGTTACTGGTGGTCCTGGCAAAGATAAACAAAGACAAAGCCAGGGGAGTGGTAGTGGCACCATCGTGGCGAAACCAGAGTGTTTCTGGCCAGTGCTGATGCAAATGCAAACCAGCAGTGCTGTCAGCAAGAGATACTTTGTTATGTCAACCAAGCGACTTGACACAAAGACATCCTCTGCGCAAACCACTGAAACTACATTTGCAAGGTGTCAGGGATAGATACAGAGGGAATTTCTGCAGATGCCACCGACATCACCATGTTATCGTGGCGACTGGCCACCTGTCGCTTGTATGAATGATACATCACTCCTTCTAGACGGTATGCGAGTGAGAGATCGGTGGATCATGTCTCACCGCTGCTAGCCGAGGCAGTCAATTTTCCTGCATCATTGGCACTCAATGACCTATGCTATAAAGTATAATGCTATGGCTACAGAAGGGTCAGCGCTCAGCCGTTATTTATGTAGATGGAGTGCCGCTAGGGTCTACAGAAGTGATTAAGAGATTCATGAAGGGTGCTTTTGAGAGAAAAGTGTTTCTCAAATACCATAGCACATGGAATGTGAATGTAGTATTGCACATGCTAAAGACGTGGGTGCCTCTAAACAAACTTACGTTCGGCAATGAACTCACGCTAAACTCGTAATGCTTATTGCTTTGCTCTCTGAATAGAGGTGCCAAACGCTACGAGCGCTAAATGTTACTAACATGCAAGTGTATATGTTATGTAACTAAGCTGTTAAATCATTCAATAAGGGGAAAATATCACTTATCAGGAACCCATTGAATTTCATGCTTTTCCAACAGTCAATTCTTTGTATGTGATTCATACGTTAAAAATATTTGAAACAAAAAGACAGACTGGAGCCGACGGACAAAACAGATTTGTTTTTGCAATCCTCGCTCCGCACACTGAGCAGGCCAAGCTCGAATACTGTGGCCAGGTGGCTAAAATGGACTCAAAAGAGAGCACATGTGGACACTTTGCATTATTCTGCTCAGTCCACCAAACTGGCCAGAGCCTCAACAGCATAAGATATGGGTGCTTCCATAGATGTCATCATGAACGATGCGGGATAAACATTATTATTGCCAGGTTCCGCGTGTGAAACTCACCTTATGTCGGGTGGTGATGGACGGGTATCTGGCAAAGAAGTAGAGATAAGGCTGCTTGTCATTTCAGCATCTTAGCCTTTACGCTCATTACCACTGTTGCTCTCAAATCTCAAGTGCACTTAGTGACGGGATACAGGAAATGAGTAAGAATTGTTAGCAATACAGCGAGACTTACCTGTAAGGTGAAGCTGATTGCAAATTCTTACGAATTTGTTGTAGACCGGAACTAGTGCACTTGAGAAACGCGCGCTGCCTATCCCCTCAGTATTGAAAGACAGCTCATTACCACTGAAGGAACCCCGGAACAAGTGCACCTTACAACAAAGTGAAAGGGCAGGGTAGAGCGCAGTGCTCTTCAACACAGTGTGGGGTGGGCAAGTGCACTAGTTCCGGTCTACAACAAATTCGTAAGAATTTGCAATCAGCTTCACCTTACAGGTAAGTCTCGCTGTATTGCTAACAATTTTATCATAAATAAGCATTTTACACACATTGCCGGCCTCTTGTCTCCGTAGACCTTCTGAGGGCTCATTCCCTTAGTATGCCTATATGGGACTTACCACAAGGTATCTCTGTACCCCTAGGGTCCGAAGATGTAAATAATATTCGAGAAAAACAAACAAAGGGAACATGGAGGAGACCGGACGAGGGAAGGACCTCCGAAAGTGGGCCGAGCGCGACGAGGCCGAAGAGCAGTGGGGGCGCGGTCCCTGGCGCGGAACGAAGCGTGGTACTTCCCGCGCTCGACCACTGGGGAGCGTGAGCGTCGGATAGAGCTGGGGTGGCAAGAGGGCTCAGAACTGCCCGCAGTCCTCAGACGCGTGGGTAAAGGTCTCTCCGAGTCAGGGCTCAATGAGGCGGGTTCTCTACCGGCGAAGCGACTCCCCGAAAGAGTCAGCGGGCTTCTGCTTGGAGACGAGCGAGGACTGACAGCGGACATGGGACGGCGCAAGGCACGTCACTCCGAGCCAGGCTCAGTGAGGTGGGCTCTCTGCCGGCAAGTAGGCTCCCCGTAGGAACCAGCGGGCTTTGTCCGAGCGGGTTCCCTCCTGGAAGCGATCGTGTTGATAGCAGTCCTGCTAGGAGCGCTGGGCTCACGCGTCCGGTGTGGCGTCCGTTCCACAAGGTCTGTGCGGTCTCGTGCGGTCACTGCTCCGGGCATGGGGAATGGCGCCTCGACTGGAGAAGGATCACACACTGGTGCCTGTCGCTCGCGTCCGTAAGGCTCCTTAACTGCGCAGCTCAGGCCAGGCGGAGCAGGTGTCGCAAGCGTGGTCGGAGGCGCATCTGGGGCAGTGGAGACAGACCTTGTGGTTGTCTGACGGCCATTGAACCCCGCCGGACTGCGTGCCGGTCTGCACCTGTCAACACATAACAGACATGGAGGCCCGCGGGCGAGGGCCTATGGGACCCCGCCCAGCTAAGGCGAGCCTTCGCAACATGATGGCACAAAGACACAAGGTACAAGCATGCAAGTAAGCATCTTCCTGCAACACCTAAGAACGTGAGCTAGTGGACGTGGGCACGTGGGGCCCCGCCAAGCTAAGGCGAGAATACGACCCATCAGGTAAAACCAGCCACCAGCCTGCAGGCAAGTGCCTGGTACTGCAACATCTGTCAACAAGCAAAGCGAGACGCGCAGGCACGTGGGGCCCCGCCAAGCTAAGGCAAGCATTCAACACAGCATGTCACGACAAGTACAGGCATGTATGAAGCGTCTGGTACTGCAACACTGATCAACATGAAAGGTGTGTGGGCGTGGGCACGCGCCAAGCTAAGGCAAGCATTCAACACAGCATGACATGACAAGTACACGCATACTAGTAAGCGTCTGGCACTGCAACATTTATCAAGGGCGCAGGCAGGGTCTGCGCAAGCAAAAGTCCAACCGAGAAGACAAAAAGACCGGCGAAGCAACCGGTCGCCCAAGCAATAGTCCAAGTCCGTAGGCTAACAGAAACACGTCTGCACGGCGAGACTGGTTGGTCACCACGTGACTCGGAACCGGATGGGCAGTAACGGGAGACAACTCTCTGCCCCTCTGGGGGGTTCCCCGAGTGCCTCCCTGGTTGTGTAGTAGCACAACGGGTTCTTAGGCTAAAATTGAGTAAGTAGTAGACACTTCCACATCATGTCATCGGTAATGTTTTTGAGGAAATAAATAGACAAGTTTGACCTATTTCTTGACCCACTATGGCCTTGATCTTTGAGCAAGGTCAGTTTGGTATGTTTAAAAAGGTTTTGCCAAAAGGCATCCTTGGGCCAAACTTGAGACGTCTGTGCCTTAAATAGTCTCCAAGAAAATGCCAATGTTAAAACTTACCACAGACGACAGACAATGGTGGCACAATTCATGCTCACTTTTGCTATTGCATGTGAGCCAAAAAATGTTACCGACGCTTTTTTGTCAGAAAAAAAAGCAAGATGAAATGGACAAGTCTGCAAAATGACAACACTAACAATCATTACCGTTAAATATGAGCAAAGTGTACAGCGATGATCAACAATGTTCTTTATACAAAATTACATCGCGTGTAATATTTACACTAAGACAGACAACAGGCCAAACTTATTAAAATGCTGAGAAAAAAAGGTCACCAGTTATGTATACTGAAATCAAATGCTCTCTGCTTTATTATTAACTGACCTCCTTGTGCATGCAGGCTGTTGACAGTATTGGTGTCTACATACACAAGGGGGTTAATAAATATACTGACAAGCAAAAGAAATGTCACGTGGAATCATTGAAGAGAGTTTCTGATGATTCCCAAAATGTCTCATGTCTTCTGCTCGTCAGCATACATGTACACTGTGGGAACCACCAGCTGCTGAGGGAGGAGATATGGCAGAAGCCCGCCACTCTACAAGAGAAACTGTACGGGCCTGTGGAGGTGCTACAGAAGACCACAGATTTCATTTTGAGAGCCAAACTCCAAGTGTGACGGTGTTCGAGAAGAAGAAGAAGAAGCAAACATGTACCACAAACCTATCCAAGCACTGATGCTTGATCCAACTCCATCAAGTGATGCTGGCAGTAAAAACTGAAGGAGCTGGAGTTAGAAACATGCTGCCTTGCACTCAGTTACAGTAGTTGTGACAGCCCTGAGTTGTCTTCTCTTTGGTTGCCTCAAATCTGCCAGTTCAGTAGATACAAGTTCTGCATTGTGGTGTGTGTACATGTAGTTACTCCCACAGCTATGTGGTTACACCTGGACTGTGAGTCTGAGTGGCGTCCATGTACCTCCTTAACACATTTAACCCCAAGGCCACATTTCCCTCATTTTGGAGGTGTCAGCTGAGGATTTTGTACCAGCTGCAGGAGATGGATTGACCATGATAATTCAAGGGTAGTGCCAGATGAGCGTGGCGCCGTCAGATGCCAAGCTCATCTGGCACTACCCTTGAATTATCATGGTCAATCCATCTCCTGCTGTAGGGGCTTGGGGCTAAAAAATGGACTAAAATGCCAATGCAGGGCGTATGTTGCAGGCGGCACATAGTGTAGAAGTTACAAACCTACAGCTTTACTATCAACACACACCGAGCACTATGACTGAAACCTCCAATGCTGGGAGTTGTCTTCTGCAGACTTCACTGTGTTTCTAGAGATAGATAGTTCAAGGGTGGTGCCAGCATAGCGTGGTACCCAGCACAGCTTGGCACCCATGGCTCCACCTTTAAACTATCATGGTCGATTACCTCTTTTGTAGTGTGTCAGGGCTGAATGGGTTGTGCAACGAAGGACTTTAATGCTAATTGTCAATCTCCTTTGAGCCTCCAGGTGCCAAGCTATTCTGGCATCACCCTTGAATTATCATGGCCATCATGTTGTAGTGTGTCAGGACTGAGGGGGTTACACTATGAATGACTTTCATTGGTAACCCATTTAACCCCATGGCTGCATTTCCAAAATTGTTGAGTTGTCAGCTGACGAATATGTACCAGTTGCAGGAGATGAGATGGATCATGATATTTCAAGGGTAGTGTCAGACTAGCTTGGTGTCATCAGGCATAAGCCAATCTGGCACTACCCTTGGATTATCATGGTCCATCCATCTCCTGCTGTAGTGTTGGGGTTAAATGGGCTGTTTGTAACGCTTTTTGTTGTGATGATTCCTGCAGGAATCATTGCAACAAAAAGCACTACCGTCCGTGAAAGGGCTAGTTTTCTGTCTCCTTTGTGTCAAGTTTGCTCTTTGCAAAACCAACCACACGAAATGTAAAAAGCTTCCTACTGGAAATAACTGGTCTTGCAAACTCGCACCGCTGCTTGCTTGGCAGTTTCACACTAGGTATGGTTTGTCTGTACACTGTTGGACATCAATGGAAGTTATATTCCTCCATAATTAGAATCAGGTCAAAGAAAGTAGTTACTTCCCCCTCTGAGTGAGGGCATCCAAACAGTTGACAGGGACTGTTTTCTTCCATAACTGTGACCACTGCAGCATAAGTCCTTGTAGTTGTCACAGTCATAAAGCTGACTCCGGATGAGGTCATCTGACTGAAGATGTAAAGGAGACCACTTCTTGCTTGCCAGAAGCACAAATTATAACAAGGCCCTACAGCTACATGGGGTAATGAAAATATATGCCTCATGCAGATGCAGCAGGCTGGCTGAATTCACTAAACCACAAACTCAGCGCATTTTCTTACCTACTTCTGATTTAAGGATAATGCTAAGCATTAACAGCAACACAGACAAAACAAAACTTCTCACATAAGGTTTTACTTTGAGAAGTTCTGCAGTTGTACTTGCAGTTGCACTACTTTTTCTCAGCTTCACAGTGCAATTTTCTCACAGCACCTTCAAGTCTTTGTCCATTTCACACTGTTGGATATCATACATAACTTCCAAACCCCACCCAAATCCTTCTAAAATTTTGAGTTTCGCAGCTACACATATTCCTCGACTGCTTGTCAATGTGACATGGGGGTCTGGAGTGCAAAGTGTTGGAAACCCATAGAACACAGTCCTAACCACCTTGTGCACCCGGCCACAGTTTTATAGTACTGCAAGCACAAGGGGTTTTACTACTAACCCAAAAGTCTTGACTCATTCATGGGAACCCTGCATCAACAGCTGCAAAAGTGTTGTATAACGTTGCCAGAGGCAACGCTATTAATCACTTTCGCCGCTATTGATGCATGACGCCTTGAACGAGTTAAACCTACCTGTGCATGCAGCCATGTGTACTGTATAAGTACATGTGGCTGCAGGAGCAAGGGGTGTTACAGTCACTAAAAACCACACACAGAATCTCAGACAATGAAACGTCTTGAAGTAGCACCAACTCCCACTGCTATTTGTCTGTCCGTTTAACATTGGGTCTGTCACCACGGCACGAAGGGCAGTACCATTTCCCTTTAGGTTTGTTGGTGAGTCCCACACAGTTGAAGTGAAACCATTCAATTTTGCACTCCATGTTGTCACAACCGATCATCTCCCCATAGGACACCTGGTTGCACAAGCAGTAGGTCGGCTCATTGGGGTCAATGGCAAACTCTAGAGGGGAGTCCTCACGGTCCTTCTTCACCACTTTTCTCTTCTTCTTTTTCTTGGTGCTGGTTCCTTTCTCCTTCTCCTCCTACACAGTGAAAAATTAATATTAGCTTGCAATCACTACATTAATTATCACTATGGTTTGATCTTAAACCATCAACGGGTGTGCCATTTGAATCCCAGCCCGAAGGGAAAAAGTATAGTATGCGCTGCTCTGTGCCTACACCCAAAAGTTTACTTCAATGTTGAGAAAACCTAAACATCACCCTATTGCTATGGCTGAGGGTCTGTGATGTTGAATTTACAACTTCAAAAATACAATCTGCATCCTCATAAAGGGGTTAACCCCCTTTTGCATGCAGCCACCAATACTGTGAAACACTAAAGTGGCTGGATACCTACAGTGATGGATAATATTTCAAGACCTCTAGTTGTCAACCTTATGTAAACAGCATCAACATGCGGCACAGATCCTCATGAGCCAATGCAAATCAACGCCTTTTGCAGATTCACAGCAGAAATGGCATCAAAATTTAAAATGATGCAAGGTGATTTAGTCAAGTGTCTGAAAAAAGACACAGACAAAGATACCTAGGTTTCCAGGGGCGGATCAGTTACCTCCTCGGGGAATTCGCACGTGTGTGTGTGTGTGTGTGTGTGCTTCTGGAACCAACGCCAACACCACCACCCCCAAATCCACCCCTGGTTTCAATTCATTTAATTAAAGCCTACAACTATGCTTATATTCATACTCATAGTTTGATTTCCTACATGATTTCATTAAAACATCTTTATCTTTAATGTGCATAAACACTCAGGCATGGAATTTTTGAGGAAATAAAGAGTTATAGTGTACTATATTATATTACATACTCGAGAGGCTCAGCCAAAAAGATCTACAGAAAAAAAAATCAGAAATCACCTTAGCTTCCTCTGGCTGTGTCTCAGAAGCCTTTGCTCTGCGCTGTCGTTTGTTTCCTGGCTTCTCGACCTTCTCTGGCTCTACAGGCTTGGGTTCTTTACGTACAACCACAGTCTCTTCACGCTCCTGCTCTCGTGTCGATCCTGGCTCTGCAAACGAACCTACTTTTCATCATATTAAAATACCTTTCTGTTGCAGTTTCTAGACATGCCTACTGTAATTCTGTCTTAAGCGTTTTATTCCAAACCATCAAGTGATCAACCACACGTTTCAAAGATGTTAGCCAGGGCTTGAAATTAGCGGGGACCCGGGGCCAAAAACCCGCAAAGTTGATTTCGGGCTCGGAAAGTTGAAAAACGAAGGGCCCGCTTGGCCCGCAAAATAATTCGTCTGCTACAGCTAGCTCTACTCGGCAGTTTCGTATTTGGGCCAAGGGAAGCAACCCACACCGGTGCCCTCACTCACAGTAATAGTATTGTGTTCTTTTTTCTTTTTTTTTTGTTATTGTATTTTTAGTTTACTTCTGTTAACTCAAGTGCACATAAGTGTAATATGAATAGATGATTGAAAAAAAAAAAAAAAGGCAAAATCTGTTTGTTTAACTTTAGTTTATCAGGAAGAGTACTGTTAAGTTTAGTTCCCTTTCATGGTTTTGTTTTGAACTATTGTGCATTGAGGTCAGATTTTTTGTTAGGTTACTCATATTAAAAATTTAATGATGTGTATTGTGCAATACTCAGTCACAAAACTGAAAAGTATTATACAAGAGACTCACTTGATTTTTTTCTATTTTGTTTAATGGCCATTTCAGGCTCACTAGTCACTGGAATATGTGTGTCACTGAATGTGTGTGTGTGTGTGTTTTTTCCCCTTTTTTGTTGGTAATGTTTGAAAGTGAAAGAAAAGGCAAATAAAAATGACATCACTCAGCAAAATTGGAAATTCAATTGTTTTTATTTTAGATTATCAGACAAATTGTACTTTCTACTTATTATATTGTCAATAATTCTTTTGTATTTTGTTTGCATTATTTTTCAAAGTTGGGCCCCGAAAGTTGCTTGTGGGCCATCAAATTTTTCAATCAAGGGGCCCGGTGGCCCCCAAAGAAAAAAGTTAATTTCTAGCCCTGTTAGCGGATATTGTCTTGAGCAGCCTTACAATGACACTGATCAAAATGGGAGAAAAACAAAATATAGTGGACCAGAACAGAGACCAAAATATTTATTCTACTTTGGATTGTGGACATTCTTCTTACATGTACTATGGCATGGTTTCATAGCCTTGTAGTGGTACAAATATGTGTTTAAAATCAGCAATTTCTGTATGTGCAGTTATGTTTGAGTTGTAAGTATTACTGCCAGTTCTACAAAAAATTTAAATAGACAAATTGCAATTAGCAATAATTTTCAAAAATTAAGATTAAGGGAAAAGGTGTACTGAACTGAAGTCTAAAGATATTAAAATACACACACATTATATATATAACTGATTACACAAAACAACATGTAAATGAAATAAACTTGAACATACCTAGATTTTCTCTGTATTGCTCTAGCTGTCTTGTGCGGTTTTCAATGTGTTCTGCTATGACTGTCAAAAGAGCCAGCTTTTCATCACCAATTTCCTGACACTTGACAAGTGCTCGCTGGGTGCACAGATAGCTCTTCTTCTTGCTTGTTCCTCCTTCTGCACCTGAGCCTTGGAGGAGAAGAGCGCTGTGCTGCTCCAGCTCCTGTAGATACTCTGTTCAAATACAGGAAATATAATACAAAATAGATTAGAACTGTTTAATCCTCTTAAGTCCATACCATTACTGTACATTGATGGCTGCATGCACAAGAGGTTATAGTTCCAAATACAGTGTAGTAGACTAGTACCAAACTTACATGAGAAACACATTTAGACCCATTGTGGGTTATTTAACTTATTACTGCAAATGAAAATAACACTTACGCCTAATCCTGTGAGAAAATTACTTATTACATACTCAGAAACTAATTATTTAAACTAAAGTATGACTACCCATACAGATATGTGAGATAACTGTTCCATTACAAAAACAAAGCACACTTAACGTTTTACAATGCACTCAAGAATGCACTCAAGATCTAAGTCAACTTTCACTTCAATTTACTTTTCACCTGTGGTAATGTATTTTAACAATTATGGTACAAGTACTACAACTAACATGAACAAATTATCCCACTAAATTAGTAAATATGCTTTTGGCCTAGTCAGCAATGAGGCTGACTTTATGCTCAGACTCATTATGTGACTAGTAGGACTTAGGCACACAATTAAAAGTACCGTAATTTCGCTTATAAAGTAATAATATGGTTAAAAGAAAAATGACACGTTTTCTGAAACGGCAAACAAATTTTGGTCCCTTCGAGTCCTATCATCTAAAGATTAAAACTATAACTATAACAAAATGTGCACACAGAATTGTTAGTTGTACAACATTTAAATTAATAGTTTCATTACTTGTACCATTTTTACATTAAACGTCATATTAAGCGTATACAGATTGTGCGCGTAAAAGTAGCAGCTGAACCTGAAAATGAAATAATAACGGGGCCAACAAATTAAGTGACGTAGTCATGAAAACACATCACTCGTAGTTGTACTCGTAGTACGTCAACTACTTAACGATAATCTTTCAAACACCCCTAAAAAAGCACACGTCTTACACAAAAATCATATCCAAAACTCACAGTTGCTGCTTTCATGCAGGTTTACGACATGAAATAGTGAAGAAACTGACTACTTCGATCACGTAAAACCTGTCAAAGCCAAAACGCAAGAACGAAGCAGAAGACCCACCTTTCGTCTTGATGTCTAGCTCGCGCAGCATCGTAACGTTTCGCTGAAGATCGTCAGGGAGAGATTCCATAGTATCTAAATAACTTTCTAGATATGTACCAGCACACAGCGCCTCTACGGCGGCGTGATTCGTGTGGTTCAACATACTCATGTCTTTGAATTTGCCAGCAAAACATTCGTCTTACATTTCTTCGTTCGAATAACTCCGTTTCCGCTAAGGGATGTTACTCCTTTTACGAAAAGATTGCCTGCTTCCGGTTTGGAATGAGAAGTTGAGAGGTCAAACACCTCATGTTCTTTCAAATGCGAAGAAGTTGAAGACTGGGAATATACGCCGTGAAAATTAGAATTATGGAAACATAAATCCACAAGGACTATCTTCTGTCTCAAGATGCCCGTACTTCTTTAATCTGCTGCTTTTGATGCAGTCTATGTTTAGACAGTGCTCCTTTGCAAAACAAGTTCAGCAGTAAAGAACGCAAGCAAAAGGACAAGAACTTGAAGAAGATCATCATACTCTATATGATAGAGCGGCATTTCGCTGCCCATACAGTATGGCACACACGAATTACCTTAAAAGAGTGGTATTAGTCGGTCGCAATGCAATTCTGTGTTCCAGGAGCCTTATTCGGACTCGGTGCTTTACAGATTGTTGTGAGTCAAGAGTGTCAAACTGTACTTTTCAAAGTGGACATTCAGGTGTTTTACAGGGATACCACTGTGTAGCATTAGCTCAGTCCCAGATAGTGTTTTCCTCTCCTAGAAGGTCTCATGCAACATGCACAGTTGGTGGCAATGTGGAGTGGGAGGAACCAGATGGCTGGAATACGGGTATAATGGTGTGGCACCCAGTGCTGAAAAGGAAAGTACCTTTCATTCTCAGGGAAAAGAAAGCTGCAAAATGGTATGGAAAATATATGTAAACACTAGAATGCTGCATAGCATAGTGCACACATTTTTTTTCTGGCATGCATAAAGTACTCAGCAGTAGTAGCTACTAGCTATAGCATACTACTACTAGAAAAGTGAAAAATTGGGTGCTCGGAGCAAAAAGCAGTATAAAAGCAGCCTAGCAAAACAAGGAATAGATGTGGGGATACAGGTATGATGTAAATTAGGATTAGGGTGGAATACATATTGTGATAGAGCGCTGATGGGCTGGGAACCTCTTGGGCCAAGAATTATCACAGCAGCCTTTAGAACCAAGAAAAAGATCAAGCTGAACGTCATCCAGTGTTATGCACCCACTAATGACAGTGACGAGGAAGAGAAACAAGAGTTCTACGACCGACTCCAGAGTGCTGTGGACAAATGTGCGGAGCGAGACATCACCATTGTCATGGGCGATTTTAATGCCAAAGTAGGGGAGGACAACACCGCATACGAAGAGGTGATGGGGAGACAGGGACTAGGGGAGATGAGTGAGAACAGGGAGAGGTTTGTAGACTTTTGTGCTCTAAACAGACTTGTCATTGGAGGCAGCATCTTCCCACACAGAAGAATACACAAAGCAACTTGGGTCTCACCTGACCATACTACAGAGAACCAAATAGACCATATCTGCATTAGCAAGAAATTTAGAAAATCCCTTCAAGATGTTCGAGTGAGGAGGGGAGCAGATGTTGCCTCAGACCACCATCTGCTTACCTTAAGAATAAAGCTCAAGTTAAAGAAAAGCTGCACAGAGACAACAAGAAGACAGCGCTATAATGTAGGCCTCCTGAGAGAGACTGGAGTGAGAGAAGAGTTCAAACTGGTGCTGTCCAACCGGTTTCAAGCACTACAGGAGCTAGTAAATGAAGAGGAGGCGGTCACCACAGAGCAGCAGTGGAAGGCAGTTAGAGAGGCGCTGAACTCAACCTGCAAAGACACTGTAGGGTTCAGGAAACACCATCACAAGGACTGGCTGTCGGCACAGACCTTGAAGAAGATAGAAGTGAGGAAGCAGAAGAAAGCAGTTGTCAACAACAGTCGCACGAGAGCAGCCAAAGCAAGGGCACAGGAGGAATACTCGGAAGCCAACCGCGAGGTGAAGAGGAGTATCAGGGTAGACAAGAGGGCCTACACAGACAGCCTGGCAGCAGAGGCAGAAAAGGCAGCAGGCAGCGGCAACATGAAACAGCTCTACGACATTACCAAAAGATTGTCGGGCAAGTATGGCCATACAGAAAGACCAGTAAAAGACAAAGAAGGCAAGCCAATTGCAGACAGAGCAGACCAATTCGACAGATGGGCCGAGTATTTTGAAGAGTTACTGAACAGACCCAGCCCACCCGACCCCCCAGACATCCAGCCAGCAGAGACCGACCTACCCATCAGCTGTGACAGACCCAGCCGGGAAGAGATCAGAAGAGCAGTGGCATTTTTGAAGAACGGCAAAGCAGCAGGGCCAGATGGCATCCCAGCGGAGTCTCTGAAAGCAGACCTAGAGACAACAGTAGAGATGCTGTACCCACTGTTTGGAAAGATCTGGGAAGAGGAGGTGATGCCGGCTGACTGGAAGGAGGGTACCTAATCAAGCTTCCCAAGAAAGGTGACCTCAACAAGTGTTCCAACTACAGAGGAATCACCTTGCTGTCAGTACCAGGAAAGGTCTTCAACAGGATCATCCTGGAGAGAATGAAGAGCTCTGTTGACCCCAAGCTGAGAGACCAGCAAGCAGGATTCAGGAAAAACCGATCATGTACAGACCAGATCACCACTCTTCGCATCATCGTGGAACAGTCTCTGGAGTGGAGCTCCCCGCTGTAATCAACTTTGTGGATTACAAGAAAGCATTTGACAGCGTGGACCGAGAGACTCTGTGGAAACTCCTACGACACTACGGTGTACCCACAAAGCTCGTCCGCCTGATCAAGAGCAGCTACGATGGCATGACACGTCGCGTGATCCACGAAGGGCAGTTCACCAGGGAGCTCCAGGTCAGAACTGGTGTCAGGCAGGGGTGTTTGCTGTCTCCGTTCCTCTTCCTACTGGCCATAGACTGGGTCATGAAGATGACCACAGAGCACAGACGAAGTGGAATACAGTGGACACAGCTTGACGACCTCGATTTTGCAGACGACTTGGCTTTACTGTCCCACACTCATCAACAAATGCAGGACAAGACCACGAGGCTTGCTGACATCTCGCCTCAAGTGGGCCTCACCTTCCACAAACAGAAAAGAAAGACAATGAGGCTGAACGCAACCAGGGAAGAACCAGTCTTGCTTGCTGGCACCCCGTTGGAGGAGGTGGAGTCCTTCATCTACCTCGGGAGCATCATTGACAAAAAAGGCGGCACTGATGCAGATGTCAGAGCACGAATCGGTAAAGCCAGAGCAGCCTTTCTCCAGTTGAAAAAAGTGTGGAGTTCCAGAGAGCTGTCACAACACACCAAAGTCCGGATTTTCAACTCCAACGTAAAAGCAGTTCTCCTATATGGAGCAGAGACTTGGAGATTGACAAAAACCACAGTCAACAGAGTACAGATCTTCATAAACAGTTGCCTTAGAAGAATTTTGAAAATCCACTGGCCAGAGAAGATCAGCAACGTCAGACTCTGGGAGAGAACAGAGCAGATAACAGCAGAGAATGAAATTGGGCGAAGAAGATGGGGATGGATTGGTCACAGTCTGAGAAAGCCAGCTTCCAGTATCACTAGGCAGGCATTGTCATGGAACCCCCAGGAAAAGAGGCAGGCCGAGAAACACCTGGCGTCAAGACCTCCAAGCAGACACCAAGAGACTGGGAACCACCTGGAGTAAAAATCAAAGGAGAAGCACAAGACAGGAGTCACTGGAGGTCTCTCGTCGACGGCCTATACCCGGGGAGGGGTGACAGGCATAACTGAACTGAACTGAACATATTGTGATGGTTGCTGTGGTAACAGTTTTATGTGTTATGTTTTCATCCTTGTGTATGCTGTAATTATTAGTTTGTGTGATAATTGGTGCGATACTATTTTAAGAAGTACCCAACGGAGAAAGAAACACGCTTAGAAAAGATGGGTACAACACAATTTATTAATATTTCGGGTAAATACCCTTTGTCAAAATAGACAAACAAACAAACAGAGAGATTGGCCGCTACTTATCTTCATTGGCAGAAGGAATGTGGCAACTGAAGGAGGTGTCGTAAAATAAAAGAAAAGGAAGAACAAAAGTGCGGAAAAAGTAAAAATGACGTCAACGTTCACGTTACAAATTCAACATAGACAGATACTTCACGTGTCAAACCACCAACGTGATTTATGTCATCTCCTGTGTGAAATGCGGCCAACTCTATGTTGGAGAGACGGAAAGAACCATCAACGACCGTTTCAAAGAACATCTTCAGTCTGTCAAGTACCAATACAACAGACCGGTCGGACGACATTTCAATCAGGCCGACCACTCCGTCTCGGACATTCGGGTTAAAGGCCTCTGGCTTATGCAAGCCAGTACTGTCTGGGCCAGGAAAGACCGTGAAAAATTTCTGATTAATAAACTGGGCACTGTGGCGCCACTCGGGATGAATTTGAAATATTAACATTTTTTACCTTGCTTGTGTCTGCTAACTGTACCTTTACCTCACTGTTTTACTACTCACTAACCTGTTAGGTGAGGTTGGCGCTGGTTGATTTGTACATTTCCCTTGGGGACTTTCTCAGCGCTAGCCGAACGTTTAGTTGGATCCCTTGCCCTTCCCTGTCGGGCGCCCGGTCTCCGGCTCACAGAGTAATACGCGGTTTTGGGGCGGGGCGTTCGTGTGCATCCCTTGGGGATGTATGTGGTCGTCTTGTTGCGTGCCTGTGTGTTTTTCTGTGAGCTGGTGGGTGCTTGTTGGGTGGGGCTGGTGGCTCTGGCTGGTTGTCTTCCGCCCCCACCCCACCCCCCCCTTTTTTTTTTTTTTTTCCTCTCTCTCTACCTCTCTCCCTCTTTCTTCCCCCACTTAACACTTCTCTCTAGCCCTCTTTCTCTCTTTACGCTTTTTTCTTTTCCTTTCTAACCCTTCCTTTCCCCCCCCCCTCTCCCCCCCCCCCCTCCCCCTGCCCCCGTCTCTCTCTCTCTCCCCCCCCCCCCCCCCTTATTATTTTTTTATTATATTTTTAGTTACCCTTGAAGACGGTTTCACAACTACCTACTCTCCACTTATACCTAATTATTCTCTTACTGAATTTGATTTTTTGCTTTGTTTTCATGACTTATTCCTTGTTGTGTACCATGCTAAATGCTGGGGTTTTTTTCCCCGGGGTCCTCCCGTTTTTCCCCGAGGTAGTCCTCAACTTGAAGGTGATATAAAGTTTGCCTTCGGGTTGGTGTTTAGCAGGCTTTGTGTATTAGACACTCAGCCTACTTCGTGCCCAAGGGTAAATCCCCGTTCGTTCTCTCTCTCTTTCTCTCTCTCTCTCTCTCTCTTTCTCTGGCCTCATCTACACGCCTTTTCTTTCGCTCGCTCCTGCACGTGCTTGCACATACTCTTGTCTCTCGTGTTCAGGTTCTTTCCGAGTCTCTCTCACGTTTTTTCGTTGACGTCATTTTTACTTTTTCCTCACTTTTGTTCTTCCTTACGTCACCTCCTTCAGTTGCCACATTCCTTCTGCCAATGAAGATAAGTAGCGGCTAATCTCTCTGTTTGTTTGTTTGTCTATTTTGACAAAGGGTATTTACCCGAAATATTAATAAATTGTGTTGTACCCTCTTTTCTAAGCGTGTTTCTTTCTCCGTTGGGTACTTCTTTGCATATTACACGCTTGGCAGTCACTTTTTTGGTCTGGATACTATTTTAGTCTATGCAACTAACATCAGTCAAGACACATTCCAATGTTTTTATTGTTTTTTTACATGGAAACATATATAATATATGTCAATAAACTATCTTATCCTACCTGCACACACACACATACCCCACCCCCCAACCCCCACCACACACACACAAATAAACACATGAATTCAGCCCCGTTGTTTTCTTATTTAAAATCTTTGAAATACTGTGTATCATTTTGTTTCTTAACGTGATGCAGGTACATGTGTGGCCCTACAGTGTATGATAGTGCACATATTGGTCATGCGAGCTCATATGTTCGTTTTGACATCATTCGACGCATCATGGGCAATGTGTTTGACATCGATACTATGATGGTTATGGGGATCACTGACATTGACGACAAAATCATCAAGCGCATGCAAGAGGTATGTTCTCAGGCTGATGTCAGCCACATTTGGCGAATGCACAGTCATGTGCGGGCTAGCTGTGGCTAACATCAGCAGAGGATCATTCGTTTATTGTGTAATTAATTGTCACATGTTCATTTTGCCATTATAAGAATGAGTGCCTGATGACCCCCTTTTCATGAGGAACACAGCTGTAAACCAGATGTTCAGCCACATCCATTCATCTGCAAGAGACATAGCTTTGCACAAGTCCCTGTTGCTGCTGCAGGGGCTCATGAAAACTTGTACGTACCTCCAGCAGTTTCATGGTCTCATGAAAATCTATTCCTCTTGCAACAGCTGTTCCTCAGAGTGTCTCATGCGGGTTCCAATACTACCAGTACTGGAAAGTGGCTTTATCTAAATAAACTACTACAGTCTGCATGACCTCATGAAGATCTTTTCTTATGCAATCATCTAGTCCACAAGAGCCAAGTTTGAATTCAGTCTTTTTTGGCTCACGTGCGATAGTAAAAGTGAGTCTATGTAATGGGCCATCCATTATCTGTCTGGTGTCCCAGGTAAATTTCAACTAACTTCAGACTTGGCCCTTCTTCTTGTCGTTCGCAGTGGGCTATACGGTCAGTCCAGCACCGGCGATGAATGCCGTCGTTTTCTCCAGGTCTTCTCGATTGCCGTAGAGTTTGGTCTGCAGTGGAGTTGGTGACTGCCACACTTCTTTTCTTTCATCGTCCAGTAGGGGACATCTCTGGAGAATACGTTCCGCTGTTTGGTCTTCCTGACCACAGGCGCAGGTTGGTGATGGCGCCAGCTTGAGCCTTCTGTTCATGTGAGAGTTCATCCCCTTGGTTTGTTGTACATGTGAGAGTTCAGTCTACTGTGGCTGGTACGCAGTCTGATCAGGACGACTTGCTGCTCTCTAAATGGCATTTGTTGCTGATCCATCAGTGTAGATGTGGACCCATGGCTCCTTTGGGTACTGTTCGTCGATCAGGGCTAGGGTGAGTGCCCGTCAAACGGTGTCATCCTGACTGTCTCCTGAGGCAGCATGTGGGACACTGGTGCAGATCTGGATGTCTGGTTTGTCCACTGCCCAATGGTTTTCCTCTTCTTCTGTGATCAGAGGTAGAGTGCTCTGTGGAAGGACTTCCCTGTACTGTCGAGAAAGTCGCATGCTCTCATGGACAAAATTGCTTCTTTTGAGCCGGTTTTTGGTGAGGTTGCTCAGTCTGTGCTTCATGGGGTGGTCGGGCAAGCACTTGAGCTTCTCAGCCTGTACCATGGTTTTGGCTTCTCTCCTCTGGCTGAGAGGTTGGATTGTGGTCAGCTTCTCCATTTCCTTGATTGGAGTAGATTTCATTGCACCAGTGATGAGTCGAAGAGCCTGGTTTTGCACTCAGTCGAGGGTCTGCAGGTTTGTCTTGGCTGAGGTTGACCACGCTGTGGAGCCGTACTCGAGGTGGGGCCTGACTGTTCCCTGGTATACTGTCTTCAGTATCTTCTCGTTCACTCCCCAGGTGGTGCCTGCCAGTTTCCTGAGTATGGCCAGCTTGCGCCGGGCCTTCGCCTCTGCCTGTGCAATGTGTGGTTTCCAGGTCTGACGTCTGTTGAAGGTGACACCAAGGTAGGTAGCTTCTTCATCCTCTCTCAGAGGGGTTCCACCAAGCTTGATGGTTCCGGCTTTCTGCTTTGGGGACAATGTTAAGAGGGTGGTGGAGGATTTCTCCTTGTTGATGGAGATGCACCAGTCTTCTGCCCGTGCATTCAGCTTATCTGCCGCTAGCTGCATTCTGTAGGTGCCAGTACTTGCATGCTTCTCCTTGCACCAGATCACAAGGTCGTCTGCATATAGGGCAGCTTTGATTCCCTTGGGCATCTCGGACACCAGATCGTCGATGAAGAGAAGGAAGAGGGTAGGGGAGAGGACTCCGCCTTGCGGGACGCCATGACGAAGGAGGAATTTCTTGCTTTTGGTCTGGTCGACGCTGACTCTTGCCCTGCGGTTGAAAAGGTAGGAGTGTATCCACTGGAATATGTTACTGGACACGCCTTTTCTCAGCAGTTTGACAAGCAGCCCATCCTTCCAGACCTTGTCAAAAGCCTTCTGAAGATCAATCCAGGTTACAAAGACCAGCTTCTGCTCCTGGAAGGCATCTTCAACTTCCTGCGCCAAGTAAGTGACCTGGTCGTCGTCGGTGCTGCGGAACTGTCGGAAGCCAGCTTGTTCAGGGGCGAGGAGGTTCCTGGATTCCAGGTAACACCTGAGGTGCTCGTTCACAATTCTCTCCAAAGTCTTCACAACACAGCTGGTGAGGTTGATTGGGCGATAGCTGGTGGCCTTCTTTGGATCCTTCCCTTTCTTTAGAATGGGGATCATGATCGCTTCTCGCCAGAGTTGTGGTAGCGATCCTTCTTGCCAGCTGCTGTTGAGGACCTCAAGTAGTTTGTTTTCTGCTGCACTACCAAGGTGGGTTAGCATCTCATTGATGATGCCATCTGGACCAGGAGACTTCTTCGCCTTCAACTTTTTGAGAGCTATATGAAGCTCTTTGTGTGTAAGTGGTTGATTCATGGCGTCCGCTGTTGCTTGTTTGGCTCTCTTCTTGCTTCTCTCTGCTTTTTGGGGCTAACATGGAGATTGCTCTCAGCTGCATAGCTTTCAGCAAATTGGTTGGCAGCATGCTTTCCTGTTAGTATCTTCCCATTTTCTTCTAAGATGATGTTTTCTTTGCTCATGTTCTCATCGTTCAACTGCTTGGTCAGTTTCCAGAGCTTTCTGCCGTCCTTCTTAAGGTTCAAGGAGCTTGTTTTCTCTTGCCAGCTCCTGCGTCTTGCCTGTAGCTTCTTCTTGAGAAATTTGGCTTTGGCTTCCTGGAGGTGGATGTTGTTTGCCTGTGATGGGTTAACTTCTGCTTCCCTTCTGGCATCTGCTAGATCATCATTCCTGCAGTTCATTGCTCCAGTAGGGCTTATAGTCTTTTCTAGCACCTCTGGGTATGGACTCACGCACTGCTCTGAGGATGCTCATGTTGAGGTCCTTCACCACCATGTTGATGTCTCGACCTTCGATTCGAATGTCTTTGGTGAGTTTGCTGGAGCAGTGTCTAAAGAGGAACCAGTTCGCTCTTTTGTTGTTCCACCGTGGGAAGGTTGCTTCAGCGCAGGACTCCATGCCCAAGGTAAAAAAGACTGGCCAATGGTCACTTCCACCTAGCTTTTCTCTGACCTCTCTGCTGGCTTGCTTGTGCATGTCTTCTGTGCAGAAGGCTAGGTCAGGAGTCGATGTAGTGTGCCATCTTCTGGAGTAGAACGTGGGGCAGTCAATGGGACTGTTCAACAGAATGAGATCGTTGTCGTCCTGCCAGTTCTCCACCTCTTCTCCTCTTCGAACCAAGTGGTCGTATCCCCAACTTTGTGAGTGACTGTTGAAGTCGCCCACCACAATGGAGTTGGAGGCCTTAGTGGGGATCGTGTCAAGGGGGAGTGGTCTGTCGTTGGGGCAGTAGAAGTTGACCAGCTGGAAATCTGCTGTCTTTGTCTGGATCCGAATCACTTGGTACTCGGAGTTCTCCATGTGCATATCAATAAAACAGGCGTTGATGTTGTTTCCTGATCAGGTTCAGGATTCTTCCCTTGCTTCGATCTGTTCTGTCGGACCTGAAGCACTGGTATCCTCTCACTTTGAAGGACTTTTGGGGTGTCAGAATGCTTTCCACGTTCCAGTGCATGACCTGAAAAGGTCTCTGCTGACTGGGATTCTTCCTGGTTGTAGTGGTGCCAGTAGCTCTCCTCCTGCGTCCACTGGCGCAACAAGACGGATGGGAGGGACCTCCAGTAGCTGAGGCTGGGTCCCTTAGAGGCATGGGACCCGACGCTGCTCCACCCTGGAGGGTCCTCAGTGGGCGAGCACCATTATCGTCAATGCTAGTTGGCCGTATAGTCATGATTGCGGGTTTGCGTGGATCCATGGTTTATCAGAATGCGCCGTGCGGCCTGGGTCCTCCGTCTTCAGCATTTGAGGTTTCTGTCGGGGTTACCTCACCCTTAGCTCCTGGTATGCGACCTTCCCTGGGAACACAGGGTGGCTAGAGCTTTATGCGGCTCTTGATCACATGATAAACCCGTCATTGGACACGTGGGGAATTTCAGTGGAGGTAGCAGTGCCACCTGCTACCCCGCCCCGTCCTGGTAAGCTCATTGCCATTTGGTCCGCGACTGCTTGCGCAGCTAACCTCCATATCTGAAGGCCGTTCCCCTATCCGCCACCCGGGGACGCGCTAGGTGGGGATGGTCGCCCCACTGAAAATCCCACCCTGGGTTAAGGAAGTTCAGCATGTCCTAGAGACTTGGCCCAATCAAGCTTTGTGGCAAGACCGTTCCAAGACCACTGGAGTCCCAGAAACCCGATACGCCCTGACCACCTGGTGAGGTCCGAAAACTCATCAAACTGGTAGTGGTACTCAATGTTTATATCTTGTGCAGTTGACCCCTACCAACGCAACACTCTGCCCTTTCCTTTCCTGTCCCCTCTTCATTTTGGCTGGAAACAGTGTCCAAGTCAGACCAATACAACTGAAACTGACATAGATCGCTGTGAATTGCAACAGATTTAATCAGCTCATCTGTGCATTTTGCGGGCTCAATTTACATCATCTTTATTTTATATTTTTACATAGATCAGCCTCAATTGCAACCTAAAGTTGTGGGTGTTATAACTGGCTAAAGCTACCAGTGGACTAGAAGGTACCAAGTTGCGCATACTAATTCAAACTGATCAAAACTCTGTGTGGACATATAAATGTGCATTTCTGATACATATGTAGTGTAAAATTAAATCTATGATTTCTGCAGTTAATGGTGTCTAAATATTATTTCAAAATTCAGTTGTGAATTTAGGTGTAACATTTTGTTCCGTCTCCAAACCTATTGGTTCAATTAGCTTGAATTTGTTTTTTATTCACTCGGATATCACAGCAATTGTACATCACTACCTGCGTATCATCATCTCATTTATAAAAAAGTGAAGAGGCTGAGCTGATTCTCTGAAGCGGACAGTGCTGGTGATGAAAACCTGCTTATGGTTGGATAATGCTATACAGAGGGTCGCAAAATACGATGCCATCATCAGACGCTAGGCTTGAAATTAGTTTAGACAGCTTGACCCTCACCCACCCACCACCTCACCACAGCCCTCTCCCTCTCCTTGGCGTTGGACCTAAGACTGTTTCTAGACATACCAATTTCAAGGACCTCTCTCAAAGGTCAAGGTCACAGGGGGTACAGAAAGGGGTAAAAAAATTGCCTTATTTTCACACAACTTGTTTCTCATCAAATACTATTTTCAACTTCAAACCCAAACTTCAGGGTTAGTACAGAGACACCTGATGGTAAGACCTTTCTATGCATACTAATTTGGATGACCCCTCGGAAAGTTCAAGGGTCACAAGAGGTCAGCAAATGTGTTAAAAATGCCAGTTTTTGATAGAATTGTAGTTTTTATCAAAGTTTTTGTCAACTTTTCAGTCAGATTTGGCACACAGGTAGCTGATAAGGCCTTTCTATGCATACTTTCAGTGGTCCCCTCTTAAAGGTCAAGGGTCATGGGGGTAGGGGTTGGGGGGGGGGGGCAGAAAGGGGTCAAAGTGAGCCATATTTTGACAAACTGTTTTTTTCTCAAATACTATTTTCAACTTCAATTCTAAACTTGGTATGGAGATACCTGATGGCATGACCTTTCAATGCATACTACAGCTGTGATCCGCCATATCACAAATTGTTACATCGCCCGGATATAGCGCGGGGGTACCTTGGATACCGAAAAAAAATCGGACCGACCGTGAACGGCGGTGAACCACCATGGCCTTGCCTGTATCATGCTCAGTGGGGTGCTGCACACATGCCTGTCGCGACAGCTGGGAGGGCGTCAACACACTGAACACCACAAACCTTCTTCAGATGAAGAACACATACATAAATTGTAAATAAAGAGGGTAGCAGACAGAGTCAGTGTATAATGAGGGTCTAGGCTTCTGGCAGATGGCAGATGTCTCCCCACTTGACTGGCTGCTGGGTGCATGAGAGAAGCTTCACACAGACTCCAAGTTACCTCCTCCTAGATATGACCATACACGCAAATGCTGTAATAGGAAACACTGATTCGATGCGCATCAAGGTCTATGCTTTTCACAGGTGTCAAGTTTCGCCACGCTTGGCTGCCAGGGGTTATGACCTGGAGGGTGCGAACACTGACGCTGAACCCTCATTCGCCTCCTCTAACGAAGAACACAGGCAATGATAGGAAGACCTTAGGCACAGCTGCGAGGGATAATGAATGTCTATGCTTGCTGCAGAGTTAGTCAGTTGAAGTTAAAGAGAGGTGTGCTACCCTACTGCTCGTGTGCTCACCGGTCATCTTAATTGGATTTTCTCACCATGTGTGACCACTTCAAACAAAACACACTAGCGAGGTGATCAACCTATTCATTGAAGAATAAAGGCTTGTAAGGCAAGTAAGTGTTTCTGATTGTAGTCGGCTTTGAAAGAAAAAACGCACAGGTGATAGTTACTGCCTACGCACACACCCCGATCCTCATCAGATACCACCCCCCCCCCACCCCCCACTTCTTTAGCCCGGTATGTCTCGGATGGATATATCGTGGCCCAATTTCGTGCACCCTGATGACCATGATATGTCGGGTCACAACTGTAATTTGGATAATAATAATAATAATAAAGGTTATTTGTATTGCACCTAATCACCAAGGTGCTCTAGGCACTTTACAATCACAGTAATGAAATCCAAAGCAAAATACAAAAACAAGCAAATACAACAACAAAAATACATAGATTTACAAGGAGCAGAAAACTCACGCACACACACACACACACACACACACACACACACACACACACACACACGCACAATGAGCCAGCAGACAAAATGGTCTTTAAGTATATGCAACAGAGAAAAGGTGTGTTGTAAGTGTGGATGACCTCTTGGAAAGTTTAAGGGTCACAGATGGTCAGCGAGTGTGTAAAAAATGCCAGTTTTTGATAAAATTGTAGTTTTTATCAAAGTTTTTGCAAACTTTTCAATCAAATTTGGCATAAAGATAGCTAATGATAACACCTTTCTATGCAAATTAAATTAGTCGACCCCTCACAGAGGTCAAGGGTCACTTAGGCATGACAAATTTATGAAAAATGCATACACTTTGAGAAAACGTGAATTTTGCACTTACGAAAGCCAAACCTTACTTATGTTTAGGCACTTCAAGTGCTTGATCATTTCAATGGAAAAGTCAAGGTCACACTTACTGTGTGGATTGGATCGCACACATGAACCATAAAGGCTTTGCCTTTCTTGTTTTGTGTGTGTGGTGTTTTTGGAGGGGTGGGGGTTGTTATAGTGCAGGTTAGCTCCAGCAATGGGGTAATACCTGAAATGGGGTCTTTGGCAGCCATCAACTCAGACTGTTCATGTTATCATATAACATATGCTTTGACATTGCTAAAATTCACCAA
This sequence comes from Semisulcospira habei, assembly GCA_036245525.1. Lineage (NCBI taxonomy): Eukaryota > Metazoa > Mollusca > Gastropoda > Semisulcospiridae > Semisulcospira > Semisulcospira habei. The sequence goes on along the minus strand of BTPG01000005.1, from coordinate 92,943,332 downwards.
TCCAACAGGTTATGAGTGTTGTCTTGCCTCACCCAAGAGTGCACTTTTCTTCACAACTGATGTGAGTTGGCACATGCTGGGGGTTTACCACTGATTTTTGAGGAAGGAACTCTCCTGCATACAAAGGAGAAGAAGAACAGAAAAATCTTTAATTTTGCGACATTCAAACTTGAACATTTAAGTTAGCCGTTTTGTCCAGCATTATTGTAATCCATACTTAGAACATTTATCTCAATATTGTCAACTGATAACCCTTTGCTGTCTGGGGTAGATCACTTTAACCCATTTAGCCCCAACACCCTACAGCAGGAGACTGATCATGATAATTCAAGGGTAGTGCCAGATTAGCTTGGCACCTTCAGGCGCCAAGCTAATCTGGCACTACCCTTGAATTATCATGGTCAGTCCACTTCCTGCAACTGATACATAGTCGTTCAGTAACTCTCCCGAAATTTGGGAAAAGCACCCGTGGGGCTAAAAGGGTTAAGGTAAACATCTGTTGAAGAGCTGAATATATGTCTGCCATTTAACAGATTAGTATCCTGCTGAGTGGTGTGTGTTGTAATGGTGTATTCTGTCTCAAATTGTTTGAATCTCACCGCACACCCAAAAAATCCATTTATATACACCCCTCTTGTGCATGCAGTGACAGGTACTGTATGCAGTACCAATAAACAAGGGGGTTGAATCTTCTTGATTCACATTTTCTCCAGACAGGGGCCAGCATCTCTCAGCTGACGCAGACATACGAGGTGGAGTTTTTTCAGGACATGATGGCAATGAACGTGTCGGCGCCAACAGCCCTGACACGTGTGACGGAGCACATACCACACATTATTAGCTTTGTGCAGGGCATCATCAAGAAGGGCCTTGCCTATGTCACTGCAGACGGTAAGATGGGTGGATCCATCTCCTGTGACTTCAGTGTTGTTCACCCATTAAAATCTCACTACAAGATCTTTATTGTAGCCCATTTGCTGCCATTGGATGCAGAGTGTGTTTATGAAATCTGTATTAACTCATTTAGCGCTAACGCCCTACATCAGGAGATGGATTGACCATGATAATTCAAGGGTAGTGCCAGATTAGTGCCAGGCACCAAGCTAATCTGGCACTACCCTTGAATTATCATGATCAATCCACCTACTGCAACTGGTACATAGTCATTAAGTAACACTTTCAACATTTTGGAAATGCACCCGTTGGGCTAAATCAATGGGTTAATTAAACACAGAAGAGCCCCAGCTGTCCCAGTAGCATGGATTTACAGTGGTGTTAGCAAGAGGTGCAGATCCTCACAAGCCCCTGCTACTGCAGGGGCTTATGAGGATCATTTGAATTGTATTCACTTTTTCTCGGCAGCAAAGGGGTTAGGTTGATCTGTATTAAATGAATCTTTATGGCTCGAGGGTGGTGCCACAGCAGCTCGGCACTTCTGGGTGCCAAGCTGTTCTGGCACCACCTGTTAACAATATTAAGCTGTCTGTCTCTTGAACTTTTAAATAAATAAATAAGAACAATAACTTCCAAATTTGGCAATTATTTCTACATTTGGGCTCGATCTATTAAGGGGTTTCTATACCCCAAAGGAAAACATAGTTGTACATGGGCCAGCTAAGACCAATGCCAACCAGAAGATATCTTTGATGTATTTGATTACATAATTTTCTGCACTTCAGCTTATACCCCACCCCCCATTGTTGATTTTGAATAAAAAATGATTGCATCCCCCATGCCAAATTTGATGACTACCCAGGTTTTTTGTGTGTTGGTTGTTGTTTTTCTTGGTGTCTCGATACATGTTACACCCTCATTTGTATGTGCTACGTGGAAGCTGACAGTGTGTAGTTCTTGGCAGACACTTGAGTCATTTTAAACTAGATTTAACACTTTTACTATACCTTTAACCCATTTAGCCCCAGCGCCCTACAGCAGGCGATGGATTGACCATGATAATTCAAGGGTAGTGCCAGATTAGCTTGGCACCTTCAGGTGCCAAGCTAATCTGGCACTACCCTTGAATTATCATGGTCAATCATCCTCTGCAACTGGTACATGGTCATTGGGCAACAAAATTTGAGAAATGGGACCTTGGGGCTAAAAGGATTAAGAATGCATTAAGTTTCAATCCTTTTTTTGATATCCACCCATTTTTCTTTGTGTGCTTTGCAGGTAGTGTTTACTTTGATGTGTTGAAGTATGGGCAATATGGGCAGATGAAGCAAGTAGTCTATGATCCTGACAAAGCAAGTGAGTGCATCAAGATGTTTCTTTCAGCAGCAGTTAAAAAGGAATAGGGCTCGGGAAGTTGCCCGCATTGCCTAAGAGTGTCGGCTGCCGCACCGCCATCTTGAGAGGATACGCTAGCCTGGCGATAGACTTCAGATAGTAGCGAAATAGTGTTTCAACACGTTTTTCTTCATGTTTCTTCCTCTTTGGAAACAAACAAAAACAGATTCTGGTTAGCGGTTTCCTACGGTGATGGCAAGACTTGCTGTTATTGCCTATAGCACGTCAGGACTTTCCTGACATTGTCCTGACAGTGATTTCTCGATGAGCGCATGAGTCACGTATCCTCTCAAGATGGCCGCCATGACTAGCATGATGACATAGCTTCCCGAGCCCTATTGCAGACTTTAGAAGGTTCTGAGTTTGTTGCATACCCATGAAGAAATGAAATAATCGCAAGCACTGTATGCTTTTTGCTAATAACAATCATTGTGATTCATTTACAGGCTGTATCTGTCCTGTTGGCAAGTGAAATTGCAAGTCAAACTTCAATTAATTTGGGGGAGGGGCACTGTAACGCACGCAGACTCGCCCCAATCGCACGTACAGACTCTCGCATAACAGACGCATACACCACCACTGACTCAGTCGGTCACATTCACGCAGTATAACACAAACACTAGCTCTCTCTCCTGTGGGCTTTTATAAAAAATAAACAACAAAAACACTCAAAAGATTATGTACACCACACCATCCCACTACAAGCACATGAACACCGCATACACATACACAACGTAAAAGCCAGGCTAGGTAATGGTCTCTCACAATCCAACCTGTTTCACTGGTGTTCTTGTTTTGCAACGTTCTGTCCTTCCACGTCTAGGTGTGTAGTTCTTGTGTCGCGTGCTTCCGAGTCGTCCCGTTTCTCGTACTGTGGACGTCCTCCTGACTTCGTAGCGCAGTCCCTGATGACCCGGGTGTCTCGACGCCGGTCGCTCACTCCCTGAGTGATGAAATGACCTCGCAGTAGGTCCTTTGGTGGTAGCCTCTGTTGACTGACGTCTCGGCGTCCGTCGCTCCGCTCCACACAAGAACTCTGTACACACAGTCCTAATATCATAACACTTGCCAAACGCACACACAACTTGAATAATATGAGGTACCTTACGTAACCTGGCTGATACAAATAACTCTCACACATTCATTCACACACACGTGCTTTATAACCCGAACTACTTCGCAACACACCGTAACTCTGTCTCTACAATGAAACAGACTATAACCTGACACTCTCGCCACACACTATTCCATACATTGGAAAGACTATACTTAACCATGTTAAGTAACACTTAACACTCCCAAGGCGAGCCACAAGTTATGTGGAGTTTCGGTTGTGGTTAACAGCCTGGAGAGGGATGGGCTCCGCCAGGTTCTTTTGCCCAAGACACACTACATGCAATGGCCAAGACAAGAAGTTTTCCAGGAGCAGACATTGGAAGCGACCATGACTTAGTGATGATGACCTTCCGACTCTGCCTAAAGAAGGTCAGCAAGCAGGGTCCCACCAGAATCAAGTTTGACCTCGAGAAACTGAAAGACCCAGAGGTAGCAGAAGCCTTCCAGGCAAAGATAGGAGGTAAATTCGCGCCACTGCTACTTCTAGGTGCAGAAGACATGGATGTGGACACACTGATCGACACATTTAACACTGCTGTAACCCAAACAGCCAGTGAGATCCTTGGCAAACACCGACAAGCAAAGAAACCTTGGGTTACAGCTGACATCTTTGTTCTATGTGACAAGCGTCGAGAATTAAAGAAAAAGAAATCAGAGGTAGAAGGAGTTAAACAATACAGAGAAATTAACCAGGATATCAAGAAAAGCATGAAAAAGGCAAAGAATAAGTGGATTGAAGATCAGTGTAAACACATAGAAGAAAATCTGAACAAAAATAATAGCAAAAAAGCATACCAGCTGGTGAAAGACCTGACCAGTGTAAAACAAGGACACTCCTCGATCATTCAAGATGGTGAAGGGAACTGTCTTATGGAAGACCAAGACATGCTGAAGAGATGGACAGAGTACTGCTCAGATTTGTACAACCACCGAGCTACAGGGGACCCAGGCATACTTGTCAACTCACCCGTGACCAACAATGGCAACTATCCCATTCTCCGAGAAGAAGTAGAGGCTGCAGTGAAGTCGCTGATAAAAGGGAAGGCAGCAGGAGCAGACAACATCCCTGCAGAACTAGTCCAAGAAGGGGGAGAAGACATGATGAGCACCTTACTAACAATCTGCAATCAGATCTGGCAGTCAGGGGATTGGCCCACACCATGGACCCAATCACTTATAATAACTCCCAAAAAAAGGCAAATTACATCAATGGCAGAATTATTGCATGATCAGTCTTATAGGCCACCCAAGCAAAGTCATGTTAAAGATCCTACTGAACAGGCTGAAGCCACAGGCAGATGAAACAGGCAGGCTTCAGACCAGGGCGCAGCACAACTGAGCAGATCTTCATCCTGAGAGTACTATGTGAGAGGTACCTCCAGCACCAGCAAGACCTCTATCATGTCTTTGTGGATTTTTAGAAAGCGTTTGACAGGGTGTGGCATGCAGCCCTTTGGTCCACCATGAAGCTATACAACATCAATGCCAACCTGATCAAAGTCATAGCAAACCTCTACAACAAGGCCACTAGCGCAGTCTGCTTCAATGGCAAAATAGGAAATTGGTTTAGGACTACAGTTGGAGTCAGACAAGGCTGCTTGCTCTCACCTACTCTTTTCAACATCTTCTTGGAAAGAATCATGACAGACGCTCTGAAAGATCATGAAGGAACCGTCGGTATTGGAGGCAGAACAATCATGAACTTGTGCTTTGCGGACGACATTGATGGCCTTGCAGGAACAGAGACAGAGCTAGCTCAGTTGGTGGAAAAGCTGGACAGTACAGCCATTGCGTATGGGATGGAAATCAGTGCAGAGAAGACCAAACTGGTGATCAATAACGCCAGTGGCATTGGCACTGAAATCATGGTTGGAGGCCAAAAACTAGAAACAGTTAATAAATTCAAATACTTAGGAGCCATTGTGACAGATGAGGATCAAAACCAGAAATACTGTCCAGGATTGCGCAGACAACAACAGCACTGACAAGATTGAAGACCATATGGAAGGACAGAAACATCACACTCTGCTCTAAGATCAGACTGATGCGCTCCTTGGTCATCTCAGTGTTCTTGTATGCCTGCGAGTCATGGACTCTTAACAGCAGACCTTGAAAGGAGGATACAAATGAGAAATGAGAAGTTTTCGAAGGCTGTTTGGCATCTCATACAGAGATCACGTCACAAACGAGGAAGTGGGAAGCAGAATCAGGCAAGCCATCCGGCCCTATGAAGACTTATTAGCCATTGTGAAAAAACGCAAACTGAAGTGGTATGGGCATGTCACGCGTTCAGCAGGGCTTGCCAAAACAATCCTGCAAAGCACTGTGCAAGGAGGACGAAGGAGAGGAAGACAGAGGAAAAGATGGGAGGACAATATCTCAGAGTGGACAGGACTGAAACTTGGCGATACGCTGAGAATGGCAGAGAATAGAGAGGAATGGAGGGAGATGGTTGCCAAGTCATCAGTGGTGCCCCAACGGTCGGCAAGACTACGGGATATAGATAGATAGATAAGTGCCAAAAGGTGCACACAAAAAAATGATGGTAAAAAATAAAATTTGACATGAGTATCATTAAGTGTTTTTTTTATAATGTACATTGTACTGGGAATGTGCCTGTGAAATAAGAAGATAATAACTTAAATGATTTTTGAGAAAATGAAGTTTGAATGTTAAAAGTCATTATTATTGAAATGTGGCAAATAGTCAAATGTCAGATCTTGCGACAAAAATTGGGCCACTTGCACATTTTTTGCCAGCTTACAAAACTTTGATGTAAGAGTAATTTCAAAGCCGATGAAAGACATTATGAAAGTGAAACGAAGTATCTACGTCATATCCGGTTAAATCAGCGTGCTTTTTTTGCTGGACAAATGCTTGCAGAAACTATGGTACTGCTGTTGCAACAAACCTGACAGCAATAAACAAAAAGGGGGCTCACCTTCAAGTTTTGGGGACACATGGATAATTAGAACAATGTTCCCTGAACAAATAAACATGGTCAGCATCAGGTTTGTTGGCGTTGCTTTTGCACGCAAGATCGACGAAGACCGATGGCATGTCAGTGTCCATTTTCCAAGGCAGAATTTTTGTGGTGAAATGAGATGTTTTAGTACTCTGCCACTTGTCAAATTGCTTGTTAAGTGCAGCAGTTATTTCCAGTATATCTTCAATCACACACACACACACATTCCACATGTCAAATTCAGCACATGCCTTTTTTAACAGTTTTTATTTTCAGTCAAAAGAGATCACTCACTGCTTGCGCACCTTTTGGCACTTAGTCATATCAGATTCCAAACAAAGTTAGCATTCAAGAGCATTCAAGCTTTATGCAGCATGTCTTAAATGCTAACTTCGTTTGCTGCATATCCTTATGTCGTAGAGGAATTACACAGAAATTAATGTTGTCACAGGTGATGAGTTGAAGAAAAACCCTCTTGACTTTGCACTGTGGAAAGGATCCAAGGAAGGCGAGCCATTTTGGACAAGTCCATGGGGGAATGGCCGTCCAGGCTGGCACATAGAGTGTTCAGCCATGGCAAGGTGAGATGTTGTTGCTTGCATTCTTGTGCTAAACTCAATACTGGATCACCCAGAAGAGCGAAAGGGTTGCATATGTGACTGCATTTCATTACATCACCATAAAAGTGGACAGTTTGACTTACCGATAATGGGATATTATCTCAGTTTCCAGAGAATGCAAGTTGTTATGCCAGGGAACAAGGGAAGTCAAAACACAGCTGCAGACCAAGCTTAAACACCAGACAAACCCCACTGCAGCCATGACTTCAGACCTCACTCTGTCAGAACTCAATGATGCGATCAGGAAACTCAAGACCAGGAAAGCCCTAGGGAAAGATGGAGTCTGCAATGAAATGATCAAGCATCTTGGACCAACTGCCAGAAGGAAACTGCTTGAACTCTTTAATCTTTCATGGAGAAAGGGTATTTTTCCATCAGTCTGGAAGGAGGCCACCATTGCACCCATACCCAAGAAAGGAAAAAGACTCAAACAGGAAGTCCAGCTACAGACCTGTCCGCCTGCTAAGCTGCCTTGGCAAGACTCTTGAGCGCATGATCAACAAGAGACTTCTGTGGCATCTGGAAGCCAACAAACTGATCACCAAAGAACAGACAGCCTTCAGGAAGAACAGAAGTACTGAAGACCAGCTCATCTACCTTGCACAATCGATAGAAAATGCCTTCTAGGAAAAGAAGAAAGTAGTCGCCACCTTCGTTGACCTCTCCAAAGCGTTTGACAAGGTGTGAAAGAGGGTCTTCTTCTGAAACTATTGACGGCAGGAGTTGCCGGGCAAATGTTCATCTGGATCAGGAGTTTCCTCAGCCACAGAACAGGGAGGGTCAAGCTGGGTGACAGCCTGAGCTACACCATCAAGATCAGAGAAGGTGTTCCCCAAGGAGGTGTGATTTCCCCCACCCTCTTCCTCATCTTCATTAATGACATCACTGATGGCCTCTCCAGACACATCACGAAAGCCTCCATGCTGACGACTTTGCCATGTGGAACGCCTCAGAGACCACTCCAACTGCTACAGTCAGAATGCAAGAGGCAACAACACCTCCAGATGGGCGAGGGTGTTGTGTGTCACCATCAACGGTCAGAAGACAGTCTCCACTTGCTTCTCCCTCTCCAACTCCAAAGAATCCCTCAAACTAACGGTCAACAACCAAGATGTCCCCCAGGATGACACTCCCACCTATCTTGGTGTCAAACTAGACAAGAAACTGACCTGGAATCCACACATCAAAGAGGCGGAGAGGAAGGCCACGAGAAGATTGTCTCTCATGAAGAAACTGGCAGGCACCAAATGGGGAGCAAACAGCAGCATCCTCAATCAGGCGTACACAGGAAACATCCGTCCTGTGATGGAGTATGGCTCAGCAGCCTGGGCCACTGTTGCCAAGAGCAACACGAGCAGGTTGGCCAGAGTGCAGAATGCAGGCATGTGCATCATCACAGGCGGGCTAAAAACGACGGCCATCCACACCTTAGAAACCACCACTGGTCTTCACTGCCTAGACAAAAGACGGGAGAAGAAGGTCCTTGCTCACAGTGAAAAGTTGCACAGACTGCCCACCCACCTAGTCCATCAGCAGCTCCAAGAACAAATAAAGAACAGGCTGAAGAGGAGCAGTTTCAACCACCTCACAAAACAACTCACAAGAGCTCACCAGGACACCATCTACAATGCCTCAGATGGTCGAGAACCTCTTCAAGCTACTGAGGACTGGAACACCTCCCAGGAAAACGTGCTGTTTGTTACTGATGTCCCAGGAATAGCCAGCACAGAATCCCAGTCAGAAGCCATCCTCAGGTCTCTCACACTGGAAATGCTGCACCGAGATTACAATACATCAGTCTTCACAGATGGATCCTCAGACGCAGCTGTCAAGAATGGAGGCAGTGGAATTTCCATCCGCTACCCAGATGGACGCACCACATCCAAATCCCTGCCTGCGGGAAGACTGTCAACCAACTACCAGGCTGAACTCACTGCTCTGCGAGAGGCTGCCAGCATTGTCGGTGCAGATGATCCCCTGCCCTCACATGTCGTTTTCCTGACTGACTGCAGATCCACCATCCAAAGCCTGCAGTCCCCCAGTGAGCAGCTGGAGAAAGAAACACTGCACCTGTGCAACAAGTGGCTGTTCAGTGGGTACCTGCTCACTGTGGACTATCAGGAAACGAGGAGGCAGACAGACTCACCAAGTCCGGCAGCAAGCTTGAGCAGCCAAACCAACCGATGTCCTTCCAGGAAGTCAAAACCCTCATTAAGCGGCACTATCATGCAGACTGGCAGACCCAACACAACCCACCATCTGATGACCAGTTAAGACACCTCCAGCGCCACCAACAGACCACCATATTCCGTCTAAGGACTGGTCACTGCCAACTGCGTGCTCACTTGTACCGCCTTGGACTGTCACACACTGCAGACTGCTTGTGTGAAACTGGTTTACAGACCCCAGAGCATGTACTGCAGTCCTGTCACCTGTAACAAGACGCCAGGATACAGCACTGGCCATATGGGGCGACGCTGTCAGAGAAACTCTGGGGCTCCATTCTAGACCTACTACAAACCACGAACTTCATCTCAACAACCAATCTTGACATCTGAGGCAGAAACTCGGGAACGCTGAAGAAGAAGAAGAAGTTATGTCAGGAGTTTAATTAAGATAATCCCTCTATGTGATGCTATACTGGTAAAAAAAAGTTTACTGTCACCTCAGTGGCTGAAGTCAATGGATGACAGTGTCCTTTGTGTGAGGCAAGATGCCTGGTTTGCTATATTGCTGGTTTGAGTATTGGTCATATGACACAGGGTACTATAAACCTGACTCAGAATTAGGTCAGACAAGCAAGGGCCTGAAGGAAGGCAGTGCATACAATCAAGGCTGTGATCTATGCCAGGGACTTTTAGTATTTTGCGAGTAAATACTGCAGTGTAAGGAGATTGTACACACAGAGAGGTTCAGTTAACCTCCTGGCCACTGGTAGCGCTCTTTGTAAAGGTGATTCCTGCAGGAATCACCCCCCTGGCCGCATGTAACACCCTCTGTGGAGGTGATCTTTTTAGGAATCATCTCCACAGAGGGCGCTACCAGTGACCTGGTGGGTTGAACTTCACTGTATAACCTTTATGTTCTATACACTCACATGGACATGAGATGCATGTATAATGTAATGGGTATGGGTATTAATGCTTTGTTAATATGTGTTCTTTAAAATTTTGCTTTATGATTGTGCTTACTAGCTGTTTTGTGTATGGAACAATATTTTCCAGACTTGGGAAATAAAGTATTCATATATATACATACATGTATTTCGTATTCATATCACAAATGATTTCCCTCAATTTGAGGATTTCTAGTGAGCTGATCTCTGCCAAAAAGCAGTAGGCATAGATTTTCAGGAGCCCCAGCAACTCCAGAGGCTTGTGAGCATTTTTATCCTTTGTATCAGGCTGAATGAGTGTCCTAATTTGTTTTTCAGGGGTTTTGTTTCCATTTTTTCCTCAATATGTTACAGGAAATCTTTTAATGACCCTCATACATATACCATAATTTGTTTCCTAAAAACACATTACCGATGGTATTACTAATAGGAATGGTTTCTTAGCTAGTCTAATTTTAGCCCAAAATTGTTGTGTATGAGTATGGACATGATGGCAGTTGAGGGGCGCCATAGCTTAGGCGGAAACCCGGGTAGCCTCCCTTCCGGTCCAACCACGCATGCGCTCAGCGCTTAATACCTCAGTTAGTTTCTTTGCTAGTCAGGGAAAGGTTGTGTACGTCTGTGACTCTAGCTTCGAACTGTGTCCTGTTGTGAAGTGAAGAAGAGAAAGAGAAAAACTGGTCATGTAGTTGTGGGAGGTGTTCCTACTCCTGCCTTGGGTTAGGCTTGGACGCTTTCGTGTGGATTTCATCGGTCTGGGGACTTAGACCTGTCGAGACGGCACCATTGTGAACTGTGCTCATGCTTCTCGTGGCCGGTCGGGACTTAGTGCGTTCACACTTTGTGTGTCCGGAACTTTTTCCTTCGCTCCCTCGCCTATTCTCGGATTGTCCGGTGTTGGCTGGACGCTTCCTGTTTTTCCTCGAAACTATTCCTAGCTACTGGAACTGGTCGTGCCAGTGGCGCCTGCGTTGACTCCGGATTTCGTCAGTCTGGGGACTTAGACCTGTCGAGACGGCACCATTGTGAACTGTGCTCACGCTTCTCGTGGCCGGTCGGGACTTAGTGCGTTCGCACTTTGTGTGTCCGGAACTTTTTCCTTCGCTCCCTCGCCTATTCTCGGATTGTCCGGTGTTGGCTGGACGCTTCCTGTTTTTCCTCGAAACTATTCCTAGCAACTGGAACCGGTCGTGCCAGTGGCGCCTGCGTTGACGCCTGCGTTGACTCCGGCCGCCGTACGCGAGCCTGCCTTCATCCATGTAGCCTGGACTCGGCGGTGTTCTGGTTGGTCTTTGACCTGTGTTGGTGCCCTGCTTCTTCGGATGGCAAGGTAAAACCTTGGTTATTGCCTACGTCAGGCGCTCAAGGGTGGGGGTAGAGCGCCGGGCGTTGGCTTACGCTCTGCACTTAAATTTCGTTCGTACGCGCGGATTCGTTTGCGGGCCCGCGGGGGCACGCTCGCTCGTATTTCATTGTGCAATATGTTTTGCAGTTGGCAAGTCCACACCTGCACGCAATGTGCGCAGTTCCAGTGGCCGAGTGATGAGCATGCTGTTTGCCTGCCCTGTTCCGGATGTGCCTCCACCCACCCGTGCCCAGTCTGCGCCCCATGGCTGGAAGAACAGTGGACCCAGCTTTGGAGTTTCTACGGCCGCGAACAGCCGACACCGGCACGGAGAAAAGATCCAACACCGGTAAGCGCCACAGACCAGTCAAGTGGCCCTTACCGTGTGTCTGAGCCGTCACCGCCGTGACTTCGGCCGCGAGCCCGAGCTTTAGTACCGGCAGCCACCACAGTCCAATCGAGTGCTCTCTGTGCGGTCTAGGATCCTCGCCCATCATGGGCTAGGCCCCGAGACAAGACACCGGTAGCCACCACAGTCCAGTCGAGTGGTGTCTACCCGGTGCTGACGACCTTACAGGCACAAGATAAGGAACAGGTACGAGCTCCAGCACCGGTAGACATCACAGGCCCGACGAGTACGCCACACAGGGTCGCCGACCCGCATACACCACAGGTTGGTCCAGCTGCTCCTGCCCCCTCGCCCGCCACTAGAGACCAATGCAGAGCTTCGGCACCACGCTCCAGTCTTAGTGTTCGGACACCTAGATCGCACAAGTCTGCTCACCGGACACGCTCCCGTTCCCGGATACGAAGCAGTCGACTCGGCACGGCTTCACACCGAGACACACCCCGTCCACGGCCCGAGTGGACCCCAGCTGCCCGACGTCGTTCGCGCTCTAGGGACAGGTCTAGGGACAGGTTGACTCACCGACGGACTGCTTCCCACCGCTCGGATTCTAGCCGATCTTCGCGGGCGCCTTCCAGGTACGACTTGACACTCCGGTCAGCGTCGTGCCGACTTAGACGTTCCCGGTCCCCACGACACTGCTCCCGCTCTGGCTCCTGCTCCAGCTCCAGGCGTACCAGTGCCACCCGCCGTGACTGCTCTCAGCACTTTAGCAGGTCCGGGTGACGTGTTTCCCCCTCGTCGTCGAACGCTTCACGGGACCCTTCGTCAGTTCGGCCCTTTCGACACTGCTCCCGTGTGAGAAGGATGCCTCCCAGGGCGACGATCACCTCCCGGGACACCGCCGATGGGAATCTTGTGCCTCGTCTTGGAGTAGAATCAGCCCCTCGCGCGGCGCCTGTAGAGGACGACGCCCTCAGCCTGAACCCCAAGGACTCGGTGTCGGTGCTTCTCCCGGTTACCAGCCCCGCCCCGTCCGGTCTAACGGTGACGAGGATTTTCTGCCAGCTTCCATCGGACATAGGTTGGAGACGTTATTGGCCCTTGACGAAGCGGCGCGTCTCATCGCAGCTTGCCTCCCTGCGGACGACTGCCCACCCTCCCGCCTACTCAAGAGGAAAGCCTCCGCCTATGTCGACGTGGACCGACAAACCAAGCGGTTCAAGTCTCTTCCCCAGCCGCCGGGTTTCCCGGAGCTACATGAGGCGTTTTCTGATCATCTAGCGCAAGGTGCCTGTGGTTCGGGATTCTTCACGGACTCCAAGTGGCCGACAGGTTTGGATATCTCCTTTCATCAGTCCTGGTACGCGGGCCACTCACAGCACTTCTCCTGCCCTCTTCCGACGGTGGACCCCACGGCTGTGGCCTTCGCGGGTGCTACCTTACGTCAGTCCCTCCTCCCCAGTGTAGAACAAACAGTGACTCTCATCCGGAACGCCCTGGCTTCCGCGGGATTCCTGGACTTGGTCACGCAAACCATCGTTCGCCATGTCGAGGACGCTTGGCATCCGTCGATTTCTGCTCTGCTGGGAGACCTGCTCGCCCTGGCGGTCTCAGGGAACCGTGCTGCTTACCACTCCGCCGTCAACGCCATGGCAGCGGCTGCCAACTGTGACTTGCTGCGTCGGGATGCGATCCTCCGTTCCTGCCCCATCCCTCAGGACGTGAAGTCTCAGCTTCGTCAGGCGCCCCTCGGCGGTGACTTCCTGTTCGGCCCCACCTGGATCACGGTCAAGGAAGCTAACAAGGACTCCTAGCCCAGCCGCACCGTTCCGGCTTCCTTTCGAACAGCCCGCAAGGCCCCGGGTCGCGCCCTGCTGACGACTAGACCCGCCCCTCGCCCTTTCACCAGAGGTGGACGTCTTCCCCCCCCCAGAGCTCCAGCCTTCCCTCACGCCCGCCCTCTCCCTGGCGCCGCGCCCACCCCCCCTTGCTCGGACCTGGCCCAAGCCTGCCCGTCGCCCCGGGCGGGGCAGGGCCCACTGACTGCCGCACTCTTCGACCCCCGCCGACCTCTTCCGGGTCTCCTGTCGGCGGGAGGCTGGCGCTTCACAGCGACGTTTGGCAATCGCTACTACCAGACGACCCGTGGATTCTCACGACAATCTCCGAGGGACTTCTGATCTCCTTCTGGTCCCCGCCCCCCCTGCACTGTTCTCCGGTGTGGACTTCGGTACCGGCCGACCAGCTCAGAGCCGAGGCCCTGTGCAGCGAAGAAGTAGCTGCCTTGCTTCAGAAGTCCGCCATGGAGGCGGTGACGTGACACGACTCCCCAGCATTCTACAGCCGGCTCTTTGTGGTGCCCAAGCCGGGCGGCAAGTGGCGTCCTGTCATAGATCTCTCAGCGCTCAACAAGTTCATCGTCGCGCTGTCCTTCCGCATGGAGACCGCCCGGGCCCCGTCGCTCCGCAGTGCAGCCCATGGACTTTGCCGTCAGCCTGGACCTGGCAGATGCGTATCTTCACGTTCCCATGCACCCAGCCTCCAGACGTTATCTACGCTTCGCTTTCGAGGGGGTGGTCTACCAGTTCCGCGCTGCCTTTCGGCCTCAACCTCAGCCCTTGGGTCTTCACTCGCATTATGGACGCAGTGGTAGCCAGAGCCCGACGAACGTCCACGAGCCCCACGTCGAACTACCTGGACGACCTGCTGTTGAGGAACCAGACCGAGTCCACCTTGAATGAAGACCGAGATGCCCTGCTTCGGCTCCTTGAGACTCTGGGCTTCCTGGTCAACTTCGGCAAGTCCGACCTCGTACCGTCGCGCCACTTCGTGCACCTAGGTATGGAGTTCTGCACCGACCTCAAGATCGTCCGGCTGCCGGAACCACGCATCCAGAAGTTGGTGAATCTAGCACGGCAGGTGTCCCAGACGACTACGATCCCCGCCAGGCAGTGGCTTCAGCTCCTGGGTCTGATGAGTGCCTCAGCAGATCTGATCCCTTTAGGACGTCTCTACTCAGTCCTTCACTGGCGGCCTACGACGTCCGACCTCGAGGCTCCGGTGCCGGTCCCATCTATGCTCCGTCCTCACCTTCTTCGCTGGGCGGATCCCACCTGGCTCGCGACGGGAGTGCTGCTGTTCTCGCCACCTCCTGCCCTCTCCCTCTGCGTCGACGCGAGCCTCTCCGGTTGGGGAGCACACCTCCTGCCTTCGTTTGAGACTGCCTCTGACCTGTGGCCCCTGGAATCGCTGTCCCGACACATCAACTGGTTGGAACTGAAGGCGGTCTGGCAAGCCCTCCTTGCATGGGAACCTAGCCTTCTACATCAGGAGATACTGGTGCTGTCGGACAACTCCACGGTCGTCGCCTACATCCAGAAGCAGGGCGGGACCCGCTCTCCCTCCCTCTGCATCTTCCTCTACCAAGTGCTCTGGTGGTGCGAGGATCGGGACATCACTCTCCGAGCGCGTCACATTCCGGGTCATCTGAATGTGCTAGCCGACTCCCTCTCCCGACGCGGACAGCTTCTCCATACCGAGTGGTCGCTGCGTCCAGACATTTTTCGGTTGATCAGCGCAGCCTGGGAGACACCCATGATCGACCTTGTCGCCACGAGATGGAATCGCCAGCTCCCTCTCTTCGTCTCGCTCATCCCAGACCCTCTTGCCTGGGTAGTCAACGCTCTCTCCATCCCTTGGGACGGTCTGGTCGCCTACGCCTACATGCCGATGGTGCTTGTCCCCAAGGTCCTACTCAAGCTCAGAGGGTGCAACGCGATCCTGTTCCTGGTGGCTCCGGTCTGCTGGACCAAGTCGTGGACGACCGACCTCCTGAACTTCGCCACGGTCCCCCCGCTACCGCTCCCCACACAGCACACGATGCTCAAGCAACCATGGCAGGCGCTGTACCACCCATGCCCCGAGCGTCTCCTCCTCCACGCCTGGAGGTTGTCCAGTAAGCCCTCTCCGCTAGAGGCTTCTCAGGTGCGGCAGTGGACGCGATCGCTACAGCCCACAGAACCTTGACCAGACGAGTCTACGAAGGCAAGTGGAGAGTACTCTGCGCCTGGTGTGACGAACGACGCCTCTCCCCCATCGATTTGACAGTTCCTCAGCTGGCGGATTTCTTCCTCTGGCTGTTTAATGACCAGCGGCTAGCGCCGATCACCATCCGGGGCTACCTGGCCATGATCGCTGACACGTACAGGCATCTGGGACGACCCGACCCGGGTTCCTGCAAAGACCTTGCTGACCTCACGGCCCACTTCGGTCTACAGCGTCCCACTCTGCGCTCCCTGGTGCCGCGATGGGACCTGCCTTGGGTTCTTACTTGGCTCAACTCCGCCCGCTTCGAGCTGATCCAGTTGGCAAGACTACCAGACGTGATGCGAAAGACCTTATGGCCCTCGCGTCAGCCTCCAGGGTCAGCGAGCTACACGCCCTTTCAGCATGCCCCGGCTGTTTGCAGTTCTGGACGGACGGTTTGGTTCAACTGCTACCCAACCCGGCCTTTCTAGCCAAGACCAGATCTCCTTTGGCTGCCCCTCAATTGGTCACCATACAACCATTAAGAGACCCAGGCTCCACCCGTGAGTCCAGACAACAGGACCCGGTGTGGGCCTTACGTGTGTACCTGCGCCGGACCAAACCACTACGCAGGGGGCGCACCCGCCTTTTTCTCCCTCTGTCCCCAGGTAGAAATGACATCTCAGCCCAGACGATATCCTCCTGGCTTCGGTGGGTGATACGATCTGCCTACCAGGAACTCGCCCCTGATACAGCCAAACGCATGAACATCAGGGCGCACGAGATCAGAGCCATGGCCGCAAGCCTAGCATTCGACCGCAACTGTGCTATCAAAGACATTGTGGCGGCCTTGGGTTGGCGAGCGGAGACCACCTTCGCACGCTTCTACCTGAGGGACCTCTCCGGCCAGCGCCAGAACCTTTCGCTGGTGGGGGACATTGTCGCGGCGCAACACTCCCTCCCGGCGCCCTAGGCGCCGTAAGTATCTTTGCTAAAATTAGAGGGAGGTTGCTTGGGGAGGGCGGCTCCAGTAGCATCGATGGCTGGGGGTAGGGGCGTTATAGCGGCACCCGCCTCCTCTTCGGGATTCTTCCTATTAGTAATACCATCGGTAATGTGTTTTGAGGAAACAAATGTATTTTTCTTTAAAATGAATTTTTTCGAAAAATACTTACCGATGGTATTACTCGAAGATCCCTCCCACCTAGAGGTGCATGGTATTACCGTATACCGGTATTATATCAGTTCGGAAGCCTCTCAATACGGTATACCGGTACGGTCCGGGAAGGGTCGGTATACCGCGAATTGCAATAGAAAACGAAAGTAAACTTCTTTTTTTTAATAAACCGAAAGTAAACGTTTTTTCCTAGAACAAAGAGGCAGTTCCATGAAAGTGTGGCAAACAAAGGCACAATGGCTGAAAGCGAGTACACGATTGTGGCAAATGCTAAAGCAAAGGCCCCTATATGGAAGCACTTTGGAGTCAGAAAAAGAAAAAATGACGGTTCGATAGTGGAGAATATGGCGGTGTGCTTGACGTGCAATGGCGATGTAAAAACTGCTGGTGGAACCTCCAACATGAACACCCACATCAGGAGACACCATCCACAGTTATTGATTACCACACAGACGGAAACCTCAAGCTCACAGAGTGAGCAGCCCCCAAAGAAACAACAGCGCCAGCAGACCCTTGCGGGAGCTTTTCAGATCCTGGCGAAAAAGGCAAAATATCCTACAAATTCTCCTCGTGCAAAGGCCATCACAAACCAAATTGCGCTGTTCCTCATCAAAGATTTGCGGCCTTACAAGTTGGTGGAGAACAAGCACTTCCGAAGCCTGATTAAAGCACTCGACGACCGTTACCAGGTTCCTTCTCGTAACCACTTTTCAGAGCTGGCTATCCCTGAGATGTACAAAAACATGAAAGCCAAGGTGATTGATGACCTTCAGAAAGCCGAACAAGTAAGTTATAGTATGATACTGCATGCGTATAAAGTTGTGCATGTTAAAGATTTTTTCTCAATTAGCGGTTCAGTGAAGGTGGGGGGGGGGGGGGAGGGGGGGGGAGGTGGGCTTGCTATATCTGTCGTCTGCAGAATCAGTCAAATAAGTCTGAAATTTTCACTTTGAAAGTCTTGATTATAATTAAATTGCCAGTCTGTCTATAACAAAGTAAGTCCTGTAAAGAAATTACGAGCGTACTAGCACTGAAATTGAAAGGTGATATACTGATAAATCACAACGAGGATGCAAAATAATAGACGTGAATTCCGGTGCAGGTAACTGTGACTACAGATGGATGGACCTCCAGAGCATACGTCACTGTCACTGCTGTGTTGGTGGTTGATTGGCAGATGGTGAACTATGTGCTACCAACAAGACCAATGCCTGAGAGCCATACAGGTAATACAGGTCTCTCTCTCTCTCTCTCTCTCTCTCCGTGTGTGGTGTGTGTATGTGTGTGTTTGTGTGTGTGTGTGTGTGTGTGTTGTGATAAAAGCTGTAAAACAAAAAAATCAACATTTAGGAACGATTGTGAGTTTTTTTTTTCTCCTTTTGTGTACATTTAAAATAACTAGAATTGTGCCCTCTGAGAGGGTGTTTTCGACAGCTGGGGACATTCTGACCAGCCAAAGGGCTACCCTGAACCCAGAGCATGTGGACAAGCTCCTCTTTCTGAAAAAGAACTTGTAAAGTCATGCACTGTTCTTTTCAGAAAGTGGAGACTGTCCTACTGATATGGCTGCCATGCCTAATCGTTTTCGTACAGTTCAATAAAAAAAAAAATAAAAAAAATAAAAAAAAACATTAAAAAGTTTCTCTTAGTAGGAGTGTAATTTTCATTTTGTTTTTTTTTGTTTTTGTTTTTTTTGTTATCCATCCAGAAAGTCTACGTCTGTAGGTTTCATTTAATGATTCAGTGTTTTTTTTCCCCCATAGTATTTGTTTACCTGATTTTGTATTCAAAGTGAACACTGAATAATTAAAGTTTGTTTATAAAAAAACGATCACTGGTGTGTTTGAGTCTGTCTTTTCTCATTTTGTTTCAACTTCTTCATGCATTCTTGTATGTACAAGTGGCCAGATTGTCATCAAATTACATGGGATCGGGGATGGCGGTATACCGTTGGAAAATATCGGTACTGGCAAAAAATATCACGGTATATCGCAGTACGGCCGTCTTCACGGTACACAGCTCTACTCCCACCTCCCCCGCTTGCCGCAGGTCCGCTAAGAAACTGACTGAGGTATTAAGTGCTGAGCGCATGCGTGGTTGGACCGGAAGGGAGGCTACCTGGGTTTCCGCCTAAGCTATGGCGCCCCTCACCTGCCATCATGTCCATACTCGTACACAACAATTTTGGGCTAAAATTAGACTAGCTAAGAAACCATTCCTATTAGTAATACCATCGGTAAGTATTTTTCGAAAAAATTCATTTTAAAGAAATATACATTTTTCCAGCTCTGTTTTCGGATCCAACTTTGACATGCACACCGGGGGAGTGGACTTGATGTTCCCGCACCATGAAAACGAGATTGCTCAATCCCAGGCTCACTTTGGGTGTAAGCAGTGGGTAAACTACTGGATGCATACAGGTCAGGACAGCCTCTTGTCAGAATGTGTACAGTCAGCTTTTAACTGAATCAGTGAGGCGTGCTCGTTCGCCGTGTTTAATACTGGTATTTGTTTAGTATTTAGCATGAAAATCATATTTTAGAGTTTACTGTGTGTGTGCATGTGTTATTTTAGTCTTAGTAACTGACATCAAGGCAAATTCCAATGTTTTTATTGTTTTGTACATGAAAACATATGGCAATAAACTGTCTTATCTTATCTTTGCAAGTCAGAATCTTTTTCTGCAAGAGGCATAGATTTTCTTGAGCCTCTGTGCCACAAGTTTTTGGTTCACGTGTGAAGCAAAAGTGGTCTATGTTTTGGGCCAGTGGTCGTCCATCCGTCGTCTGTCATTCGTCTGCCGTCGTCCATCGTAAACTTCAACATTGGCATTTTCTCTGAGACTATTCAAGCGACATTCTTGAAACTTGGCCCAAGGATACTTTGTGGTATGACCTTTCTAACATAATAATTTGAGTGACCTCTCACAAAGGTCAAGGTCACAAGGGCTCAGGAAATAGCCATACTTTGACAAAAGATATTTTTTCTCAAATACTATTCACAACTTTAAACCCAAATTTGCTACAGAGATACCTGATGGTAAGACCTATCTATGCATACTAATTTGGTTGATCTCTCAGAAAGGTCAAGGGTCAGGAGATCTCAGGAAATAGGTCTAAAATAGCCATATTTTGACAAAAGATGTTTTTTCTCAAATACTATTCACAACTTAAACCCCAAATTTGGTACAGAGATACCTGATGGTAAGACCTATCTATGCATACTAATTTGGATGACCCCTTGGAAAGGTCAAGGGTCACAAGAGGCTGGCAAATGTGTAAATGCTGAGTTTTGATAAAATTGTAGGTATTCCCAAATTTTTGCAAATGTTTCAGCCAAATTTGGCACAAAGCTGATGATAAGACCTTCCTATGCATACTAATTTAGTCGACTCATCACACAATTCAAGGATCACAGGGGGTTGACAGATGTGTGCAAAATGCTTACATTTTCAGAAAACATGGATTTTGCTGCTGCAGAAGCCAGCTCTTGTCATCAAGGTCGCATATATGTAAATCGGTCATGCACATGAGCCATAATGGCTTTGCCTTTCTTGTTAACAAATGTTCTGACATTTTGATTATGAAATGACAGAAGTGCAGGTAAAATGTTTGTTTTTTGTGTTTAACCCTTTGGCCGTCGCTAGCACTTTTTGTCACGATAATTCCTGCAGAAATCATCGCGACAAAAATTGCTACGGACTGCCAAAGGTTTAAGTCTGCATCTCGATGAGGCATGCGACCCCATTAGCCCAGATACAACAGCCCAGATTTGGACTGACCATGATAGTTCAAGAGTGGTGCCGGAATAGCTTGGCACCTCTAGGCCTCTATCATGTTCAGTCTGCCTCCTGAACTGTAACATTAGTCTTTGGGGGACAGATCAAAGTTAACCCTAGCCCTTTCAGCCCCGGGACCCTGCAGCAGGAGATGGATTGATCATGAAAATTCAAGGGTAGTGCCAGATGAGCTTGGCGCCTGAAGGCGCCAAGCTCATTTGGAACTACCCTTGAATTATCATGATCAATCCATCTCCTACAACTGGTACATAGTTGTTGGACAATGCCTGTAAAAGTTTGGAAATGGGGTTGTGGGGTGAAGAGGGTTACGGATTTTTGGCACTGTAGGGTTCACCATGTTAGGACATCAAAGGCTTTTTCTGCCTTCCTATATTTTTTTTTTCACGTTCATTTCTGTAATTGCTCTCTTGATAGTTGATGTTTTCTTGTTATTTGCGTCTGTGTGCAGGCCACCTGTTTATGAAGGATGACAGGGAGAAGATGTCCAAGTCACTGAAGAACACGGTCAGTGTCAGTCAGATGCTGGAGAGCTACACGCCAAACCAGTTCCGCATGCTCTGTCTCCTCACACACTACAGAAATTGTGAGTTTTATTATTCATTTCCCAAATTTGGGAAGTGTTACTTTAATGACTATGTACCAGTTGCAGGAGGTGGATTGACCATGATAATTCAAGGGTAGTGCCAGATTAGCTTGGCGCCTGAAGGCGCCAAGCTAATCTGGCACTACCCTCGAATTATCATGGAATTATCATGGACAATCAATCTCCTGCTGTAGGGGCTCGGGGCCAAATAGGTTAACAATTACCATTTGGCTGTAGGAAGTATTTTTGTCCCAGTGATTCTGGGGGAGCCAGCTCAACAAGAAGCACTAATAGTCAGTGTCCTTGGAGGGTGACATTTGTGTGAAAAATGCATTAATTTGAATAAACCTGAATTTAGCAGGTTCACAAAAGAAACCTTTACTTTTGTTAAGACACTTGAACAGATTACTTATGTGGATCATTATGCATGTGAGCCATAAGGACTTTGCTGTTGTTGTTTGTTTGTTTGTTTGTTGTTGTTTTTGGTTTTTTTTTTTTGGGGGGGGGGTGTTTCCCAATGTCACATTTTAGTATGGGGGTGCTCTGTTTTGCAGCCATTGAATTCAGCAAAGACACGATGGAAAAAGCTGTAGTGGTCATGACACAACTCAACAGTTTTGTTACACAGTGTGATGCTTATGTGCAAGGTAGATTTGACTGTCCAGACATGTCAGATGCAGATTTGTATCAAAGGTAGGACATTTTCAATTGGCTTCAGGCCCCCATGTTTATCTTCATTTTATTTTGTCCACAATTATATGAAGACCTTTTTAGTTTTAAAGTTCATGTACATGTATACTTGTATTCTGATAAACCATTTAGAGTTAATAATAGTTAGGTTTAGGTCAACATTTTCTAATTTTGATGTTGTCTTCTGAAGATGATGATGCAGTTCAGCAGACTGATCAACTGTGAAAGTTCAAGGATGGTGCCAGAATAGCTGGGCGTCTGTAGACACCCAACTATTCTGGCACCATCCTTGAACTTTCGCGATTGATCAATCTGCTGAACTGTGAATGCCAAGCTGTTTTTGCACCACTCATGAGCAATAATTGTCAAAACATCTCCTGGATGGTATAGTATGTAGTATGTCATGGCCTAATGGGTGCACAGATACATGTATAATCAAACCACATCCACACTTTGTTGCACAATGGTCCAGCGAGGGTATTCAGCTGTACTTGATGTTTCTGCAGACTTCACTTTACAAGAGAAACTGCAGAGAAAGCATTTGCTGATGACTTCAACACCCCACGAGCCATAGAGGCTGTCATTGGCCTGATGAAATATGTCAACCAGCTTCTGGGACATAAAACAGAGGTAAACAGTGTCATTTCGGATTACTTTTGGTTGAGTCTTTTGTTTCCTCAAAACACATTACCGATGACATTACTACTAGGAAACGTGCACTTAGCTTACCATTTCAGCCCAAAATTCCGTTGTGTACCTACACGACAAGGGAGGCAACCCAAGGGCGCCGTAGCCAGTACCCGAGTAGCCTCCCTTACCTCCCCATCCAGTGGCGTGAGCGGTGGTGTAATACCAGTTTGTTCGCTTAGCTTACCGTGAACGGACATGTGAAGCTTACTGGATCTTCGGCTGTGTACGGTTGTGACCGGTCTTACCGGTGTTGACTTTGCCTAGGCTTGCCATGCTGGCCCTTGGATTAACTTCGTTCCCTTCGAGTGTTCAGCGCTAGATTTGGCCGTGTGGGCACTGTGGTTCCTTGGACTAGGCTAACTCGGTGACGCTCTGTCTCGTCTGCCTCGCTCGGCTGACTGCTGACACTTCACAGTTCCGCTTAGGGACTTCCTGTTCTTGGACTTTTGGAGCCACTTGACTTTTTCATACACATGTCGGCCGAAGTGCTTGTGCATTTGGGATGGACAAGACACCTGCCTGCTAGGATTCGTGAACCTTGTCGGCTACAAAGTGTGGGGACTGGTTGACAGCCACAAGCCAGCACTGCACGATGACAAATGGGAGCCATGCTGGGTGCCTTTTGCTTGACGGAGACTCGCACTGCGCACGAGGGACCTTCTACTTCCGCTTCACGGGACGGGCTACAGCTTCTTCCTACAGTGGTGGCCAACAGCCTTCGTTCAGGTTTTCCCCAGGTCCCTCTCACCATGGCAGGGTAAGGCCTCGGTCCCTCTCGCCATGGCAAGGTAAGGCCTCGGTTCTTGCCCTCGACTGGCGATCTGCGCGCCGGGCGGTGACACGTTCCGTGAATCTGGCTAGTTTTACAGAGGTTTCTTCACATGTGCCAATGAGCGTCCCAGTAGGGAGGCCGGTACTGTCGTATCTCTCTGTGGCTACTGAGCTTGACAGTTAGTCCTTTTAAGCAGAGAAGAAGTGACGCAGAGCGGCACGGTGGGCGCGGGTTGGGCCCTTTACTCTTTGGTCCGTAGATCATAAGAACGCTCTGCTACAGGATGGTTAAAAAAAAAAAACAACAGAAAGCAACGGCTCACCTGTCCAGGAGGAGGTCAGTGAGGAAGTAATTACTGGGACGCTCTATAAGAGGTTGCTTATGTCGGGTTGCGTGGCCTTGCGGAACCGCGCTCGCTCGCCGTGCGCTTGGTTGCCTCCGCTATGTGTTTATGTTATAGCTGTGTATGCGTTTACACACTGGCAGAGGGTGGGTGTGAATGGTACAGACTTGTACTGGGTGGGCAGTGCCCTGATATTACACTCAGTATGACCTACCCATGGGGTCTTCGGAAAAGCGTTGGGTTCTTTTCCGCACTACCGCACAAAGGTTATCTTACTCTGGGTACCTTGGACTTGCCTTCACGATGCCATGCGGCAGGCGGTCGGTACTGTTATGTATGAGTGATGGGATGATGCGAGCGCGGGTGAGCTGCCTCTTGTGGCCTTCCGGGCCACGGCAGCTCGCCTCTCACCTTGACTATAATAAATAAATAAGCGCATTAAATAGGCGCTTTACCCAATTGAATCTTGGCTCGGAGCGCCGCCACAAACTGAACCCGGCGAGCGCGCTCACGTGGATCATGCGCTTTCACTCACGCACTTGTTTCCTCAAAACACATTACCAATGACATTACAGTAAGGAAAAGGTTCTTAGCTAGACTAATTTTAGCCAAAATTTGTTGTGTACGTATAAGGCAGTGTTGGCAGGTGAGGGGCGCCATAGCCTAGGCGGTAACCCGAGTAGCCTCCCTTCCATCCCATCCGGGCATGCGCCCAGCAGAAGCTCACCAGTCAGTTTCTTTGCTAGACAATGGAAGGTTGTGTACGACAGTGTCTCTAGCTTGGGACTGTGTAAACTTCAGTTGTGGGAACCTTAGTGTTTCATTGGAGGTGTTCCCTACGCTGTGCCTTGTGTTAGGCTTGGACGCTTTCCTGTGGGTTTCCTCGTCGGTGTTTGTGAATTAGACCTGACGAGACACGGCGCCTCGTGAACTGTGCTCACTCGCTCGAGGCCGGTCTGGTCGTAGCGTGTTGCGCTCTCCCTGTGTCCTGACTTTCGGCTGCGCTCTACTGCTAACCTCGGAGTGCCCTGTGTTAGGCTTGGACGCTTCCTGTTTTTTCGCGGTGGTGTTCCCAGCTTCAGGGACCGGTCGTGCCTGTGAAGACTGCGCGGTCTCCGCTCACGGACCGTAATCTAAGCCGAGCCGGCCTTCGCCGCCATTGCTGTTGCACTGGTTGGTCTGCGACCTTTGTGGGTTCCCCTGCTTTGTCATTATAGCAAGGTAAAACCTCGGTTATTGCCTCTGTCCGGCGCTCAAGGGAAGGGGTAGAGTGTTCGTTCGCGCGGATTCGTATTGCGGGCCCGCGGGGGCACGCTCGCTCGCTTTTCATTGTGCACTATGTTGTGCAGTTGGCAAATCCGCACCTGCTCACGATGTGGACAGTTCCAATGGCCTAGTGACGGACATGCTATTTGCCTACCCTGTTCCGCCTGCACCTCCAATCACCCGCGCCTGGTCTGCGCCCCTTGGTGGGAAGAACAGTGGACCCAGCTATGAATGCCGCGAACGGCCGACGCCAGCACGGGAAAGGGGTCCAACACCAGTAAGCCCCACAGACCCGACGAGTGACCCTTACCAGGTTGTAGAGCCTTCAACGCCACAGCTTAGGCCGCGAGCACGAGCTCTAGCGCCGGCAGCCACCACAGTCCTGTCGAGTGGTCTCTGCCCGGTCGCGGAACCTCGAGTGCCGCGAGCTAGGCCTCAAGACAAAACCCCTTCACGGGACAGGGATCCAACATCGGTAAGCCCCACAGACCCGACGAGTAGCCCTAACCAGGTTGTAGAGCCTTCAACGCTGCGGCTTAGGCCGTGAGCCCAAGCTCTAGCGCCGGCAGCCACCACAGTCCCGCCGAGTGGTCTCTGCCCGGTTGTGCCGCCTGTTTCGGCGCGAGATAAGACATGAGAGTGAGCTCCAGCGCCGGTAGCCGTAACAGACCTGATGAGTGCTGCTTACCAGGTTGTGGAGCCTCACCCGCCACGCGCTCCTAAGACAAGAGGTCAGCGCTCCAGACAGGACGTTCGGGGACCGCGACCAGACGAGCAGGCGCGCTGGACGCACTCCCGCTCATCAACAGGAAGCAGTAGACTAGCGCTGCGTTACGACGAGACGACTCGTCACGTCCACGAACGGAGTGGATCCACGCTACTCGCCGCCAGTCGCGCTCGAGGGACAGGTCACCTTGCCGACGGACTGCTTCCCGCGTCTCGGTTGCTAGCCAGCCCTCGAGGGCGAGTTCCAGGTACGACCCACCACTGTCCTACCACGACACGCCCTCCGGACTCGGGACTGACCGCTCGCATGGCACGCGCATCTTCACTGCGCTGCTCTAGGCGTTCAACATTCACACTTAGACACCACCCTCGGCAACGCTCCCGCTCCAGGCGTTCCCACTCCCCCCACCGGAGCCGCTTGCCGCGGGACAGCAGGTCACAACGACGTGCCTCAGGCTCATCGCAGAATTCTTCACGGGAACCATCGCTGATTTGCCCCGCGCGGCACCGCTCCCCGGGGGGACGGTGTCCTCTCAGGGCGACAACCTCTTCCCAGGACACCACGGATGTAAACTTGCCCCCCCCCCCCCCCCCCCCCCCCCCCCCCCCTGCTTCGCCAGTCCAAGAGGTTCAAGTCTCTTCCCCAACCGCCGGGCTTCCGCAACCTACGGGACGCGTTCTCCGCGCATCTCACATAGGGCTCCTTTGGCTCCTCTGGATTCTTCTCAGACGCCATGTGGCCAACAGATTTGGACATTTCCTTTCGGCAGTCCTGGTATGCTGGCCACGCCTGCCCCTTCCGAAACCGGACCCCCCAGCCCTGTCCTTGGCAGCTGCTTCCGCGCGACGGACACTCCTCCCCGGAGTGGATCAGACAGCGACTCTCATCCGTAACGCTCTGGCCTGGGCGGGATTCCTGGACCTACTGACGCAAGCCATCGTTCGCAGCATCGAAGATGCGTGGCATCCGTTGCTCTCGCCGCTCTTGGGAGACCTGCTAGCCCTGGTGGTCACGGGTAACCGTGCTGCTTACCACACCTGTGTCAACGCCATGGCAGCGGCCGCCAACTGTGACCTGCTGCGTCCGGATGCCCTCCTCTGCTTCTGCCCTCTCCCTAACGACGTGAAGCTTCAACTTCGTCAGGCGCCTCTCGGTGGAGAACTCCTTTTCGGTCCTACGTGGCTTGCAGTCAAGGAAGCTAATAAGGACATCTGGCCCAGCCACGCTGTCCCAGCCTCGTTTCAGCGAGCCCGCAGGGCCCTGGGTCGCGCCCTGCGGTCCGGTAGACCCGCTGCTCGTCCCTTCACCAGAGGTGGACGTCTGCCCCCCAGACCTCTGGCTTTCCCTCGCGCCCGTCCTCTCTCCAGCTCCCCCCCCCCCTCACCCCCACCCCCCCCCCCCCCCTCCCCCCCCCCCCCCCCGAGGTCCTGGCCCAAGCCTGCCCGACGACCTGGTCGGGGCAGGGCCCACTGACTGTCTCGCTCTTCGGCCCCCGCTGACCGCTTCGGGGTCTCCTGTTGGTGGGTGGCTGGCGCTTCGCAGCGACGCATGGCGGTCGCTGCTACCGGACGACCCTTGGATTCTCGCGACCATCTCCGAGGGACTTTTGATCTCCTTTTGGTCCCCGCCCCACCTGCGCCATTCGCCGGTGTGGACCTTGGTTCCGACAGACCAGCTCAAAGCAGAGGCCTTGTGCAGCGAGGTAGCTGCCTTACTTCGGAAGTCTGCCACAGAGGTGGTGACCCGACATGACTCCCCAGCTTTCTACACCCAACTCTTCGTAGTACCCAAGCCGGGCGGCAAGTGGCGACCCGTTATCGACCTCTCGGCGCTAAACAAGTTCATCATCGTGCTGTCCTTTCACATGGAGACCGCCCGGGCCCTTCGTTTCGCGGTGCAGCCTATGGACTTTGCCGTCAGCCTGGACCTTTCAGATGCATATCTTCACGTTCCCATGCACCCAGCCTCCAGACATTATTTACGCTCTTGCATCATGGACGCGGTGGTAGCCAGAGCCCGACGGACGTCCTCGAGCCCCACGTCAAACTACCTGGACGACTTTCTGCTGAGGAACCAGGCCGAGTCCGCCTTAAAGGAAGACCGAGATGCGCTGCTCCTGCTCCTCGACACGCTGGGTTTCCTGGTCAACATGGGCAAGTCCGAGCTCATACCGTCGCGCCACTTCGTGCACCTAGGGATGGAGTTCCGCACCGACCTCAACAACGTCCAGCTTCCGGAGCAACGCATCCAGAAGTTGGCACATCTAGCATGGCAGATGTCCCAGGAGACGGCGATCCCAGCCAGGCAGTGGCTTCAGCTTTTGGGACTGATGACGTCTCTACTTCCGCCCGCTGCAGCTACACCTCCTCCTTCACTGGCGACCTTCGACGTCTGACCTTTAGGCCCCAGTTCTGGTCCCACCGATGCTCCGTCCTCATCTCCTTCGCTGGGCGGATCCAACCTGTACTCGCTACAGGAGTTCCCCTCCCTCTGCGTCGACGCAAGCCTCACCGGTTGGGGCGCGCACCTGCTTCCGTCGTTTGCGACTGCCTCCGGCCTGTGGCCCCCGGATTTCCTGACAAAACTCATCAACTGGCTGGAGCTGAAGGCGGTCTGGCAAGCCCTCCTTGCATGGGAATTCCGTCTACAACATCAGGAGCTACTGGTGCTTTCAACAACTTCACAGCCTAAGAACTTGTTGTGTTACCACACAACCCGGGAGGCACTCGGGGAACCCCGAGGGGGGCCGAGAGTTGTCTCCCATTACTGCCCATCCGGTTCCGAGTCACGGTGTGACTAACCAGTCAGTCTACTTAGGCTCACGCTGTTCAGATGTGTCGCTCTAGCCTTCGGACGACTTTATGGAGAGAACGCCACGCCGGACGCAACAGACTAGTGCGCGGAGTGGGTTGATCGATGCGGCCGCTTCCAGGAGGGAGCGCGCCCGGACAAGCCTCTGACAGGCAGAGAACCCACCTCACTGAGCCTGGTTCTGAGAGACGCGCCTCGCGCCGTCCCATGTCCACTTCCGATCCCCTCTCGTCTCCATGGAAGCCCTCGGGCTCCTACGCGAAGTCACCTCGCCGGCAGAGAGACCACCTCATTGAGCCCGGCTCGGAGAGACTTTTACGCACGCGTCCGAGACCTTCGGGCATTACGGAACCCGTACACAAGCCGACCTCTTCGTCGCGTACGGACTGTGCTTGTCCTGAACGAAGTGCCCTACGCATATCCACCACGCTTCCCGCGGTTGACTGCCCGCCGTCTCCCCCCCCCCCCCCCTCCCCCGTTCTCGAGGAGGTTCTTCGCTGCTGGATGCTGGCAGACTGCTAGGAGTTCCTGTCCCGACCGCGGCTTCCGGCCTTCGTGACCTGCGCTATGCCTGCTCGGCGCTTCTCCTGTCGGGTTCCCGGGACTCCGTATGCTTCGACGTCCTTAGATGTCCGCCCGGTTTTGGCTTGCCTTCATCAGAACTGGTTCTCGCAACTCTCCCAGGCGTGCCTCTGCCCCCTGTCTGCTGTGGATCCGCACCCGACTCTGCGGTTGGAATAGGTGACCTCGCTCATCTGTAACTTCCTAGCCTGCGTGGGATTCTGGAGCTCCTGACCCAAGCCTTCGTCCGCCGCTTCGAGGACTCCTGGCTCCCCTACTTGACGACCTGCCGCGGATTGCCCCCCCCCGGTGCTGAGGACTCAGCCGCGCCATGCTCCCCTGCACGGCCCTGCTCTTCAGTGCGTTCAAGCGGACCGGAGGATACATCTAGGACCTTGGGCTTCGCAAGACACCTCCTCTTCGCTCCCGCCGCTGCTAGGCCGAGGTTCTCGCCTTGTGGTCTTCCACTCCGCCTTCAGCTATGGACTACGCGTTCAGCCTGGCCTTCCGACCCTTTTCTCCAGGTCCCCGTGCGCTCGGCCTCCAGGGAGTATCTCCGGTTCACCTGCGACGGAGTAGTTACCAGTTCGGGTGCTGCCGTTCGTGCTCGACCTCTGCCTTTGCCTTGGGTCCTCGTCGCTTCGTGGACGCAGTGGTACCTAGGCGCCGCTTCCGTCTCCCTGGCGTCTACCTACCTCGACCTCTTCCGGCGCATCTTGGATGCGACTGGACATCGGACAGGAATGCCCTGATACGGCTGTGCTCACGGTTGAGGTGCCTGGTCACCACAGGTAAGTCGGACCTCACCCCGCCCTCGTCGCTTCGTCCAACTCGGCTTGGAGTTCGCCTTCGACCTCACAGTGTGCGTTGCTGGGGCCACGGATCCTAGGTTGGCCGCCTAGCCAGCCTCGTAGCCCAGCAGGATGCAGCCTCCACCAGAGTCTGGCTTCAGCTCCTTGGTTGAACAATGCGGTGGCGGATCTACTCCCCCTCGGTCGTCTCTACGCCCGGCCGCTACAGCTGCACCTTCTGCTTCTCTGGCATCCCTCCTCGGGCGCTCTGTCCGCCATGGTTCCCGTGTCCCCGTTGATTCGCCCCACCTCCTACATTGGACGGACACGTCGTGGCTTGCTTCGGGAGTCTCCCTGATCGCTCCGCCTCCTCAACTCTCCCAGTGTGTTGATGCAAGTCTTCTTGGGTGGGGAGCCCACCTGCTACCGCGGTTCCTCACGACGTCTGGCCCCTGCCCGCCGGAGTTCTCTGGCAAGCACATCCACGGGTTGGAGCTACAAGCCGTCTGGTGAGCCCTCATCGCGTGGGAGGAACAACTCAGTCACCAGGAACTGCTCGTCCTCTCCGACAACGCGACAGTGGTGGTGTACATCCAGTAACACACTGGGACGTGCTCACCCAACCTAGGTATGCTCCTCTACCGTCTGATGCGCTAGTGCGAGGACCGCAACATTTCCCTCCGTGCTCGACACATTCCCGGCCAACAGTAGGTCTTGGCCGACTCACTCTCCCGACGCGGCCAGTTGCTACACACGGAGTGGACCTTACGCCAGGACATCTTTTGGATGATCCGCGCGCGATGGGAGACGCCTATGGTCGACCTGTTCGCCACAAGGTGGAATCACCAGCTTCCCCCTACTTGTCTCCCCGATCCCAGACCCTCTGGCCTGGGCAGTCGACGCACTGTTCATTCCGTGGTACCCCTTGACAGTCCTCGTCCCCAAGTCCCCCTCAAGCTTCGGGGATGCAATGCGGTCGTCCTACTGGTCGCCCCGTTCTCTTGGAACCGGTCCTGGACCACCGACCTTCTCAGCCTCGCCATGGACCCCCCTCTGCTGCTTCCCGCACCCTGCATGGTGCTCAGGCAACCACGACTTCGCTGTTCCTCCCGTGCCCGGAGTGCCTACTCCTTCACGCTTGGAGGTGCGACGGGCCCTCGCCGCTGGAGGCTTCTCGAGTGCGGCAGTGGAAGCTATTGCTACAGCCCGCAAACCGTCGTCACGACGTGTCTACGAGGGAAAATGGCGAGTACTGTGCTCCTGGGCGGCGTCCGTCGCCTCACCCCCACCGACCTAACTAACCCCCAGCTCGCGGACTTCTTCCTCTGGCTCTTCGGAGATCAAGGATGGCCCGTGCGGACATGATTCTTCCGACATGCTTACTGGTGGCTCTCGCCATGGTGGCCCGAGTTAGCGAGCTACACGCGCTTCAGCGCACCCTGCCTGCCTGCAGCTTTGAGCGGACCTTCCGTACAGCCCCTTAGGACTCTGCCTTCATTGCCATGACCACGTCTCCTTGGACCGCGCCACAGGTGATCACCTTACGGCCGCTGAGAGGGACGTACTTTCCCCAGGAGACCAGGCAACAAGATCCTGTGCAAGCCCTACACGTGTACCTCTGCCGTCACAAGCCGTCCAGAGTGGACGCGCACGCCTCTTCTGCCGTTAACCCGGCAGGACTGACGCTACAGCCCAGACGATCTCTTCCTGGCTACGCTAAGTCATACGGTCCGCCTACCAGGATCCCTCCCAAGGAAGCAAAGAGGCTAAAGATACGTGCACACAAGGTACGCGCCATAGCCACGAACGTCGCGGTCGACTGGAACTGTGCTGTCGCACACATCGTGGCTGCCATAGGCTGGCAGGCAGTATCTACCTTCGCCTGCTTCTATCTCAGGGATCTGGCAGGCCAGCGAGACTCCTCGCGCTGGTGGGGGACATCACTATGGTGCAACACTCCCTCCTGGCGCCTCGGCGCCGTAGATATACACCTGCCTAGGGTCGTCGGGAGTTTGTGGCAGGGAGGACGGCTCTTGGGCCCTAAAGGTGTGCTGGGGCGCGGCACCCTCCTCCTGTTCGCAATTCTTCCATAAAGTCATGTCATCGGTAGTGTTTTTGAAGAAACAAATTCATTTTTCTCTAAAAGGTATTTTTTCGAAAAATACTTACTGATGACATGACTCGGACGACCCTCCCACCTGCCCCGCTCGCCGCTGGTGAGCTAAGTATCCTGACTGATTAGTCACACCGTGACTCGGAACCGGATGGGCAGTAACGGGAGACAACTCTCGGCCCCCCTTGGGGTTCCCCGAGTGCCTCCCAGGTTGTGTGGTAACACAACGGGTTCTTAGGCTAGAATTGAGTAAGTAGTAGACACTTCCATAAAGTCATGTCATCGGTAAGTATTTTTCGAAAAAATACCTTTTAGAGAAAAATGAATTTTTCATTTTGAAATCCCTCGTGCATGTAGTCACCAATACTGATTACAGTATGGGTCTGTTATAAGCTGCATGCACATGGGGATTAACCCATTTAGCCCTGGTGTGTTACAGCAGGAGGTGGATCGACCATGACAATTAAAAGGTAGTGCCAGATTAGGTTGTAGCGAGCAGGTACCAAGCTAATCTGGCACTACCCTTGAATTATCATGTTTGATTTGACTCCTGCAGGAGGTACATAAGTCGTTAGGCAACGCCTCTAAATTTGGGAAATTCAGCCTTGGGGTTAAATCAGTACATTTGAATGGAACATGCATTGCAGGAGCAGTAACAATTTTGAAAAAGTAAAAGAAAGTAACCTGTTGAATCCCATCGCGCACTTCTTCAGGCCAACGGCCTTTTGCTCAGTGGGACCTTGTTTCAGCAGAGTGCAGGTCATAATCTGCTTTTGTTTTTGTTTTTTCAAAATACATTACCGATGGCATTACTATATGGAATACACTCTATAGCCTAACGATTTCAGCCCAAAGTTGTGTCCTCTACACAACTGGGGAGGAGACACCGGGGATCCAGTACAGGAGCCTGGGTGGCCTCCCCTTACTACCCTATCCCGGCATGCGTGGTGCGACAGTTCACCAGTTCTCACTCTTAGCTCGACCGGTACGGTCGGGTTTTAGCCTTGCTCCATGTTACGACCGGTTCTTGGATACTCTACGAATTTTCCTTGGCTTTGGCCTTGGCTACTACTGTGTTTCGACCGGTGTCGTCGTTCTTCTTTGTTTTGCTTGGCTTTGCCGGGTGGACTAGTGCCTAGTGCTGTGTTTGCATCCTGCAGTGTCCTGACTTGTGTTCAGTGTATTGACGTTGGACTTAGGGCCGACCGGTTTGCGGGTGGTGGCTTTGTGCCGCGGCTAGTAACTGTGCCTCTCCCTCGTGACTGTGTGCCTTGGGGAGTGAGTTTCGGCACTTCGTCTTTCCACAGGGGACTGTGTCAGTCTGACCTTAGTAGAGCGTGTGCTCTTAGCGCCTTACGGTGGATTTTCTGTGCACTTTCGTGGACGCGGCCTCGGGGCGCCGCTAGTAACTTGACTCCCTTGTGACTTTGTGCCTTGTGTAGTGAGCGTTTCGGCGCTTGGGTGAACTTTTCAACTACGTAATGTGAGTGGCTGACGCTATGGCGGCTTCGTTAGGGAAGTTCTGCCTGCTGTGTGGGGAGTTTCAGTGGCCTTCCGATGCTTACGACGTCTGTCTCCCTTGCTCAGGCTGCTCTTCCGACAGGACCTGTGTCGTCTGTGCTGATTGGATTGAGGATCGGTAGTCTCTACCTTGGGACTTCTACAGACGCGACCGTCCTCCCTGGCCCCTACAGGCTCCTCGGACTCATCCACAGGTGGGCATTCGTTCCGTCGGCTCTTCGGACCCCTCTTCGCTCCGTCGTCCAGGCCTTCCGGCCTCAGGTAAGTCCCCTCTCTTTACTGTAACCATCCTGGAACACCCCCCTCCCCCCCCCGCTCCGAGTCTTCTGAGCGGGGCAGGTGAGTGTTAGAGTCACGCTCCCCACGCTCCGTTTCTTCCGAGCGTGGCTTGAGCACCTCGAGTTTGCTCCCCCCCCCCCGCTCCGCCTGAGCGGGCCAGGCGAGCTGAGCGTTCTTCCACGCGGGTCCCGAGCGCTAGGCATGGGCCGGCGCCCCGCTCCAAATTTTCTGAGCGGACCCGGCGAGTTACATGGACTCCCCCCCCCCCCCCCCTCCCCCGCCCCGTGCATACCAGGCGGGCTGGGCGAGACTTAGGCTCGCGCCCCCCTCGCTCCGTGTTTTCGGAGCAGGGGTCTCGTGCGCTACTAATGCTCCCTCCTCGCTCCGTGTCCCCCCCCCCCCCCCCTCCCACCCGGAACTTTCTAGCGGGCCCGGGGTGACTTCTTTCCTCGCAGGACCGGATTCACCGGGTCGCTGACCACCCCCACCCCCCCCTGCTCGCATTCTCCCGAGCAGATCAGGAAAGCCAGAGATCTCTTCCGCCATTCTCTTGTTCTTATGGGTGGGGTTCCAAGCGCCCGCGATCCACTCCCCGGCGGCGCGGCTTAGAGGACTCGGACAGCCCCTCTTCTTCCCCACGATGCCCTTCCTTTCAGGCCTCGCGGGCGGCTGCTCCGGTTCCGCGCTTGCGCTGTGGCCATTCGCTTTCGGCAGACTGGCTCTCTTGTAGCCGGTCGCCCTTACGTGTGGCTTCTCGTGATAGGCGGGCGGTCGTCTTAGACCCGAACATTCTCAGTCTACATCCAGCGGATTCGGCGTCGGCCCTCTCAGGGGATTCGCCTTCCGACTCCCCCGTCCTTCTCTGCTGGTTCATCGGTCTCCGCTTCCAGGGAAGACGGCCCTCTGATCGACACGCTCCGATCCCTGGGAGAGGCTTCCCGTCTTATACTCCAGCCTGCCGCCTGACTTCTGTCCGCCTTCGCCCACGGCGAAGATACTAGCTTCGGCCATGGTGGACGCACTTCGGCCTGCTAAGTGTCACAAGTCTCTCCATCAGCCTTCCGGCTTCCGGGACCTAGCAAAGCTTTTGCCTCACAGCTCCGCCTGGACTCCTTCGGTGACAACGCGTTTTTCACCGTTTTCGTTGGCCAGCAGATATCAACGTGAGTTTCCGTCAGGCTTAGTACGCTAGGTACATCCAGACTTTCGCCATTCTTCTTCACCCGGTGGACTCAGTGACCATCAACCAGGCGGGCGGTTGCAGGATTGGACTGTACTCTTGGCCGCGTCCGCTAGACAGGTTTCGCTTCTTTGGTACGGAACTCCCTGGCTGGTGCCGACTTCCTGGAGCTAGCTACACAGGCCGTTCTGTGCTGTCTGTTAGACACTTGGGACTTGGAGTTCTCTTCCCGCTTCGCGATGTCCAGTCCATCCCGATAGCTGCTATCCGGGCCTCCTACCAATTCGTCGACTAAGGACTTGGCGGCGGCAGCCAACTGTGACCACTGGCGGCGGGAATATCTCCTACGTCTCTGCTTGGATCTCCCCAAGTCGGTGAAGACCCAGCTCCGCCAGGCACCTCTCGGAGGTTTGCAGCTGTTTGGAGAAACGTGGCAAAACGTTTAGGAAGCTTCATAGGACCGGTGGCTCCGTTCGACCTCCTCCTTACGCCGGCTACCTATGTGGATCCAATCTCCATGCGACCGGCTCCAGGCAGACGATCGGCATGGAGAGGGGGTGGCCTGTCTCGACTAAGCAGCGACTGAAGCAGTCTTCCGACACGATGCGTCGGCGTTCTACAACCTCTTCTTTCGTCCCCAAGCCTGGGGGTAAGTGGCACCTGGTCTTCGACCGGGCGGCGCTATACCAGTTCTTTTAAGCCTCCCTCTCGGTTGGAGACAGCCAGACTCTCCGCGCAACCTTCCGGCTGATGGACTTCGCTATCAGCCTCGTTCTTTCAGAAGAACACATTCTTCACTTGCCGATTCATCCGTCTTTGCGCCAGTACCTACGGCTGGCCAAAGGCGGGATCGTCTACCATTACCGAGCCCTCCCCTTCGGCCTCAACATCAGTCCTTGGTCTTCACACGTATCCTCGACGCACTGATGTCCAGCTTCTGCCAGCTTTCGCTGAGTTCGTCCTTCACTTCCTGGACGACTTGCTGCCACGCATCCTAGTCGCTTCGACTCTCAGGAAGACAGAGACGCCCTGCGTTCTCTCCTTTGCCGCCTCGGGTTCTTAGTCAACCCAGACAAGTCCGATCTCACCCCTTCGCAGCGTTTTCTTCACTTAGGGATGTATTCCTGACTGGCTTCTACCTGTTTCGCTTGGCCGGCTCTCTCTCCCGACGTGGCCATTTGCTACTTACGGAGTGGACCTTACGCCAGGACTTTTTTCGGATGGTCTGCGCACACTGGGAGACGCCAATGGTCGACCTGTTCGCCACGAAGTGGATTCACCAGCTTTCCCTTTTTTTGCTCCCAGATCCCAGTCCCTCCGGCCTGGGCAGTCGACGCACCTTCCGTTCCATGGGACAGGCTCATCGCGGATGCATACCCCCCCGACAGTCCTCGTCCCCTAAGTCCTACTCAAGCTTCGGGGATGTAATGTGGTCCTCCTTCTAGTCGCCCCGTTCTCTTGGATTCGGCCCAGGTCCTCCGACCTTCTCAGCCTCGCCACGGATCCATCTCGGCTGATACCCACTCCTCGCACGATGCTCAAACAACCGCAACAATGGCTTTTCCACCCATGCCCGGGGCATCTACTCCTTCACGCTTGGAGGTTCTGCGGCAAGCCCTCGCCACTAGAGGCTTCTCAAGTGCAGCAGGGGAAGCTCTCGCTACAGCACGCGAACCCTCGACACGACGCGTCTACAAGGGAAATGGAGAGTATTGTGCGCCTGGTGCAATGACCTTCGCCTCGCCCCCACCGACCTTCCTAGCCCCCAGCTCGCTGGTTTTCCTCTGGCTCTTTGGAGATCAAGGATGGGCCCGATAACCATTAGGGGACACTTGTCCATGATTGCCGGCTCCTACCGGCACTTCGGCCACCCGGATCCCGGCTCCTGTAAGACCTCGCCGACCTTATGACTCACGGCATCCTGCAGCATCCAGTCACCCGTTCGCTCATTCCTCGTGGAGACCTATCCTGGGTACTGTCTGAGCTGAACTTTGCCTGATGCGTACCGCTGCCTTTGGCCTGCTTACGGATGTGACTCGTAAGATTTGCTTCCTGTTGCCTCTTGCCTTGGCGGTCCGAGTTCGTGAGCTACATGCGCTTTCTGCGCGCCCTGCCTGCCTGCCTGCAGTTTCGGGCGGATGGTTCCGTCCAGTACCTGACGGACCATGCCTTCATTGCCAAGACCAGGTCTCCTTGACCGCGCCACAGGTGATCACCTTACGGCCGCTAAGAGGGACATACTTCCTCCAGGAGACCAGGCAACAAGATCCTGTGTGAGCCCTACGCCCACGCCCAACCAAAGCCGTCCGATGATCTCTTCCTGGCTACGCTCAGTCATACGGTCCGCCTACCAGGACATCTCCATGCTGGGAGCGAAGAGGCTAAAGATTCCAAGGCTTAGCACCTTTTTACCGTCAAGAGTTTCTGCACCACGGTCGCAGACACTTACCGCCTCCTGGGCCTTCCGGTTCCGGACCTTGGTAAGACCTTCATACATGTTCGTTCCTTTCGTCCTCCTTCGGTGGAGCAGACTGGGCGTGGCGAGCGCAAACATATATAGAGAGAGGTAGGAGTAAGAATAGAGTCTCTCCCTCACGCTCCGAGTCTTCTGAGCGTGACACGAGGGCTATACATGGGCCGCCGCCCCGCTCCGAAGCTTCCGAGCGGAACCGGCGAACTACATTGACGTCCCCTCCACCCCCGGTTGTACCAGGGGGGCTAGGCGTGACTTCGGATCTTGCCCCCCCCACGCTCCGGCTTCAGACTCTGGAGTTTGCTCTCCCCTCTCTCCCGTTCTCTCTTACCTCGGTGGGACCTCCCCTGAGTATGGACGTGGCTGAACATGCACCGCTTCGGAACCTTGCCCTGACCCGGAAACGTGTGTCCCCCTATCGCTCACCACGGCTTTCCGCGTGAGCGGCCTTCTGGCGCTCTCGGAACGCCCCCGCAGGCTGGCAGTTCGAGCCTTTGGCTCAGTGCGTCTCACCGACCCGTCCTTCAGGCCAAGAGCTGGCCTCCCTCGGCTGCGCCCCACACGCTGACTGAACGTCCGCGTAGAGGGACAACCGACCCCACGTGTCAACAGGACCCAGTCCAGACACTGCAGCTTCCTGCATACCCGCATAGGGCGTACCCGCCTCTGCCTACCACCTTCTTCAGGCAGGCCGGGTTTCTCGGCCCAGACAGTTCGTCTTGGCGGCGGTGGGTGACTCGTTGGCCTACCAAGACCTCTCCCCGGCCGGGGATAGACGGGTTCAGATCCGGGCGCTTGAAGTACGAGCATTGCCCTCAGCGCGGTCTGGACCGCTACTGCTCGGTGAAAGACATTGGGACGGCGGTAGGCGGGCGTGCTGACTCCTCCTTCGCCCGCTTCTACCTCCGCGACCTATCCCGCCAGCGTGACTCCCTGGCTAGGATGGGCGACATCTCCGCGGCCCAGCCCTCCCTCCGTGCGCCACAGGCACATCTTAACTGAAATCGTCGGGAGTGCTCCTTGTGGGCCGGCGGAGGGCGTGATGTACAGGGGGTTGGGTGTCGGCACCCTCCTCCACTTCGCGATTCTTCCATATAGTAATGCCATCGGTAATGTATTTTGAAAAAACAAATGAATTTTTGTTCTAAAATGTATTTTTTTGAAAAATACTTACCGATGGCATTACTCGGAGGACCCTCCCACCTGCCCTGCTTGCCTCCTTGGCTAAGTGTGGAACGGGTGAACTGTCGCACCACGCATGCCGGGATAGGGTAGTAAGGGGAGGCCACCCAGGCTCCTGTACTGGATCCCCGGTGTCTCCTCCCCAGTTGTGTCGTGGACACAACTTTGGGCTGAAATCGTTAGGCTATAGAGTGTATTCCATATAGTAATGCCATCGGTAAGTATTTTTCCAAAAAATACATTTTAGAAAAAAAATTCATTTTTTACAAATTTATTTCACTCAGCCTGCTGGAGGTCCAAGGAGTCCAGCAGCAGTTGGTGCCTGTAGCGTTTACATCCACCGTCTCCTTACACAACTTGGGCTCGATCTTGGTCGCAAGAAGGTGGGTGTGTCATCAATTGCTGCTTTTTTACTTTTAGCACACAGACCACTTACATAGTAAATGTTGTGTTAGGTGTGCATCTGTGTGGCAATGTGTTGCGTTGTTGCTGGTTTGTAGTGGAAAGGGTGCTCTGTGCTTTCCTTATCAATATCTTTTACAACTAGGTATAAGTGGGATACAAGAAGGTGTTTTATGTTGGCACCACCATTGAACTGTCAAGGTCGCCGTCCAGAAATCCTTGGAATTGATCTATCTCCTGAATTGTAACATAGTCTTCAGAGGACAAGTGTGGGAATTTTGACCTTTATGTTAACCCATTTCATCCTGATACACTTCCGCTTGAAATTAATTGGACTATGATAGTTCAAGGGTGGTGCCAGATTAGCTTGGAGTCAGCAGCGCCAAGCTATTCTGGCACCACCCTTGAACTAAAATGGTTGATCTATCTCCTAATCTGTAATGTAGTCTTCATAGGACAATAAGCAAATTGTACAAAAACAGCCTCAGGATGTAATAGGTTAAAACTGCTGTATGCAAGTGCTTTGCAGTCTCTACCTGTTACCACTGTCTGTTTTTCAGACGGCAGAAGACACAGACGCACATCGACAATTTCAGTTTGCCATGAACACACTGACCAACTTCAGATCTCGTGTACGCAACTTTGCCCTGGATTCCTCGCAAGTAGCACAAGTTTTAGGTGGGTATGAGCACATTGCTATGACACGAGACAAACATTGCTCATTGTGACATGGTTAATCAAAAGTGGTGATTCTTGGTGTGAAAGGAAAGCTATTTATTGCTTAGGCGTTTGTTATTTGTTTCCTCAAAACACATTACCGATGGTATCACTAATAGGAAATGGTTTCTTAGCTAGTCTAATTTTAGCCCAAAATTGTTATGTACGAGTATGGTCATGATGGCAGGTGAGGGGCACCATAGCCTAGGTGGTAACCCAGGTAGCCTCCCTTCCAATCCAACAACGCATGCGCTCAGCGCTTAGTACCCCAGTCAGTTTCTTTGCTAGGCGATAGTAGGTTGTGTACGTCACTGTCTCTCTACGATTCAGACTGTGTCTTCTTCGGTGGAAGCTTTGTGTGCTTGGGGGGGTTTTCCTTCACTGTGGCCTTTGGCTTGGACGCTTGCGTGTGGTTTAGGCCTGACATGACAGCACCTTGTGAACTTTTCTCACTCGCTCGTGGCCGGTCCGGCCAGCAGTGTGTGACTCTGCCTTGTGTCCTCGTGCTTCGCCCTTCTGCTAGCCTCGAGGAACCTGTGTAGGCTTGAACGCTTCCTGTGACTCACGGTGGTGTTTCCAACTTCGCGGACCGGTTGTGACTGGTCTCTGCATGCTATGCCGTTCACAGACCTTGGACTGAGGGAAGCCGGTCTTTGGCGCCATTTTGGTGGGGCTGCGCCTGTGTGCACTGGTTGTCCCGTCCTTTACGTTCCTCTACTTCCGCATTATGGCAAGGTAAAATCTCGGTCACTGCTTCCATCCGGCACTCCTGGGAAGGGGTAGAGCGCCGTGCGTAAGCATACGCCGTGAACTTTTCTTCGTTCGTTTACGCGGTTCGTATTGCGTGCCTGCGGGGGCACGTTCGCTCGCATTTCATTTGTGTGCTATATTTTGCAGTTGGCAAGTCCGCACTTGTACACGATGTGGACAGTTCCAATGGCCGAGTGACGGACATGCTATTTGCCTTCCCTGTTCCGCCTGTACCTCCTCGCACCTGTGCCTGGTCTGCGGCCCCTGGCTGGAAGAGCAGTAGACCCAGCTATGGAGCTTTTACCGCAGCGAACGGCCGACACCAGCACGGATAAGGGGTCCAACACCGGTAAGCCCCACAGACCCAACTAGTGGCTATTACCAGGTGACAGAACCGTCAATGCCGCAGCTCAGGCCACGAGCCCGAACTCTTGCGCCGGCAGCTTCCACAGTCCCGCCTAGTGGCCACTGTCCGGTCGCAGATACTCGAGCTCTGAGAGCTAGACCTCAAGACAGAACCCCTTCTCGGCACAAGGATGCCGTGCCGGTAATCCCCACAGACCCGACTAGTAGCTCTTACCAGGTGACAGAACCGTCAACGCCGCGACTTCGGTCGCAAGCCCACACAATAACGCTGGCAGCTCCCACAGACCCGACTAGTGGCCTCTGCCCGGTTCCGCCGACTTCATCGGCACGAGGTATGACACAGGAACAGGCTTCAGCACCGGTAGCTGTCTCAGCCCCGACGTTTGCTGCTTCCAAGAAGGTGGAGCCTCCTCCTCCTCGCACTCCTAACGCAAGAGGTCAGCGCTCCGGACAGGACTTTCAGGGACCTCGACCAGAAGAGCATGCGCGCCGGACACGCTCCCGCTCATCAGGAAACAGTACGCGAGACGCAGCTTTCCATTGAGGCGACTCTTACTTTTGGACTGATCAGCGCCACTCTTCTCACCACCGATCGCGCTCGAGGGACAGGTCACCGCGCCGACGGTCTACTTCCCGTGCTTCTCGTGTTAGCCGGCCCTCACAGACGACTTCCAGGTATGACCCACCACTGGATTCTCGTCATTCCAGGACGCAGCCCCCGGTCTCGGGATTGCCCACGCGTAGAGCGCGCCCGTCTTCACCCTCGGTCAGGCACCACCCTCGGCGACACTCCCGTTCTAGGAGTCACCCCCCCCCCCCCCCCCCCCCCCCCCCCCCCCCCCCGCGCGCCGGAGCCGCTCCCCGCGGGACAGCAGGTCACGACATGTACCTCACGCCGGTCCCGGTATTCTTCACGGGAACTATCGCCAGTTCGCCCTGTTCGGCACCGCTCCCCGACGGGAAGGTCTCCTCCCAAGGCATCCACGGCTTTACCAGCCAGTGCTGGCGCCTAGCACTTAGTTCGCTTCCAGCTGCCAGAGAGATAAGGCTGCCGCGAGGTCAAATTCCACTCTCACGCGCTCATTCTATTTATATCACATTTGCTACTGTGCGGTACACGGCGTGACCGGCGCTCTTCCACTATAACAACTACCTACTGGTTTATATTCATAACACATCTCTGCCTAAAGAGACTGTTGTGGAAGCAACATCGTTCAAAAGTTGAAATTCTCACCTACACCCTGATACCAAACATGACAACATTACGACTTACACTTGTGTAGCAGGTTATGATGTACGATGTCGGTGTTTGTTGTGAAATTGACAAAGTTCCCACAGCCATAACACAAAGACGCCACTTTTCCCAATGAAACACACTTGCATGCATAAGGGTCAGCATGCCTATAATAAGTATCACTTACCAGATTTTGGTTCAATGGTGGGGGACAGAAGCAGGAGGGTGGTTAATGAGGTCACTGACAGGTTGCGTTGTGTGGTACACGGCGTGACCGGCGCTCTGCCGCTATAACAACTACCTACTGGTTTGTATTCATAACACATCTCTGCCTAAAGTGACTGTTGTGGAAGCAACATCGTTCAAAAGTTGAAATTCTCACCTACACCCTGATACCAAACATGACAACATTACGACTTACACTTGTGTAGCAGGTTATGATGTACGATGTCGGTGTTTGTTGTGAAATTGACAAAGTTCCCACAGCCATAACACAAAGACGCCACTTTTCCCAATGAAACACACTTGCATGCATAAGGGTCAGCATGCCTATAATAAGTATCACTTACCAGATTTTGGTTCAATGGTGGGGGACAGAAGCAGGAGGGTGGTTAATGAGGTCACTGACAGGTCGCGTTGTGTGGTACACGGCGTGACCGGCGCTCTGCCGCTATAACAACTACCTACTGGTTTGTATTCATAATACATCTCTGCCTAAAGTGACTGTTGTGGAAGCAACATCGTTCAAAAGTTAAAATTCTCACCTACACACTGATACCAAACATGACAACATTACGACTTACACTTGTGTGGCAGGTTATGGTGAAAATAAAGGGAACGAGAATTTGTTGATGTACGATGTCCGTGTTTGTTGTGAAATTGACAAAGTTCCCACAGCCATAACACGAAGACACCACTTTTCCCAACGAAACACACTTGCATGCATAAGATTTTGGTTCAATGGTGGGGGACGGAAGCAGGAGGGTGGTTAATGAGGTCACTGACAGGTGGCGTGTTCTGGCATTTCTCGCCCGCAGTCTTGGTACTCCACAGACTGCTATTGCCATCCCGAAATCCGATCAGTCCATCACAGGTCACAATATTCAACAGTGTTTTTAAACATACCTTGAGGTTTAACACATTTTCTGACACACTAGACATAAGAACCGAATACTGAGTTTCTGTTCACAGATACACAACAACGTCTATGCGAGAATTTTTTTCTGTTTGACTGCTGGACACGCTGGTCGTCCTCCTTTACCTAGCTGCATGAAGTGAACACACGCGACACATTCTTCAATACTCGTGCTTGGATCGAACATGGTCCAAATGTGTTGTGATGAGGCAATATCAGACACCGCATTTCGCGTTGTCTCCTCGGACACGTGTTTCAGTCGAGTCTATCCATTTCATCCGACTATAGCAACTCCTACACATTGTTTTGGAGTGCATCAAGTCTTTGTCTTCCTAGATATTAATTCCATAACACTTGT
Organism: Semisulcospira habei; assembly: GCA_036245525.1. Lineage (NCBI taxonomy): Eukaryota > Metazoa > Mollusca > Gastropoda > Semisulcospiridae > Semisulcospira > Semisulcospira habei. The sequence goes on along the minus strand of BTPG01000005.1, from coordinate 92,899,587 downwards.
GGATTAAGTGTTCATAATTGATACAAAGAAAGGACTGTTTATCCGTATATTTCTTTTGTGATCTCTCGCCACATTCTGCACAATGCATTTACTCTCATTGCATGGAACACACCTGTGTGTATACAGACTGTACGCGTTTCATCAGACTCCATCATGAGCAAAAGTTAAATCAAAAGTACATTTACTAGGTTGACTGTTAGTGTTACACTATTTCCCAAGAAAGAAACGTGACTATCTCCTCAATAGTATCCGACCCCACCCGGGTCTGCCTTGGGGGACTTGGGTGGGGTTAGGTATTTTTTAGTTCCCAGGGTCACCCTGGTCAGCCCCACAGGGTGGGGTTTTCTCTCTATTCTGGGGCATGTGTTTCTGTCTACCCTTTGTCCATTCACCTGTACCCGGGTCTGCCCTGGGGGACTTGGGTGGGGTTAGGTATTTTTTAGTTCCCAGGGTCACCCTGGTCAGCCCCACAGGGTGGGTTTTTCTCTCTATCCTGGGGCATGTGTTTCTGTCTACCCTTTGTCCATTCACCTGTATTTGCCTTTTTAAAACTCTCCCTACTGTCTGCACTGCCTGTAGCTCTTGATATTGGATGTGTGTTGCTCAATGGTCTTAGCTTTATTTATGCCCCATGTTGTAGGTTTATTTAACGTATTTGACCGGCTGGCGACATACATTCAATTTTCTGTTTATTTTTTTTTCACAAGCAGTGCAGGCACGTCCTGAGAAAGCCCTGTTGCTGTCGGGACGTTAAGCAATGTTCAATCAATCAATCAACCATTCACCTGTATTTGCCTTTTTAAAACTCTCCCTACTGTCTGCACTGCCTGTAGTTCTTGATATTGGATGTGTGTTGCTAAATGGTCTTAGCTTTATTTAGGCCCCATGTTGTAGGTTTATTTAACGTATTTGACCGGCTGGCGACATACATTCAATTTTCTGTTTATTTTTTTTTTCACAAGCAGTGCAGGCACGTCCTGAGAAAGCCTTGTTGCTGTCGGGACGTTAAGCAATGTACAATCAATCAATAGTATCCGTGTAACTAAGCCCTCTCTTTCCCCTATTCAGGGAGTGTACACCAAGGCAGATGTCTGGAACTTGTCTGTCGACACCTGTCAGTGACCTCATTAATTACCCTCCTGCTTCTGTCCCCAACCATTGAACCAAAATCCATTAACCCTTTCATTACTGAATTCTCTGGTTCGTGAATACCACTGAGTACTGCGTTTATAAAGTTCTGTATTACCCCTGCTTACTGAGTTTAGAGACTAGAAAAATACCAAAATATAGTAGTGTACGGGAAAGGCTGATAGCAGAGTACTCATCCACCGCAGATACCCATAACCCTATATTGCTGTGATGGGCTTTGGACGGGCTACACATTGACGTCATGTGTCAGGGTCGTGTGATTGATTTGGTGACACACAGGTGCAAATATGTGACAAAATGACAGTACATTAACAACACACACCTATGAAGCAAGCAAACGTGCATGAAAACGGATCTAAAAGTGTTTGCATGCTCTTACCGTGACAATGATGTGTTGGAAACGCATAATCCAAACTTGTGACTGTGTCATTGTCTGTTTATTGCTGTCACATAGCAGTGTCCGCAATGCACACACAGGTGTCCAAAATACAAAAAGTAACTGAAAAAGATCCACTATTATATACACCTTGATTGTCCATGTTTACGCATACACTATGTACAGTTACTAGGAGGGTGAAGATGAAATTACAACACTGCTATACACTGTCATACACTGTCACACACTGTCGCCACTGTCACCCTGTATTTACAGTTGTACCTGTGTGTGGTACAAAATAAAACAATTGTTGTCATTACAACAAAGGTACACTTCACATTTCCGGCACATGATAACAGTTTTGCACCTCTTGTAAGGGTTGTTTGCATAGCTAACCCCTGGGTTTGCGTCTCTGTAGCGGGTGTGTCGCTTGTAGCACAGAGCACATCCGTGATCACGGCCCTCCCCTTTGACAGGTAAATGGTCAACTCGGTCAAGGCGAGTCTCGTTGTTGCTGGCGGCAGAGCGGGGACGGCCGACGGACGGTCACCGTAGATGATAGTCAGCTACCAACTCATGGGCCAGGTCCAGCCTGAAGCTCAGGTAGTCTCAGAGTAGAAGAGGCCAAAGTACCCGGACGCACTGACAGATGTGTCAATTACACGTGTTGGACCTGGCATTCGGGTGAATGTCACCTGCTCAGGTGCAACAAATGGTCCTGCTGTCCATTCAAATTGTGGATTTCGGAACCACAGTGGCACATTGTCATCATCAAGTTCATCGCCACTTTCATCATCGGCATCGCGATCATTATCGTTGTTGTTGTTAGTGTCTTGTCGCACAACACGTACAAAATCAGCCCTTTCTTCCTCTGTCAACTGAACTAAATCCATCTCTCCAAAATCGCCTCTATCCCAAAACTCATCACTAAATTTGTCGCTGTCACGGTCACTTTTTTCTCTCTCCGCCATTTTTGCAAGCACAACCAAAGTTCTGGAAGGAATTTGTTTTATATAAACTCCGCATCCTGTTTCTCAGGCCCCGAGCCGGAAATAACAAACACTACGCGCCTGGCGGTACCACTCTAGCGCTGTCAAGGTCGCCGCTAATTAGGTAGCCACTCTCAGCGCAAACCGCTTTAGCGGGCAGCCGTACGCGGGGGAGTAGAAGCTGCGGTCCCGCTATACCGGGAGGCCGTAAGCAGAGGAGGCGTGTCTCCATCCCCGCTATAGCGGGCGGCAGTAATGAAAGGGTTAAGTGATACTTGCTGTAGGCATGCTAACCCTTATGCATGCAAGTGTGTTTCATTGGGAAAAGTGGCGTCTTTGTGTAATGGCTGTGGGAACTTTGTTAATTTCACAATAAATTCTCGTTCTCGTACATCAACAAATTCCCGTTCTCTTTATTTTCACCATGACCTGCTACACAAGTGCAATTTGTAATGATGTCATGTTTGGTATCAGTGTGTAGGTGAGAATTTCAACTTTTGAACGATGTTGTTTCCACAACAGTCACTTTAGGCAGAGATGTGTTTTGAATACAAACCAGTAGGTAGTTGTTATAGCGGCAGAGCGCCGGTCACGCCGTGTACCGCGCAGTAGCAGGTGCGATATAAATAGAATAAGCGCGCGAGAGTGGAATTTGACCTTGCGGCAGCCTTATCTCTCTGGCAGCTTGAAGCGAACTAAGTGTCAGCTATGGTAAAGACGTGCATCGACTTCTTCCCGACCCTTGACTGATCCTTACCTCTCCCTCCTTCCTCAAGCCAAATCACCCCCCCCTCCCCCCCCCCCCCCCCCCCCCCCCCCCCCCCCGCGCACTGCGCGTAGACGACGACGCCATCAGCCTGGCCCCTGAGGACTTGGTTTCGGCCCTGCTGCGTGATGACAGCCCCTCACATTCTAGTCCTTCTCACACCGACCATGACGAAGCTGATCAGGATCAGCAGCCTTCATCGGTGGGACACAGGTTAGAGACTCTCCGCGCTCTTGACGAGGCTGCGCGAATCATCTCGGCTTGCCTACCGGCGGAGGACTGCCCTCCCTCCTTACCGGTGAAGAGGAAGGCCGTGGCCTACATTGACGCTGAGCGACACTCCAAAATGTTCAAGTCTCTCCCCAACCTCCGGGCTTCGTCAACCTACAGGACGCGTTCTCCGCACGCCTCGCGCAGGGCTCATTGGGCCCCGCCGGTTTCTTCACGGACGCCAGGTGGCCTTCAGATTTGCACATGTATTTTCGGCAGACCTGGTATGCGGGACACTCACAGAACTTTGCCTGCGCTCTGCCGAAACCAGACCCTCCCGTCTGGTCCTTGGTGGCTACCCCCGCACGACGCATACTCCTTCCCGGGGTGGATCAGACAGCGACTCTCATCCGCAACGCTCTGGCCTCGGCGGGATTCCTCGACCTCCTGACACAAGCCATCGTCCGTCGCGTGGAAGATGCATGGCATTCGTCCCTCACGCCGCTGCTGGGAGACTTGCTAGCCCTAGCCGTCTCAGGTAACCGCGCCGCTTACCACACCTGTGCCAACGCCATGGCAGCGGCCTCTAACTGTGACCTTTTGCGTCGGGATGCCCTCCTCCGCACCTGCCTGCTCCCTAACGACCTGAAGCTTCAACTTTGTCAGGCGCCCCTCGGTGGAGAACTACTTTTCGATCCCACGTGGCTTGCAGTCAAGGAAGCTAATAAGGACACCTGGCCCAGCCTCACTGTTCCAGCCTCCTTTCAGACTACCCGCAGGGCCCTGGGTCGCACCCTGCGGACGGCCAGACCCACCGCCCGCCCCTTCACCAGAGGTGGACGTCTTCCCCCCAGACCTCTGGCCTTCCCCCGCGCCTGTCCCCTCACTCCGGCTCCGCCGCCGCCCCCTCTACCAGGACCTGGCCCAAGCCTGCCTGTCGCCCCAGGCGGGGCAGGGCCCACTGACTGTCTCTCCCCTCGGCCCCCGCCGACTGCTTCGGGGTCTCCTGTCGGCGGGAGGCTCGCACTTCACAGCGCCGCATGGCGGTCGCTGATACCGGACGACCCTTGGATTCTCGTGACCATCTCAGAAAGACTCCTGATCTCCTGTCGATCCCCGCCCTCCTTGCGCCGTTCACCAGTGTGGACCTTGGTCCTGACAGACCAGCTCAAAGCAGACGCACTGTGCAGCGAGGTTGCTGCCTTACTTCGGAAGGCTGCCACAGAGGTGGTAATCGACACGACTCCCCAGCCTTCTACAGCTGGCTCTTCATAGTGCCCAAGTCGGGCGGCAAGTGGCGTCCTGTTATCGACCTGTCGGCGCTCAACAAGTTCATCGTCGCTCCGTACTTCCGCATGGAGACCGCTCGGGCCCTTCGTTCCGCGGTGCAGCTTATGGACTTCGCAGTCAACCTGGACCTCTCGGATGCGTATCTTCACGTTCCCATGCACCCAGCCTCCAGACGTTATCTACGCTTCGCCTTCGAGGGTGTGGTCTACCAGTTCCGCGCGCTTCCCTTCGGCCTCAACCTCAGCCCTTGGGTCTTCACTCGCATCATGGACGCACTGGTAGCCAGAGCCCGACGAACGTCCACGAGCCCCACGTCGAACTACCTGGACGACCTGCTGTTGAGGAACCAGGCCGAGTCCACCTTGAACGAAGATCGAGATGCCCTGCTTCAGCTCCTCGAGACTCTGGGCTTCCTGGTCAACTTCGGCAAGTCCGACCTCGTACCGTCGCGCCACTTCGTGCACCTAGGTATGGAGTTCTGCACCGAAGTCAACATCGTCCGGCTGCCGGAACCACGCGTCCAGAAGTTGGCAAATCTAGCACGGCAGGTGGCCCAGACGACTACGATCCCCGCCAGGCAGTGGCTTCAGCTCCTGGGTCTGATGAGTGCCGCAGCAGATCTGATCCCTTTAGGACGTCTCTACTCCCTTCCGCTGCAGTTGCATCTCCTCCTTCACTGGCGGCCTACGACGTCCGACCTCGAGGCTCCGGTTCCGGTCCCAACTATGCTCCGTCCTCACCTTCTTTGCTGGGCGGATCCCACCTGGCTCGCGACGGAAGTGCCGCTGTTCTCGCCACCTCCCACCCTCTCCCTCTGCGTCGACGTGAGCCTCTCCAGTTGGGGAGCACACCTTCCGTCATTCGAGACTGCAAGCCCTCCTTGCGTGGGAACCTCGCCTTCTACATCAGGAGCTACTGGTGCTGTTGGACAACTCCACGGTCGTCGCCTACATCCAGAAGCAAGGTGGGACCCGCACTCCCTCCCTCTGCATCCTCCTCTATCAGGTGCTCCGGTGGTGCGAGGATCGGGACATCACTCTCCGCGCGCGGCACATTCCGGGTCATCTGAATGTTCTAGCCGACTCCCTCTCCCGACGCGGTCAGCTTCTCCATACCGAGTGGTCGTTGCGTGCAGACATTTTTCAGATGATCGGCGCAGCCTGGGAGGCCACCCATGATCGACCTGTTCGCCACGAGATGGAATCGCCAGCTCCCTCTCTTTGTCTCGCCAATTCCAGACCCTCTTGCCTGGGCAGTCGACGCTCTCTCCATACCTTGGGACGGTCTGGTCGCCTACGCCTACCCGCCGACGGTGCTCGTCCCCAAGATTCTACTCAAGCTCAGAGGGTGCAACGCGATCCTGTTCCTGGTGGCTCCATTCTGCTGGACCAAGTTGTGGACGACCGAGCTCCTGAACCTCGCCATGGCCCCACCACTACCGCTCCCCACCCCGCGCACAATGCTCAAGCAACCAAGGCAGGCGCTGTACCACCAGTGCCCCGAGCGTCTCCTCCTCCACGCCTGGAGGTTGTCCGGCAAGCCCTCTCCGCTAGAGGCTTCTCGGGTGCAGCAGTGGACACGATCGCTACAGCCCGCAGAACCTCGACCAGACGAGTCTACGAAGGCAAGTGGAGAGTACTCTGCGCCTAGTGTGACGACAGACGCCTCTCCCCCATCGATTTGACAGTTCCTCAGCTGGCGGATTTCTTCCTCTGGCTGTTCTACGACCAGCGGTTAGCGCCGATCACCATCCGGGGCTACCTGGCCATGATCGCTGACACGTACCAGCATCTGGGATAACCCGACCCGGGTTCCTGCAAAGACCTTGCCAACCTGATGGCCCATTTCGGTCTACAACATCCCACTCTTTGCTCCCTGGTGCCGCGATGGGACCTGCCTTGGGTGCTTACTTGGCTCAACTTGGCCCACTTCGAGCCAATCCAGTTGGCGAGACTACCAGACGTGACGCGAAAGACTTGCTTCCTTATGGCCCTCGTGTCAGCCTCCAGGGTCAGCGAGCTACACGCCCTGTCAGCACGCCCCGCCTGTTTGCAGTTCCGGACGGACGGTTTGGTTCAACTGCTACCTGACCCGGCCTTCCTAGGGCTTTGGCTGCCCCTCATTTGGTCACCATACAACCATTAAGAGACCCAGGCTCCACCCGTGAGTCTAGACAACAGGACCCGTTGCGGGCCTTACCTGTGTACCTGCGCCAGACCAAGCCACTAAGCAGAGGATGCACCCGCCTATTTCTCCCTCTGTCCCCAGGTAGACATGACATCTCAGCCTAGACGATATCCCCCTGGCTCCGGTGGGTGATACGATCTGCCTACCAGGAACTCGCCCCTGATACAGCCAAACGCATGCACATCAGGGCGCACGAGATCAGAGCCATGGCCGCAAGCCTAGCATTCGACCGCAACTGTGCTGTCAAAGACATTGTGGCGGTCGTGGGTTGGTGAGCGGAGACCACCTTCGCACGCTTCTACCTGAGGGACCTCTCCGGCCAGCGCCAAAACCTTTCGCTGGTGGGGGATATCGTGGCAGCGCAACACTCCCTCCCGGCGCCCTAGGCGCCGTAAGTATCTTTGCTAAAATTAACGGGAGGTTGCTTGGGGAGGGCGTCTCTCGTAGCATCGATGGCGTGGGGTAGGGGCATTATAGCGGCACCCGCCTCCTCTTTGGGATTCTTCCTATTAGTAATACCATCGGTAATGTGTTTTGAGGAAACAAATGTATTTTTCTTTAAAATTAATTTTTCAAAAAATACTTACCGATGGTATTACTCAAAGGTCCCTCCCACCTGCCCCGCTTGCCGCAGGTCTGCTAAGAAACTGACTGAGGTACTAAGCGCTGAGCGTATGCGTGGTTGAATTGGAAGGGAGACTACCCGGGTTACCGCCTAGGCTATGGCGCCCCTCACCTGCCATCATGACCATACTCGTACACAACAATTTTGGGCTAAAATTAGACTAGCTAAGAAACCATTTCCTATTAGTAATACCATCGGTAAGTATTTTTCGAAAAAATTCATTTTAAAGAAAAATACATTTTGCTGATGCATGTTTACAAATATTTTGGGTTTGGAATCAACAATTTTTTTTCTGTCAGTCTATTTTATTATACTTTTCAGTTTTAAATATTTCAAGACAGGGATGCTGAAGCATTCCCTTGTCTTGAAATATCTAAAACTGAAAAGTGTCATAAAATAGGCTGACAGGAAAAAAATGTTGATTTCAAGCCAAAAATATTTGTAAATATGAGGATCGTTTTATTTGTTTAATCATTGTTACTGCAGATAACCACAGCCTGGTGCCTGTGGATGATATTGAGAGAGTTCGCAAACAGCTGTTCTCTCCCTTGCTATCAGCCTGTGATGACATTAGAGAACAGCTGGCCACTGCTAATATACAGCTAAAGGTAAGGATTAATACATGCTCAGATTATCACTAAGTCAGTAGGCCGAAAAATATATGGCAATCATTCCCATTCCATCTGCAAGAGGAATAAATTTTCATGAGCCCCTGTAGCCACAAGGGCTCATGAGAATATATGCCACTTGCTGGTAAGGAGGGGCCTCATCTACAACCCCATGCAGTTTAAGATAAACATCTGGGTTCAGCGGTATGGATGTTTTCCACAATGACTGTGTGAAGCAGGCTCTATAGACTGCCTTTATGTCCTTGTCAAGGCATACTACCTATTGTCTTTGACCTGATTCTGATTTAGGAGGGTGGAAAATTTGTGTACATGGATTATTGCTCTGTGCATGTGACTGAAAAAGAGCTTTATTTGCATGTTCTTTAACTCATGAAGCCCTGAGGACAAACATAAAATTTTGCAGACTTCCTCTGAGGTCTGCATCACATATCAGGACACCGATACATCATGGAAGAGGTCAGATTAGCTTGGCGCCTAGAGGCGCCAAGCTATTCTGACACCACCCATGAACTATCATGGTCGATGCACATCCTGTTGCAGCATGCTGGGGCTTTATGGGTTAAGATACAGCAATTGTTATGAGAATTGGATGTTGTGATTTAATTACTTTTTTTTATACTGTGTATGGTTTAATTATATTGTTATATTATCATCATCATTCCCTCAGTCTCAACTTATAAAACATGTAATATAAATGGGAGGTGGGTGGGGACGGAAGGAGTTGGGGCACAAAGGGAGGCGTGTTCAGTTAGAAGTTGCTGCATATCAACATTTATCATGTTTGGTTTGATTTAATCCTGTGTAGGATGGGCCAGCGTTAGTCTCTATACGTAAGCTTGGATGTGACTGATGTCAGTTGTTTATTTGTATCTCAAAAACTCACAGTTGCTTGTTTCAGTGACATCACATTGCACTGCACTAAAGCGGTCATTTCATGCTTTCTGTTATGTGCAATATGCTGTCAGCCCTGTTTTCTCCCCTTCGGTTTGTTTAATCTTTTATTCTGCAGAGTGTGTGTGGGGTGTGTGTGTGTGTGTGTGTGTGTGTGTGTGTGTGTGTGTGTGTGTGATGAAGGGGGGGGGGGGGGGGGGGGAGTTGCAGGAGTTGTAGAATATGAATGTACTTTGGTTGTGTTTTCAGTAGAGTAGTGGTTGCTTGATTTCCACACCAAGAAAAGTCACTGTACACAAACAAGCAAACAGGAATAACAGCACATGCCCGTTCATGCTTATCATTTTGGATCACTATCCTCACTGTTTTTATTAGTGTTATTTTTCTTTTCAGGATATCAAAAAGCAGTCAACCTGGAACGTGGAAGACAGAAAACAAAGTACAAAATTCACTGTCAAGAAGGCATCTTCATAACAGTATACATTATGTACAGTTAAACCTGTATACTGAACTGTGGATAATAGTGTACATTTGAAGAAAAACAAGCCAATCTTGGACAGCAAGAGACAGCAGGAGTTTCATGAGCCCCTGCACCTGCAGGGGCTCATGAGAATCTATGTCTCTTGCAGATGGCAAGTGTTTGGATGTGGAATTGTTATGGTAACATTGCAGAAAAGGGCATGAACTAATTACCACTGGTATAAGTACCACTGGACTGAATATTAGGTACTGAGAGGCATTTCTTCTCTCCGCTATCCTATGTCTTTCATTGACCCAAGAGAGCTAATTGGTACTTTGTGTTTCTGTGTTGTCATATAGAGCGTTCATTCTTTCTGTTATAAATGAACAGAATGACACTGATGTAATTATATGTTAACATTTTAAAAGCATTGTTCTTTTTCTTTTCTTTTTCAAGCTTGTTCCAGTGATTTTTTTGCAAATGTCCTGTGACAACAAATATTTCTGCTGTATAACACTTTTGGATTGCCATTGAAATGTCAAATATTTTGCAAAGAGCAGACATGTTTTGTGCTTAATCCAGACCAAAAAGGTGACTGCCAAGCATGTAAAATGCAGACAGGAACCCAACAGAGGAAGAAAACACATATGCTTGGAAATGACAGTTACAACACAATTTATTAATGTGTGGCCTCTTAGCTTCTTCACACGGACAAGTAGTGAATTGTATACTTGCTTGCATAATTTTTTTTCAAAATCAAGCAAGCAAACTAACAAGCAAGTATACAATTTGCTACCTAACTCCCCAGTGTGAAGAAGCTAAATGGCCACTTAGCGTCTTCACAATGACAGATAAATATTAATAAATTATGTTGTAACTGTCATTTCTAAGTGTGCTTCTTTCTCTGTTGGGTTCTTCTTTTCATGTTTTGTGCTTGGCTCAGTACAGATGTGCTTTTAGAGTTTTAAAAGATTTTTCAGCTGTTTTTATGCTTACCAATACTGGTAGTTTTTTTAAAATATATGTTCAATATTTCAGAATTGCACAGTGGTTCATAAACTCTTGAATGTGTTTTTTCTGTGCATCTTGTTAGTTGAGCCAGTCTTCCTCCTTGATCGCTTGAAGCGCAATATGCATGATGCAGCTGTTAGGCACCTTAAAGGTCCTGTATCTCTGTCTTCAGCCAGGGATGTGTATCGGGGGGGGGCCCTCCCCTAGACCGACTGTCGTTCAGGACTGCTGAGCTCGGTCTTTCCACCAATGAGTAACACATTGGCCCCTCACTTCGTTTAGCCCGCTAGCAGAAGCGGTTTACCAGGGTGTGGCCACTGTTATCCCTAACAGTTTCTTAGAGCCAGAAGTGAGAGAGTTGAGTGCTGGTTGAGGACCAGTGCTCCCGTCCAGCCGGATGGATGCTGCCAGGTTTACAAAGGTACCACCTCTCTCCAGGCACCCCATACAACCCAGTTGAGCCAGTGTAGTATAACTGTTTTGTCTGCAGTAGCGCACTATATATAGTAGCAATAAATATGCATAGTATACATTATATTGTGTGCATGTGTATGAGTGCTTGTGATGCACAAATATAAACAGATGAGACTAAAGATGATAGCATGACAGAATAGAAATACAGAAGCATAACAGAGTAGAAATAGAGTGAGATTTTCTTAATAAACAAATAAGCAAATTTATGCTCATCATCTTGGCCTGTTCTAAAGCTGTGTTTCTATTTTTAAAAGACTTCTGTGTGCTGTTTTAGGTCAGAGGGAAAAAATGCGTCTGAAGTAAACGAAGAGCTATCAAGAATATGAAGACACCACTCCCTGTTGACGTATATGGTAAACTGAAGACCAAAGCTATTATTATGAGGGTCAGTCAAGATGCGTTGAAAATAAATCCAGTTCAGTATCAAAAGCAATTTAAAACAGGACATATTTATTACTTAAACAATCTGGACTTGCTGCTCAATAGCATCAGAAAGTAGTGATAAAACTGATTATATTACCTACCGTCACGTTACCGTCATCGACTGCCAGTGCGCATGAAGAGAGCAGCCACTCTTCAGCAGCCACTGTGAAAAGGTGACTAAGGGAGAGTATTAAAGAGACCTGATATTATATAGTGACCCAAACAGTCTAAATCCGACATGAACAGCATAACGTGGCTTTTTCGGTACTGTCTGCAATGTGTCATGTAATTACTTGTAAGATTTCATTTGATGAATTATGAAAAATGTAATAATATACAGTCTTTGATGACATTTTGTGGCGGTTGCCGGTCAACTCGCCCTTGCGCCATTTCGCCCAAGGTACGGGTCAACTCGCCAAAGTAAGCAGTCAAGTCGCCAAAGTAAAGGGTCAAGTCGCTGAAGGCACGAGTCGACTCGATCAGCCGTGAAGTCGTGACCCATGATCATTTGCTTGCTTGCTCCTATTGGAATGTGTGTGTGTGTGATGGTGTGTGTGTGTCTATGTGCAGTGGTGGATCCAAAGGTAGGCTCTAAAGTTCATGTTTCCGCCCATCATTACCGCCGCTCTGTCCACATGAAAGAGTATCAGTGTCTGTGCTTTCCTGCCGTAAATATTCAAAACACTGAAATGTCAACGAACCATCTCAAGTTAAATTAACTGCTTTATGATGCCATAAGGATCAGGAACTTATCAACGAAATTTCACTACACTCGGTATTACTGAAGACGACTTGTGCTGAACTGGATTCTCCTGTCTCATGATCCACAGCTAGACCTGTCTGTAGCATTTGGTAGCCAACTGTTGCAGAAGTTTATTTTTGTTATGGGGTTTGTTGGTTTTTGTTTATTTGGTGTTTTTTTTTTGTTTGTTCGTTTTTTTTTGTTTTTTTTTTTTGGGGGGGGGGGGGTTCGTGAGGGGTGGGGAGGGGGCAGTAACAGCCGATATAGGGGTTTTAAAGTTTATGACGGACAGATGATGGACAGACAACTGGCCCAGTACGTACCTACTTTTGCTGTCCAACTATCTTACACTCTGTGTTTATGATTGCCAAGTGCAAAGAGTGGGTAACTGCAAGGCTCGTAAATATCTCGGCCAACAGGGCCCCAATTCCATCTGCCTTGCTGGCGATGACACCTGGTGCAAAGCCAGGAGCCTGCAGGTTTCTGGAACATTTTTATTTGTGTGTGTGTGTGTGTCTGAGCACAAGAGAATCTCCGATATTTGCGTACACACAAGCCTGAAACTTGGCGAAATACTTCCTTAAAGGGGTGGCTAAGAGAGCCTCCGCGCATATTGTAATTGAATGTCTCATTGAAGACATAAACAACCATTTATAGGGAGTTGGTTGACATTGGACGAGTTTGTTAGCCAGCCTTGTATCCTTTCAACTTCTTTAGTAAAAATTAATTCTTTAAAAAAATAAAAAAAAAAAACAGTAAAAAACCTTGACGTAAAAGAAGCAACGCCGTCACCACGCAGACATTGACGCAATACTCTAAATATGACGCAAATCTCTCTCCCACGTGCGTTATCTTTCTCTCTCTCACACAAACATGCGCGCATCATCTCCAGGAGGCATAGATCTTCATGCGCCCAGAGGGCGCATGAGGATCTAAGCCTCTTGGAGATGTTTGGAGCGCGTGCACACATCAATGCACTTTCAGAAGAGCATGCAAGTGACCCGTGTACTTTGTATATCATGTAGCTACGCAAAGTCAACCTGCTTTCACATAAATTATTGCAAAAACTGAAATTGTACCGTGAAATTCTAGTTTTGTCACCATTTTCTCAAGCCTATGAAGCGAAAGTGAAACTCATATCACGTAAAATATAAAATTACGTAAAAACTAAAACTTACCTCGTGACAAATGACGTTTGGCAAATCAATGATGCGTATGTCCTGCGCCCATTATAGAACTCGCCGACGCATTGGCAGATCTGTGAGACTTTTTCAATAGGAGATATTTCAACATCAGAATTAGGTCGAAGACAAAAGGTAGAGACCCTTGACAGTGAGGACAGCTCTCATATAGAAGGGACTTTGTGGGTTATGGTTCATCCCATCTTGTTACACTATAGTGCAGATCATCGGAAGCACCCTTGTACTTTTAGTCATGGTGGAGAGAAAACGGTCTGAAACTTCTCTTTCCCCCAGAAACTATGGGTGAAAGTTTACAATTTCCAAGAAACTGAACTCGATTTTGCATGGACTTTGACACCCTTCAAAATTAAAACAACAAACAAAAAACAAACTAACAAAAGAAAAAATTGGATGAGATGTAATTCTCTCATATTTGACTCTTCACAAATTGAGGACCAACATCATCCAGACAGGAATATTCACCTTACTAGCTCTTTAAAAAGTATGGGTCCTGCACGATCCACACCATCGTTTGTGTGTAGGCAAAATTCAGACATTGTTTATTTTTCTCCGTCAATTATTAACATTTTGGCAAAATGTAGTCTTTTATGAGCTTGGAGAATTTTTAACATTTCACTGAAATATTCCCAGTAGTTTATGAAATATTTGCAATTAAACACCCTTCTGGGTCCTCCAGGATCCAGGAAGCATGGTGGAGGTTAAACACCATCTTTGAATTATCGTCAGTCTGTGACTTGAACCGGAATGTAATCCTCAGCAGACAACTGCCAGATTTTACGAATTTTACCTTGGGCAATAGAGAGCATGTGCTGGTTGCGTGATAGGGGGCTAACCCTTATCAAAAATGGCACACGTGCTAATTACTTTATCCGTTGAGAAATAAAGTTTCATTTCATTTCATTTCATCTGGATTACACCAGTGTCTGAAATAAGTTTGACTAAAATAGTTCAATTAGTTAGTTATTTGGGTTTAACGCCGAGCAGGCAACTAAGGCCATCTCATGACGGTAAAATAGTTCAAGGGTGGTGCCAGAATAGCTTGGCGCCTGTAGGCGCCAAGCTATTTTGGCACCACTCTTGAACTAAAGCCATTGGTCTATATCCATATCTGTAAGTACTATAATGTAGCTTGCACATGTCAATGTACAAATTTGAAGCTTTTAGCCTCAGTATGATATGGGCTAAATTAGATGCTAAATCCCCACGATAAAGCCTAGCTGCAAGGCAGCTAGCTGATAGCTAACTTGATTCGCTGAGTTGCATATCTTGTTATTAGCTCTGCTTGGATCAACTAAGTTTCCATGCTAATTTATCTGTTGGCTAGTCCAAAATGCATTCTTGCTACTGCAGATAGCTTAGCTTTTTGCTGACTTGCAGATTTTAGCCAGACAGGTAGAGTTTAGCTGATGGCTAAAGTGGTAACCGCCAGTTTAGCGTTGTGCACCCGGCCCCAGATGGTTAGATTTGCTGGTTAATTACATCCCAACACCATAAGGGGGCATGTTTAACCTAGAAATGTATTACAGTGGAACCTGTTTTGAGCAAGCACTTTTTTTGGCAAAAGAAAGGTGGCCTTAAAAGACAGGTGCTTTCTCCATAAAGGTCTTGAATGGCAAAAAGTGTCACATGTTTTTAAAGTTTTTAGAGCCTTTAAATAATGCTCTTTAACGACACAAGATCTCTCGCGGAGGTGATACTCAAAACAGGTTCTGCTGTATGTACAAGATACTCAAAACAGGTTCTGCTGTATGAACATAAAATGCACATCATTCACATTAAGGCTTCCTGACACGGAGAAACGAAACGAAACATTTCGTTGAAATGTCCGCATTTCAGACATTTCTCCAACATTTCACAGTTTCACGAAATGCGAAACGACACATTTCACGAAATAGAACCTGTCTCTATTCTCGAAACATTTCGCCGAAACATTTCTACCCGTCGCCCAGTCAGCGTCGTCCGCTCGGTCACACCCCAATCTGACGCGATTCAAGCCCACACACTGAAGATAGCAATGGTAAAGCGATGCCGTGGAGTCAGGTCTATTATGGCTAGAATTGCGTGATGTGACGCACGATTCTGTAAGATTTAAGCGGAGAAATCATTTTCGAAATGGAATCTATCAAGTATCATCACTAAAGTACCACCAAAATATGATTTTAGGTCAGTTTTCTGAACCCCACTTTCATCGGCTGCTCTGCGAAGCCGCCTACAAGATGGCGGCTATCGCTTCGAGACGGCGGCATCCTTGATTCACTTGAACCAGCCCTGTTTACGCATTCAAAAGCGCTTACGTTTATTCGATATGGTTGGCAATTCACTTTAATTGTGTAAGAATTCACTTTAATTGTGTAAGTGAAGGCACACATGTCTTATATGTTTGTTTTTAAGCGTCAGTAGTCAGAAATATGACCTGATGTCCACCGATACAAACCAGAGCATGTGTCAGTGAAGAGTTACTTCCCCTGTACCAAGCAAATTAATTTTCACCGCATTTCTGCGTGTGCGGAGAAGGCATTTCGATGCAATGAAAATGTTTTGTTTCTTGTGCATTTTGTTTCTCCGTGTAGGGAAGCCTTTACACACACCCAGAGCACTTTTCAAACATATTCATGTAAACAAATTTATTTCTTCTGGTTATGAAATGCCTGACTGAAATGAAATGACTTCAAGGACATGATATAGAACTGCAAAATTACAGCTTTCTGGAAAGAGACGCAACCAACCATAACACAGCACTCTCATCACAATGCAACCCATTTAACCCCAACACCCTATAGCAGGAGATGGATTGACCATGATAATTTAAGGGTAGTGGCGGATGAGCTTGGCACCAAGCTCTTCTGGCACTACCCTTGAATTATCATGGTCAATTCATCTCCTTCAGCTGGCACATAGTCTTTAGGTGACACCTCCCAAAAATTTAGGAAATGCATCCCTGGGATTAAATGGGTTAAAGACAAAATAGGTTGCAATACACATAGCAATACAGACGAGACAGCTTCATTGATGAAATTGAAAGGAAATACAAACTTCTATGTACAGCTACTAAAGCTCAACCCCTTGTGCATGCAGGCACTCCTTACAAAACTGAAAACGCCAACAGAATCACGTATTTCACAGATCATGGACACATCGGGTGGAGGACACATTAGGCTGATCTAAAGGAGGAGGAGGGGGGGGGGGGTTATGTAGATCATGTGGTGTATACAAAATGTAAGTGTATGGTTCGGATGCACAAATATCGCCCACAAACGATACCAACAAAGCATTTGTACATACAGCAGGATATACACGAAGTGACCCATGCAAAATAATTCCCACACTACCAAATGCCAAAAACGGTAAAAAGAAAATTCTGCAACAGTATTCATAAACCACGTAAGACATGAACATCACAACATGATAAAAACAAGCTTTAATGATTCACATCGACATCCCACCCTGAGACAGAACTGTCTTGACAGCGACACATAACATGATAAATTCACATAAGGACGTTGGCATACATCAACAAATGTGCAGAAACATAAGTCAACAACTTCCAAGTTCCTCTTTATCACAGACTATCAACAGCACTGTGTGTGCCCAGTCAATTCAAAGTGAGAATAACTGTCGACTCATTTGAAATGTATGGCATATGGATATATGCAGCAAATGAAGTTATTTAACTCCTTACGCCCCGAGGACGAAATTATCAAATTTTTGTAGATATCCTCTGCGGTCTACATCACAGTTCGGGAGACAGATTGATTATGATATTTCAAGGTTAGTGTCAAAATAGCTTGGCACCAGTAGGCGCCGAGCTATTCTGACACCAACCTTGAAATATGGTTGATGCACACCCTGTCGTCTTTCAGGGTGTTATGGTTAAGACATACTGCATAACGCTACAATTCTTCAACAATGCCTTTATTTGCCATGCATCCATTTGCGGAAGAGAATAGGCTTGGTATATGGTGGATCATTCGACCTGTTTTACTGTGAGTTTTACAGTCATTTTGAAAATTAGGGGGTCAGTTATATCGGCTGTCAGATTCACTCCCCAAAAAGAATGTTATAGACGTGGTTTATGACAGTATATTGTCAGACATTTTGGACAAATAATGCAAACAGCAACCTGTGGTGGTCACGGTCATTTGATCTTCCAAGCCAAGTCTACCGCAGGAAACTTTCTGGTATTAAATTACAATGCACAAACCCACTTGGCCTGTTTGACTTGCCGTATCTTAATGGGTAATTTGACCAGCTCATTGCCAATATGAATGGTAAAAAGTAACCCTTTGGCTGTTGGTAGTGTTTTTTATGATGATTCCTTCAGTAATCATCATGACAAAAACCGTTCCCGACAGTCAAGGGTTAGTTTGTAGGTGTCAATGACCGATGAAAAAACTATTCTCATATGTGGCACATCTCAGATGAGTTAAAATAATGAGATCATTTCAAAGACGACGCAGAACTGTGTTCAATACATGTTTATAATGCAGCATAACAGGAATAACATTTCATCATTTAAATTTTCAAAGCAAACAAAATGATTATATGACTCAACATCCCGCCAACAATACTTTTTGTTGTTGAGGTTGACTG
Source organism: Semisulcospira habei (assembly GCA_036245525.1). Lineage (NCBI taxonomy): Eukaryota > Metazoa > Mollusca > Gastropoda > Semisulcospiridae > Semisulcospira > Semisulcospira habei. The sequence goes on along the minus strand of BTPG01000005.1, from coordinate 92,881,573 downwards.
GCCAAACATCATACCAAACATACACGAAAGAGGAGAATTTTTTTCTTATAACTCATTCAGCCCTGATACACCACAGCAAGGTATGGATCCAGCATGATAGCTCAAGGGTGGTGCCAGAATAGCTTGGCGCCCACTGGCGCCAAGCTATTCTGGCACAACCTGAGAACTATCATGCTCGATCTGTCTCTAGAATTGTAATACATCATTATTGTGCGCATATTTTAATGTAAGTTTTGTGTATACTTAAGTGACTGAGCCTGCCGAACCACTTTTAATTGCCCCTTACGGGATAAATAAAGTTTATTGAATTTGAAACAAGAGTGGCAAAGCCATCAAGGCTCACGTGGACCCCACCCCCCTCCCCCATCCACCCACACATACAATACTAGATCATGTCCCAGACTGCTTATGTGGATTTTAAGGTTTCCAAGTATCTGTCACAGATCTTCACAACATGACAAATCTTGACAACATGACCGTAATAACATACAACATGACAGAAGAAGTAAAAAGTTGTCCGACTCAGACTGTTATGTTTAGAAAGGTCTAACTACAAACTATCCTTCTGCACCAGCAAAATTTAAGCATTTTTCACATATCTGTCAACCCGCCTTGACCTTTGCGATGAGTTGACTAAATTAGTATACATAGGAAGGTCTTATCAGCTACCTTTATTCCAAATTTAATTGAAAAGTTTGAATAAATGTTCATAATACATACAATTCTATCAAAATTGGTATTTTACACACATCTGCCGATCTCGTAATTGTGACCCTTGACTTTTCCGAGGGGTCATCCAAATTAGTATGCATAGATAGGTCTTACCATCAGGTATCTGTTACCAAGTTTGGGTTTGAAGTTGTGAATAGCAAACATCTTTTGTCCAAATATGGTTATTTTTTACCTATTTCCTGATCTTTTGTGACCCTTGACCTTTCTGAATGGTCAACCAAATTAATATGCATAGAAAGTTCTTACCACCAGGTATCTTTGTATCAAGTTTGGGTTTGAAATTGTGAATAGTATTTGAGAAAAAATAAATGTCAAAATATTGCTATTTTTTACCTATTTCCTGATCGCCTGTGACCTTGACCTTTACGAGAGGTCACTCAAATTGGTATGTTTAGAAAGGTCTTGCCAAAAATGTATCCTTGGGCCAAGTTTGAAGACTGTGCCTTGAATAGTCTCTGAGAAAATGCCAACGTTAAAGTTTACCAAGGAAGACGGACGATGGCGGACGGACGGACGGACGACCACTGGCCCAAAACATACTCACTTTTGCTTCGCACGTGAGCCAAAAAGAGGGCAACTTCAAAATTGGGGGATTTTGGTTCCGGGGTAGAATGTGCTAATTATACAGACAACAATGGCAGACAGCATTATGACTAACAGAGCCTAAGTACATTAAAACTGCAAAGGACAGTACCTGAGCGGAAATTTAGAAAAAATACATGCAATGTTTACAACACGCCTGGTCCACTAAGCAACACATAACACCCATGTGCATGCAGCCACCGATACTGTTCATCGTACACTCTACCAGTGGTTTTATGTACAAAGAGGTTATACACCATCAAAAATATTTCTGCAGAAAATGGCACAAAACTGCAGTGTAAGATGCATAAAATTACAGGTAAGACTGGAAACTACTACACTGGATTACCATACACATGTACATTTACAGACCTTACTTCAACACGTGTTAAAAACACAGAAATTGCAGTAAAAAGTACAATTTTAATACAAAATTATGTATGATAAAGTGATGTAAAAACATTTGTTGCAGTGATGTCCATAATGCATTTCATCCCTGTTAACCCATATACTGAGGCTAAAAGCTTCAAATCTGTACACTGCCATATGCAAGCTACATTAAAGTACTTACGGATAAGGATATAGACCAATGGCTTTAGTTCAAGGGCAGTGCCAGAATAGCTTGGCGCCTAGAGGCGCCAAGCTATTCTGGCACTACCCTTGAACTATTTTAGTCAAACTTATTTCACACACTGGTATATTCTGAATGATAAGGGTAAAGCATGTGTATCAGCAAAAACGAAAAGAAAAGAAAAAAAGATTCCTGCTGGAATCACCTCACACTCACAGCCAAAGGGATGACCCCCTTGTACACATACAGCAACAGTATCAGTGGCTGCTGCACAAGGGGGTACAAAATACTTGTTATTATTATTAGCAAGAGGCACAGATCCTAATGACTCCCTAACTACATGGGCCCATACCTCTTCGTGCCTCCATTTACATGCAAGTTATTCAATCAGTTGTTGCACCATCTGTCATCCCATGGAGGTCGCTCAGCGACACTTCTCTTTCCGCTGGACGGACGGCTGCTAGCACAACTGCTCATGCGCGAAGCAGTGCCAACGGAAGAGGCTGTGACAGAACTGTGAATACTTGTCAAACTGCGGGTTCGCGACCCCAGGCTGCCCACCACACTGCTAGCTGAGGACATTCGGCCAGTGCGATGACTGGCGTGAGAAGAGGTGGGGTGCAGCGTGGCAATAGGAATGCCATGAAGGACGGTGCTTTTGTAGGCGTGAAGCTGCTCCCGCCGGGAAATGCCCTTGGTTGGCTTGATTTTCTGCAGGCGTTTGAGGAATGCCTTCACAGATGAAAAAGAATAATAAATTTTTTGGTTAAACCTTTTCATCCTGATACACTACTGCTTGAAATTAATTTGACTATGATAGTTCAAGGGGGGTGCCAGAATAGCTTGGCGCCTTAGGTGCCAAGCTATTCCAGCACTACCCTTTAACTAATATGGTTGATCTATCTCCTAATCTGTTATGTAGCTTTCACAGGACAATAAGAATTTTTTTACAAATAGCCACAGGACGTAAAGGGTCAAAATGCAGAAAACTTCAACTACTAAGAGACCCAATCATTCTCATTGTAAGATCTGAATTAATTTACATGGAAAAACATTTAATATCATACATGTACTTTTATCATGTATATATCAGACCTTGTTGTAAACAAAAGAACTTGATCTAATAAATACCATCTAAAACAAGAAAGGCAAAGCCATTATGGCTCACGTGTAGGACCGATTTACATGTGACCTTTGTGACAAGGGCTGGCTTCTGCAGCAGCAAAATCCATGTTTTCGGAAAATGTAAGCATTTTTCACACATCTGTCAACCCCCCATGACCCTTGACCTTTGTGATGAGTCGACTAAATTAGTATGCATAGGAAGGTCTTATCATAAGCTATCTTTGTACCAAATTTTGTTGAAAAATTTGCAAACGTTTGGGAATACCTACAATTTAGTATATAGTATTTGAGAAAAAAATAAATTATGTCAAAATATAGCTATTTTTTACCTATTTCCTGATCCCCTATGACCTTGACCTTTGTGAGGTCACTCAAAATGGTATGTTTAAAAAAGTCTTACCACAGAGTATCTTTGGGCCAAGTTTGAAGAATGTGGCTTGAATAGTTTCTGAGAAAATGACAACATCAAAGTTTACCACGGACGACGGCGAACGGACGGATGACCACTGGTGCAAAACATACTCACTTTTGCTTCGCACATGAGTAAAAAATAACTAACACATTCTTGCCGAGTATCAAATTTAGCACATATCTATGAGCAAAATGTCCTTGGACTGACCATCTGCAGTCAGACCACACAATGCTACTGCAGCTGGTGTTGGCCTGATTACCTTTGGCTTACTCGGTACAGTAAACTTCGCACATTACAAAATACCAGCGGACCCAAATTTTGTTGTTGCTAGATCTAAAGTTTGTTATACATTATAAACACAGTGTAACTGACACAGAAAAGGTGTGGGAGGGACCACAGAAAAAGCGTTGTTGTATCATTATCAATTGTCACTATACATCTGATGTTTTAAGCAATGTCAACCGTGTAAAGACTTCTTCCCATAACGAAGCTGTCTAAAAATATGCTGAACAGGACTCTGGGCCAATGCCATATAAAAATATTTGTCAGACACCCACGTTCTATCTGTGTGTATGACAGTATGACACACACAAACACGATTTTCCACTGTTTGTTATGTTGTAGTCATGAATACCCAGGATATGTAAAGTTGGAAAGCCTGTGGAGTGAGATCATATCTGATAGACAGCCAGTTTATCGCCAGGCTTTTCTAGTAAGTATAGGGGGCTCAGCCCCTCAGCCCCAGCACAGAAGGGTGCAACTGAATAGTATATGGCTCAAGGGTGTTTGCCCTCAGAGCAGGTACCCAAGTACACTGTTCTGGCATTGGGCCAAGGTCGGATATTTGACACTGTATACAGACAACATACTTCATATGGTTTGATCTCTGTCTGGTTGTACATATTTATCTAGCAATTTCAGTTATAATATGGGACGTTGCTTGATTTTCTAAAGCAGGTTCAGTGGTGTCTTTAATCTTTTTAAGTGGACATCACTGCAACAATCCCATACCACCGATGCGTAGTTTATATGTGACATCATGTGTGCATTACTGAACAATTTTCTGGTTTCACTATCTGTGAAATACTTTAATTTCGAGAACATAAAGACATTTCTAGAGACCGTTTTACATACATTGTCTATGTGCATCTGCCACCTGAGCTGATTATGAATTGTAACCCCCAATAGACGATGTTTGGCTACCTGTTCTATGATGTCGTCGCCGAGTGATAGATAAAGCTTTAATGGTTTCAACCGATGCTTTTGGCGTGTTGCAATAATCATAGATTTTGTTTTAGTAGGATGCAGAATCATAGAGTTGAATCATAGAGAGAGAGAGAGAGAGAGAGAGGGATAGATTTCCCTTTTTCTGCCTCACTGACCTTGGCGAAACTTTGTTAGTTTTCTTATTTCCATCGCATGTTTGTATATGATTTTCTAAGCCTTCAGTTTTCTTGGAAATGCATGTGTGTGCAAGTTCTATGTGTGACGTTAATGTTGTTGATGACATAACAGTATATTTGTGGGTGTGTGAGAGAGAGAGAGAGAGAGAGAGAGAGAGAGAGAGAGAGAGAGAGAGAGAGAGAGAGATTCGTGACTAGTTGAACTTAAAAAATCTATGCCCCCCGCAACCCCCCCCCCCCCCCCCCCCCCCTCCCCCCGCCACCGCATGATTTGCATGAGAGTTTTTACGACATTTGATGTTTTTGTCAGTTTTGTTTGAGTGTGAGTTCTGAGTATGTTACCGATATTGATGATGATGTACGTAACAGTAAAAATAGTAATGTGTTATATTTTAGATGCATTTTCTACTTAGTACGTCATGCTCATGAGTCATTAACTATTGCTGTCTTCTGGACTGACAGGAATGACGTACTTGAATTTATGCACGTGTATTTTAATTCGGACTATACCGTAAGCATAATACGAACATTGTAATTGTGTGTGTGATTTTTAGATTTTTCTTGACTGCACGTTTGAAAATTCTACTAATGATGGTGTCAATGTTGATGATGACGTTATTATATAAATATTTCATTGCGACATTTCTTCCTCCGCACACTGCGTGTCAATACTCGTGTTTCATAAAAGTTTCATGTCATCAGTAATGACGCACTAATATCACGAACTTGTGCACATGCTTTTGTACCTTAGTCTATAATATGTAAAAGTATTACGATAATTTAGAATTTGAAAGTGCATGCATGTACATTCTGTATCTATTTTGACGAACTACATTCTCACACGTAAATTATGTTTTGTTACCTAGTTACCTGGGCATTTCCCTGAAGAAGCCCTCACTGAGAGGGCGAAAATTTGTGCATAGAATAAAAGTGTAACTCCTTCTAAACTATGTGATGTTTGTGGATCCTTTCCTCACATTTTAAGTATTTCACTGCTGCTTGGAGTTGGATCCATATTTGGAGTGCATCCATTAATTTTGTAGACATCCTGGATGTCTGACAACATAAATTTAGTACAGTTTCATAGAATATCTAAAACGACAAGATGAAAAATAACCATGAGATTCCTTGTAGCTTACCTGAGTTCAGACAAAGCCCACTGTATACCAAGTAATAGGCAATTATAGCACTTTACAGGGAAGCAAGGTAATCAATACCGCAGGCTATATATACTATATATATTATATATATATACAGCAGTGAATTTATTTGGGGAGGGTGAGTGCGTGGGTTTGTTACGATTGTGGTTGTATTGTTCTGTGAGAGCATACATGTGTTAATCGTAGGAAATGATCCTATATTTATTTGAGCTTTCATCGTTACGTATAATAATAATAATAATTATGGTATTTATAATGCGCTTATCTTATAATAATTATAACTCGAAGCGCGCACTCACAACTTGCACGCGCATGCTTTAGACAATGACTCAAGTACCACAAATAGTGAAAATACATTACGACGGTCAGCTTGGGGTGGGGAGTGTGGTGATGTAGTGCTAGAACTGTTGAAAGAGGTGTGTTTTGAGGGCGGACTGGAAGGAGGAGGCTCTCTCTGTGTGTGCAACGAGGGCAGCATCATCAGCAAAAAAACAGAGAGAGCCCTGCAGCGCATCACGTCCTGCTTCGCAGACGCTGCCCAGCTCTTTGGACTCGAGGTCAGTCTGAAAAAGACAGAGGTCCTCCATCAGCCGGCACCCAAGACAGTGTATCGCCCTCCTCACATCACCATCGGCGAGTCTGAACTAAAGTCAGTGCACCAGTTTACTTACCTTGGCTGCATTATCACGTCGGACGCCAAGCTGGACAAGGAGCTTGACAGCAGGCTGGCAAAAGCGAACAGCGCTTTCGGGCGACTTTTCAAGCGGGTGTGGCACAATCAACAGCTGAAAACAGGCACCAAGATCAGCGTGTACAGAGCTGTGGTCCTCACCACCCTGCTGTATGGTTCCGAGTCCTGGGCCCTCTACCGCAGCCAACTACGACTCCTCGAACGCTTCCACCAGCGCTGCCTGCGTACCATCCTGGGCATTCACTGGAGTGACTATGTCACCAATGTCGAGGTCCTTGAACAGGCTGAAACCGTGAGCATCGAGGCTTTGCTGCTGCGGACACAGCTCCGCTGGGCGGGGCATGTCTCCAGGATGGAGGATCATCGCCTACCAAAGATCACCCTGTTCGGCGAGCTTGCTACTGGACACCGTGACAGAGGGGCACCAAAGAAGAGATACAAAGACTGTCTCAAGAAGTCACTTAGTGCCTGCCAAATCGACCACCACCAATGGTCTTCGCTTGCTGTGGACCGTGACACCTGGCGCTCCACTATTTACAAGGCAGCTGTCTCCTTTGAGGACTCTCGCAGAGCTAGCCTTAAGGACAAGCGGCTCAGGAGAAAGAACAGAGATGCCGCAACTCAGAACTCTGGCCATACCTTCCCCTGCAGCCACTGCGGTCGAACCTGCCTGTCCCGGATTGGCCTCCGCAGCCACGAACAAGCCTGCAGACGTCGTGGGCAACTCCTATAAAATCTTCGTTCGCGAAGTCCAGCCAAGAGAGAGGAAGGAGGAGAGAGAGTGTTTCTGATGGAGAGAGAGTGGGAGAGTGTTCCAGGTGGATGGACCGTATACTGAGAAGGAGCGGGGGCCGAAAGTGCTGAGTTTGGTGCAGGGAATGCGGAGACGGAGAGGGTCGGAGGCGGAGTGGAGAGATCGGGAAGGAGTGTAGGGGTGAAGTAAGTTGGAGAGATAGGTAGGAGCGTAGTTGTTCAGGGATTTGTAGCAGAGAGACAGAATCTTGTATTGGATGCGTTGGGGGATGGGGAGCCAGTGAAGGAGCTTGAGCAGGGGAGTGATGTGGTCAGATTTTTTCTTTCTGAGGACGAGGTGGGCAGCATTGTTCTGGACGCGCTGGAGAGTGAGAGTGGTGGAGTGAGGAAGGCCGGAAAGGAGAGAGTTGCAGTAGTCGATGCGAGATAAGATGAGAGAGACAGCGAGTTTGGTGGCAGCTTTGGTAGTGAGGTATTTTCTGATCTGACTGATGCGGCGGAGGTAGAAATAACATGCCTGGGCCGTGGCGGAGACGAAGCTGGACATGGAAAGAGAGGAATCGAGGATAATGCCAAGGTTCTTGACCGAGTCAGTGAGGGAAATGGGGGTGCTGTCGAGTTGAAGGTGGAGAGAGGGAGGGAGCTGGGAAAGTTTCTGGCGAGGGCCTACCAGCATGGCTTCCGTTTTGTCGTCGTTCAGTTTGAGCTTGTTTGCTGTCATCCAGTTTTTCATGTCTTCATAGCAGTCAGCCGTTCGAGTCATTAGTGTCTGAGTGTTGTCGAGTTTGTCTTTGTCTAGTAGTTGTGAGTCGTCAGCGTAGAGGTGGTGGTGTATGTGGTGAGACTGGATGATGTTGGACAGGGGAGAGGTGTAGAGTGTGAAAAGGACCGGGCCCAGGACGGACCCCTGTGGAACGCCGCAGGAGAGCGTGACTGGGTTGGAGGAGATGCCGTCGATGGTGACGGACTGCTGTCTGTCGGAGAGGTAGGAGAGAAACCAGGAGTGAGCAGAGTCAGTGATGCCAAGGAGTGGTGAAGGCGGTGGAGGAGGATAGAGTCGTCTATGGTGTCGAAGGCGGCAGAGAGATCGAGTAGCGTAAGAAGGGAGATGTTGCCCGAGTCAGTGGAGAGAAGCAGGTCGTTTAGGATATGTAGAAGGGCTGTTTCAGTACTGTGATGTTTGTGTGATAGTCAGACTGGAAGGGACTGAGGAGGTTGTTGTCAGCGAGGTGGAGGTTGAGTTGGTTGAGGACAACCTTCTCAAGAAGCTTGGACAGGAAAGAGAGATTGGAGACTGGGCAGTAGTTCTTGAGTTCGTTTGGGTCGAGGTTGTGTTTTTTGAGGAGAGGACGGACGATAGCGGACTTGAAGATATCGGGGACGGAGCCATTCTCTAGAGATGTGTTGATGATGGCGGTAATGAAGGGCAAAAGTTTTGGGAGGCCATCCCGGTAAGAGAAGCTGGGAGGGGGTCTAGTTCGCAGGTTTTGAAAAGCATGGACTTTATGGTCTTGAGGACTTCATCCTGAGAGACGGGGCAGAAGGACGAGAGGGGAGTGCCGGAGAAGGGGGGGGGTCAGGAAGGCAAGGCGGAGAAGGCAGAGTGTCGAGTGTGTTGTGCAGAGTTTGGATTTTGTCAGAGAAATAGGAGGAAAAAGCGGACGATAGTTCTTCTTTGCTGTGTGTGTTGGGAAGAGGAGAGTCTTTAGAAGTGCCTAGGAGTGTGTTCATGGTGGCGTAGAGGGTTTTGGAAGAAGTGGATTCCAGGATTTTGTTTTGAAGGTGTTTACGTTTGGAGTCAGAGATCATTCTGCAGACTTTGGATCTGGTGGTTTGGAAGATCTCTCTGTGAACGGTGAGGTCAGATGAGCGCCAGCGGCGTTCCGCTTGTCGACGCTCGCGCTTGGCCTCAGCTATGTCGTCAGTGAGCCAGGGGGAGGGGAGTCGGTTGGGTATGGAGCAGGTGGTGACAGGGGCATGGGTGTCTAGAAGTTTTCGAAGGGTAGAATCGAAATGGGATGCAAGATCGGGAGAGGGGGCAGGGTCCAAGAGAAGGTCGACAGCTTCATCGAAGAAGTTCTCTCGGTTGACAGATTTTAGTTTGTGACGAGAGACAAAGAGCTTGGGTTTTTTCGGGGGAGGTAGGTTGAGGGCGACGAGAATAGCGAGGTGGTCGGAGGGAAGCACAGAAGAGGTGTCAGAGTCGAGGAAGAGTTGATCGGAGGTGTGGGTGATGATCCAGTCGAGGGTGTGGCCGAGTCGGTGGGTGGGTTTAGTGATGTGTTGTGTAAGATTGTGGTTTGAAAGTGACGTGCAAAGGCGTTTTGTGTCAGGGTGGTCGGGTTTGTCGAAGTGGAAGTTAAAGTCGCCAAGAAGGATGTGTTTTCTGGGTCGTGTGCTGTAGTGGTCGAGGAGGAGGTCGAACTCGGTGAGGAACATGGAGTTTGTGAGTTTGTTTTGAGAGCTTGGAGGGGGGCGATAGATACATGAGAAGATGAGGGACTGGCCAGGGAGTGTTGCTACGGCCTCGACAGATTCAAAGGAGGGATGAGCAAAAGGGAGAGACTGAGAGGAGAGGTGAGCAGAAAGACAGTCCCTGTAGATGATGGCAGGCTTTATATACTATATATATTATATATATATACAGCAGTGAATTTATTTGGGGAGGGTGAGTGTGTGGGTTTGTTACGATTGTGGTTGTATTGTTCTGTGAGAGATACATGTGTTAATCGTAGGAAACGATCCGATATTTATTTGAGCTTTCATCGTTACGTATCACATACCTTTTCAGTGAGATTCTCTATCGTTCGTGCATGATAGCGGATTTTGTTTTGTTATGATACGTTAATTTTAGTCCGGAAGCTTCTAGAAAAGTCGCACGGAGAAGAGCGGTCGATTTGTTTCGCGTAGATTAGCTGAGAATGAACCAGAACGTTCGAATCAGGGTCACGCTGTCTAGTGACCTCATACATGTGACGTCAAAAGAGTAAGGAACATTTTTGTAACACAGTAGCAAAGTTGCTAGTCATAGTTGTTTACTGTGCGCGTGAAATTAGCAGCCGTTCTTTGTGTGTTGTGAAAAGTCGTAAACGGTTTGCCATATTTTTGTGTAATATCATTACATACTGGGATTTGGGGCTGAAATAAGCAGTCAAATTTTGTAGACCAGTTTAGTTATTCTACAAAGTTCATTTTTTTAATTAATATTTCTGAGTTTCAGTAACGTGTTCCGTTCTGATTAGTTGCGTTGTGTTTACAAAACTTTACTCATTGGATTATTTTATAGATTATACAATAAAAACATTGTGCTGGGAAGCATGGGGGTACATCGTCACGCATTGTCAGTTGTAGGGACACACAGTTTATCATAGGTACATGATGATGACGTTATTATATAAATATTTCATCTATAGGGTGTACATTGTGAGAGATGCAGCGTAACGGTGGTGTACGTTGTGTGAGGAACTTTGTGTCACCAGTGTTGATACTTGCAGAAGAGACGTTGTATCAGTGTTGGTGCATTTGGGAATGCATTGTGTGGAGATCGCATCGCTGATTTAAAATATTGTTGGAACTGTTACTCCAGTATTGTCTACATTCTTAAGCCACGTGTGACGGGTTGCAGCTGAATGAAGTTTATTTAAAAGAACCTTACGTGCGTGCGTCTGGTGTGTTTATCAAAGTACGACTACGACTTCACCACATAACAGGGTTCTACTGTCCAAACAAGGACAACTACCGCATGTGAATAAGGTATTCAGTTATATCTTGAACCGCTCGGAGATTACTCTGCACTGAGGTAGTCGCTACAGCTCCCAAAACACGTGGCCCCACGAGCTCCTTAGCATCCACGTTATCGCGGAATTGTTTATATTACAGCGGACGGCAGACGCAGCCGTCCCGTTAGTCCCTTTCCTTTTTGTCCCTTGTCTCCTTGACTGCGTGCGCAAAATAAGGTGAACTCGTGTGAAATCATTGAAAATTCGCATCAACTTCATTTTTAAAAAAAATGAACTTTAGAATTTCTGGGTGTGTGTACGGGTTAGTGGCGCATTCTTTTGGAAACAATAGGCGCACAGGCCTCTTTTCGTGTTTGTCCTTGCTAAACTACAACATTCTTAGAGAGAGAAAGAGAGATGAAATGAAACTTATAAAGAGAGAGAGAGAGAAAACAACAGCCTAGTGATAATAAAATGTAAAAATGGTTATAACTAAATAGTGCATACACGGTATAAGTGAAGACACAGTTGTACTATCCGTGAACTGAAAAACTCGAAAAGCTTTTGGTCAGGCAGGGAGCCGCAGGAGCAAAAAGGAGGGGAGGAAATACGGTCGCGGCGGGTTTGATATGTGCCAGATATCTCTCACGACAGCTTGATGATAACCGACTCGCACCTACACTTGCTGGAATTCAGGGATCTTTTTTTCTCTGTCCGTTTGAGTTATAGACTGTATTGTAGTGTGATCTATTCCCATCTGTCTCTCGCAATCAGCTCTGGCAGACGTCAGTTTTTCTTTGCATTTTTGTGCAACAAATGGAGAATGGTCCAAGTCTGCCACTTTCAGAAGACTCTCATATAAAAGAGACTACTTCAAAATGACTTCTTCTTCTGATACAATGATTACAAACACAAATACATAACATATGCTGGCATTTTTGTCATCACTGAACATAGTTCTTGCGGGAGAAGTTGATAAAATGGTTTTGATTCATTTCCGTGGTTTCTCAATGTACTGAGGAGTGACTCCACAAATTGATCGATCAGTTCTGAGGCTGAGGAATTTGCATCAATACTGCACTTAGTTCTGTTGAAATAGTCCCAACACACACAAACACAAGTACCAGGTATGACAAGTAAGTACTGCTGATTATAGCTTACTGGATTTTGAAAAAGCTGAATCAGTCTGCCGAACTCAAGACTGTCGCCCAACCCTCTATACAAAAATGCATTACTGCAAATGGGCCAGGGTGATCAACCCTGTTCAAAGAGGCCCATTCTATATTTAAAGAATAATCAATAATCAGACTTCTCATGTGCATGCTGGTACCCCCTGTGTGCTTTGAAATAACCCTTTCTAACATGCAGTGGCTTGGTTCAACACTTCACTGTAACACCACTGTGCATGCAGGTAACAAGACCAAAGGGGTTACTGAAATACTCTAAAAACTGTTCAGAGAGGTTTACAACGCCCAAGTATATGTCAATGTTTATCTGACAACGCACTGACAGCTGTTAGTTAAGACATAATATCAGTGAAAAGGGGGGGTGTATCATTGGCTACAAAAAATAATTAACCCCTTCCATGAAAGCTGTTAGCAATCATGTCTGAAAACATTACAGACTCAAAAATGGCAACTCTGATCAGGCACATGGATATATATTATTTATATATGGTGCCAGCAAGAGGCATTTCAGCTGATCCTCATGAGGCCCTGCTAGGTGGGGGCTGAAGAAGATATATTTTGCCACATGCTTTGAATGTTGTTCACTGTGCTTAACCCTTTTAGCACCAAGGTCCCATTTCTCAAATTTTGGATGTGTTGCCAACGACTATGTACCAGTTACAGGAGATGGATTGACCATGATAATTCACGGGTAGTGCCAGATTAGCTTGGAGCCTGAAGGCACCAAGCTAGTAATCTGGGACTACCCGTGAATTATCATGGTCAGGCCATCTGCCGTAGGGATCCAGCGCTAAAAGGTTTAAGCAGTGAAGAGGTAAAAATAATGCAAACAATCGGTTCAAACAAGGCAACAAAGGCCTGTCAATATCCATTTGGAGAACTCCTACTGGTTCCCACAAAAAAACCTCTACCCCCTAACAACGTCCACCAACAAATTCTTTAGGCAGTACTGGTCTTGGATTAAATAATTGTTTAAAAAAGAAAGTTTAATTACTGTGCTAACTTTTATACAGGTGCTGAATTTGTACTACAACGTTTTGAACCAGTTTAACTGCTTTTCTGTTCTAAATTATTCAACCTGGTGCAAACTGTGGTGGTATAGAAAAAAATATATCCTGATAAGCATTCTGATTTTACTGAGCACTATTGGCATGCCAAAGAAAACTAGATGAAAGGCAAGGCACACAACAAACATGTGCTGATACCAAGCAAACAAGCATCCCCCCCCCCCTCCACACACACACAGATCTATAGACTATCTACCACATTTGTAACAATACCCCATTACCAAATATTGTTGACTGACCATATCAATTGTTACACTTTACAGAAGACATTGTGTACTGTGAGAGTGTTGCTTGGGACGTATGACAAATCTGTACATACAGTTGATTTTCAGTTCAAGGTTTACACAGTGTTACTAGGGTAGGGTGTTGTCAAGTTACAGGTCAAACCTGTCAGTCACAAAAATTAGCACAACTGAAAGAGGTGCTGATGGGGTCAACTTCATTCTTTTTTGGGGCAAATGAATCAACCGGGTGTGAAATGTCCCAGTGTAAATTTCCGCTGAAAATCTATCCATTGTAATTATATCCATAGTAACTGTCAGTCACAAAAATTAGCACAACTGAAAGAGGTGCTGATGGGGTCAACTTCATTCTTTTTTGGGGCAAATGAATCAACCGGGTGTGAAATGTCCCAGTGTAAATTTCCGCTGAAAATCTATCCATTGTAATTATATCCATAGTAAATCTGTTTGTTAATCCACACAGATTGGAATCCACCAAGCTGAGAAATCTGTGTAGAGTAGATTTGCACAGGGTAGATTTTTCGCCGGGTGGATTCATGCTGGGTAGATTTTGCCTACATATCCTGGTACACTGAATTTGACTCTTTCAGCAAAAGTGGCCATGGATCTGCTACTCTGGTGTAAACTAAGTCAGCAGAAGGTCCTTGGGTTGACATGGGGCAACAGTTGTCCTGCTCAAACCTGTATATGAGCCCAAGAACGTTACTGCGCACTGCCAGGGGTCTTCAATCTGTGCTGACATTCAGTCGAATGCATTGGGAACATGATCAAAGTCATAGCAAACCTTTACAACAAGGCCATTAGTGCAGTCTGCTTCAACGGCAAAATAGGAAACTGGTTTAGGACAACAGTCGGAGTCAGACAAGGCTGCTTGCTCTCACCTACTCTTCCTAGAAAGAATCATGACAGACACTCTGAAAGATCATGAAGCAACTGTCAATATTGGAGGCAGAACAATCACGAACTTGCACTTTGCGGACGACATTGATGGCCTTGCAGGAACAGAGAAGGAGCTAGCTCAGCTGGTGGAAAAGCTGGACACTACAGCCATTGCGTTTGGGATGGAAATCAGTGCAGAGAAGACCAAACTGATGACCAATAACATGAGTGGCATTGGCACTGACATCATGATTGGAGGCCAAAAACTGGAAACAGTTAAGAAATTCAAATACTTAGGAGCCATTGTGACAGATGAGGGATCAAAGCCAGAAATACTGTCCAGAATTGCGCAGACAACAACAGCACTGACAAGATTGAAGACCATATCTATGGAAGGACAGAAACATCACACTCTGCTCCAAGATCAGACTGATGCGCTCTTTAGTCACCTCAGTGTTCTTAATATGCCTGTGAGTCATGGACCCTCACAGCAGACCTTCAAACGAGGATACAAGCCACTAAAATGAGATGTTTTCGAAGGCTGCTTGGCATTTCATATAGAGATCACACCACGAACAAGGAAGGGGGAAGCAGAATCAGGCAAGCCATCAGGCCCTATGAAGACCTATAGCCATTGTGAAAAAACGCAAACTGAAGTGGTATAGGCATGTCACGCGTTCAGCATGGCTTGCCAAAACAATCCTGCAAAGCACTGTGCAAGGAGGACGAAGGAGAGGAAGACAGAGGAAAAGATGGGAGGACAATATCTCAGAGTGGACATGACTGAAGCTGGGCGATACACTAAGAATGGCAGAGAACTGAGAGGAATGGAGGGAGCTGGTTGTCATCAGTGGTGCCCCAACGGTTGGCAAGACTATGGGATATAGATAGATAGATTGGGAACATTAATAGAATTTTATACATTTATTGTTCACAGAATAGCGGTGGTGTCAGTAAGGCTGGATTGATAATCTATGTGTGCTTTATGTAATGTAGTCTGACAAATTACTACCAATCCCACCATTGAAGACCAAATGTTCTAGGAGCCCAGTAGCCATTTGGACTACAAGTAGTACCATCCAAGTTAAATCTGGGAGCTCAAATTTGTTTGGGTAGCCTGAAAAAAACAAGTGTCTGTGCAATCTACTGTGAAATTTGCAATCGCCATCTGGGCTCCTAGAAACATGACTTTGCCTTGCCTGACCAAAAATCTACTGCATTTTGCAATGGGTGAGTGGATTTGGTCCTCCCTACCTCACCCCTTCAAGAGCACTAATCCTGCTTCCAGAAACCCACCTACCCACCCTTCACACAAACATGAAAGTTTCAGGCAAGCAAACCCCTGTTGTACAGAAAACATAATGTACAACTACAAATCAATCTACTTCTTTAACAACAGCAGTCTGTTACTATTAACAGTGTTCATATTTTCACACAAAACATAGTAGCAAACAGTAATGGCAATGCTTATGCTGGCTTTGCTACTGGCTAAAAATAAACCATATGTGAACCCTCCCTCAGGGATATCAGGTATTAATGGGCTGAGACTGTAATACATACTGCCATAGGTAATCTGGTGCCCCACTCATTCATGTCTGTTACCAGTTGAAAGACATGAACTTGTCTTATCACTTTGCAAAATTTGTCAATACACATTATGCAATCAAAGTTAAGTATAATGATTAATGTGATGGTAGTTTCACAAGCAAATAAGCTGTCAAAACCAATGAAAAATAATCAAGTATTGTAAACCAAAACTGCATTGCGTGCTTCTGTATGTGTGCACATATTAACCATCACTGTATGATGCTAAGAACTTCACGATCCTTTGAATGTGGGTGACTTAATCACCCATGGTTTTCATATAGTCTGCCATTTATCCATATCTCTTGCATACCTTCCACAGGGGTGAGAGGAAAAAAAAGGAAAATGGTGGGGGTGCTCGTATGACAAGAAATAATGAAACAAAGCAAGTATGACCTTGTGATTTATGTCTCACCTGATAAAACATGATGCAAAACAAAAAGCAGTCCATTTCTTGCATGTTTTAAGCATTTTATCAACACAAAAACATCACAGAAATGACCCTGGCAAGCAGGAAAAAAAAAAGGATTTCCATTAAAAAATGGAAGCTCTCCTCTTGGGTGTGTGCTCCCATGGTTTTCATATAGGCAGTTTGCCGTTTATTCTGATCTTTCGGATGTGGGCACCTTAGGCAAACCGCCATTTATCTTGCTTTGTTTCTGTGCCTCTGCGCTTTTGCTAGTCAGTCTGGTTTTCGTGTGGCTGACATATATACACCCTTTGCAAAACTAACCCTAACTGTGGCCAGCAATAATCAGGGACGTTAAATGCAGTGAAATATTCACCTCCAACCCAATGATCGCACAAAAAAAGACAAAAACTTGAACCTGAGACATGCTGATCTCCTCAAAACTAAGCCAAAGCACAACACAACCCACTGAAAAAAACGCAGTTAAAAACGCTACGAAGAGAAATATAACTCAATGGAATAAACGCAAGCACCATACACAAAAGTTTAACCTCACAAACGCTAGATTTCAATAACATTATGAAAGTACCCACGCACAAGTCAGACAACATCCTGAACTAGAACTATCAATCCCCTATCATATATGGGGATAGGTTAAAAATAAACAGAGGTTGAGATATGTACAGCATAACGCAGCATTAAAACATGGTTTGGTATGGTGAGGATAAGAAAAACTGGTATTTCAAAGAAAACTTCATCGAAACACACCTGAACTAGACAATTCAGACTGTCAGGGGTCACACTCACTTTTCTAAAGCTGCATATGCCAAATGCAATGCTGCCAGAACATTGCATATGTTGCAGCCTCACAAAAAAATCACAGGTAATCGGAATAATTTTGCAAGAAAATGCCGGGCTAGTTTCCGTCTGAGATCATCCGAGATGACATCGTCACTGAGAGCTTCCTTTGTTAGGATACTATATCTGCATCTAAAAGTATCCCTCGCGCTGGGACCATATGGCGTTGAGGCGCGTTCCCTGGATGGTGGATAGGGGGTCCCTCGCGAGAGGGGTGCACCGAATGAAATAAGGTGCCGTGAACCAACATGGTCTAAGGGATGGTGAACCCGACAGAAAACCCCTGGTCCTCCTAGTAAGGGGGTTGGGCGTGGGGGTAGCTTCCCCACCCTACAAATAAGGAAATAGCTAGAAAAACGCCGATGAAAAGACAAACAGCAATTCCTTTCCTGGAGGAGGAAGGTTCTTCTACCAGAAGATTTATGACGTCCTGTGGTGAAAGCCGGAAGTCTTCGGAAGCCACAGGACCGAGCCGCCTCTCTCTATCCAGGGACACAACCATGGGCACATGGAATGTCAAGACCATGTACCAGAGTGGCAAGGCTGCCCAGATAGCAGCGGAAATGCAAAAGTACAACCTTTCCCTGCTAGGTATCAGTGAAGCCAGATGGACGCAGTCTGGCCAGAAAAGGCTGTTAAGTGGGGAGATGATTCTGTATTCAGGTCATGAAGAGGAGAATGCCCCCCATACAGGAGTAGCATTCATGCTGTCACCAGTGGCACAGAGAGCGCTGATGGGCTGGGAACCTCTTGGGCCAAGAATTATAACAGCAGCCTTTAGAACCAAGAAAAAGATCAAGCTGAACGTCATCCAGTGTTATGCGCCCACTAATGACAGTGACGAGGAAGAGAAACAAGAGTTCTACGACCGACTCCAGAGTGCTGTGGACAAATGTGCGGAGCGAGACATCACCATTGTCATGGGCGATTTTAATGCCAAAATAGGGGAGGACAACACCGGATACGAAGGGGTGATGGGGAGACAGGGACTAGGGGAGATGAGTGAGAACGGGGAGAGGTTTGTAGACTTTTGTGCTCTAAACAGACTTGTCATTGGAGGAAGCATCTTCCCACACAGAAAAATACACAAAGCAACTTGGGTCTCACCTGACCATACTACAGAGAACTAAATAGACCATATCTGCATTAGAAAAAAATTTAGAAGATCCCTTCAAGATGTTCGAGTGAGGAGGGGAGCAGATGTCGCCTCAGACCACCATCTGCTTACCTTAAGAATAAAGCTGAAGTTAAAGAAAACCGCACAGAGACAACAAGAAGACAGCGCTATAATGTAGGCCTCCTGAGAGAGACTGGAGTGAGAGAAGAGTTCAAACTGGTGCTGTCCAACCGGTTTCAAGCGCTACAGGAGCTAGTAAATGAAGAAGAGGCGGTCACCACAGAGCAGCAGTGGAAGGCAGTTAGAGAGGCGCTGAACTCAACCTGCAAAGACACTGTAGGGTTCAGGAAACACCATCACAAGGACTGGCTGTCGGCACAGACCTTGAAGAAGATAGAAGTGAGGAAGCAGAAGAAAGCAGTTCTCAACAACAGTCGCATGAGAGCAGCCAAAGCAAGGGAACAGGAGGAATACTCGGAAGCCAACCACGAGGTGAAGAGGAGTATCAGGGCAGACAAGAGGGCCTACACAGACAACCTGGCAGCAGAGGCAGAAAAGGCTGCAGGCAGCGGCAACATGAAACAGCTCTACGACATTACCAGAAGATTGTCGGGCAAGTATGGCCATACAGAAAGACCAGTAAAAGACAAAGAAGGCAAGCTTATTGCAGACAGAGCAGACCAACTCAACAGATGGGCCGAGTATTTTGAAGAGTTATTGAACAGACCCAGCCCACCCGACCCCCCAGACATCCAGCCAGCAGAGACCGACCTACCCATCAGCTGTGACAGACCCAGCCGGGAAGAGATCAGAAGAGCAGTGGCATTTTTGAAGAACGGCAAAGCAGCAGGGCCAGATGGCATCCCAGCGGAGTCTCTGAAAGCAGACTTAAAGACAACAGTAGAAATGCTGTACCCACTGTTTGGAAAGATCTGGGAAGAGGAGGTGATGCCGGCTGACTGGAAGGAGGGGTACCTAATCAAGCTTCCCAAGAAAGTCGACCTCAGCAAGTGTTCTAACTACAGAGGAATCACCTTGCTGTCAGTACCAGGAAAGGTCTTCAACAGGATCATCCTGGAGAGAATGAAGAGCTCCGTTGACCCCCAGCTGAGAGACCAGCAAGCAGGATTCAGGAAAAACCAATCATGTACAGACCAGATCACCACTCTCCGCATCATCGTGGAACAGTCTCTGGAGTGGAGCTCCCCGCTGTACGTCAACTTTGTGGATTACGAGAAAGCATTTGACAGCGTGGACCGAGAGACTCTGTGGAAACTCCTACGACACTACGGTGTACCCACAAAGCTCGTCCGCCCGATCAAGAGCAGCTACGATGGCATGACATGTCACGTGATCCACGAAGGGCAGTTCACCAGGGACCTCCAGGTCAGAACCGGGGTCAGGCAGGGGTGTTTGCTGTCTCCGTTCCTCTTCCTACTGGCCATAGACTGGGTCATGAAGAGGACCATAGAGCACAGACGAAGTGGAATACAGTGGACACTGTGGACACAGCTTGACAACCTCGATTTTGCAGACGACTTGGCTTTATTGTCCCACACTCATGAACAAATGCAGGACAAGACCACGAGGCTTACTGACATCTCGTCCCAAGTGGGCCTCACCATCCACAAACAGAAAACAAAGACAATGAGGCTGAACGCAACCAGGGAAGAACCAGTCTTGCTTGCTGGCACCCCGTTGGAGGAGGTGGAGTCCTTCACCTATCTTGGGAGCATCATAGACAAAAAAGGCGGCACTGATGCAGATGTCAGAGCACGAATCGGTAAAGCATGAGCAGCCTTTCTCCAGTTGAAAAAAGTGTGGAGTTCCAGAGAGCTGTCACAACACACCAAAATCCGGATTTTCAACTCCAAAGTAAAAGCAGTTCTCCTATATGGAGCAGAGACTTGGAGATTGACAAAAACCACAGTCAACAGAGTACAGATCTTCATAAACAGTTGCCTTAGAAAAATTTTGAAAATCCACTGGCCAGAGAAGATCAGCAACGTCAGACTCTGGGAGAGAACAGAGCAGATAACAGCAGAGAATGAAATTGGGCGAAGAAGATGGGGATGGATTGGTCACAGTCTGAGAAAGCCAGCTTCCAGTATCACTAGGCAGGCATTGTCATGGAACCCCCAGGGAAAGAGGAAAAGAGGCAGGCCGAGAAACACCTGGCGTCGAGACCTCCAAGCAGACATCAAGAGACTGGGAACCACCTGGAGTAAAATCGAAGGAGAAGCACAGGACAGGAGTCGCTGGAGGTCTCTTGTCGACGGCCTATACCCGGGGAGGGGTGACAGGCAACAGCGTCTAAAAGTATCAGCCCACACACACATCTTGCGCTGCAAAACGCAATTAGCAACAGTGCAGTTTTGCCTATAAGGATTTCCCACCAAAATCCAGCCTATGTTCATTTCAAACTTTAGTGGAGACTTGTGTGGTGTACTTAAATTACTGTGCTGCCTTCAAAAATATGAACAGCATTCCTAGTGAAATATCTCTCAATCAGTTTTGATTTCTAGCTCAACATGAGATGAACATCACTAGGTTGACCTATTTATCACAGAGAATGACCTTTGAATGAACCAATATCGCTTGTTATGTGGCAGTCGTAGTATGGGTTCTTGTAAAGAAACTTCACTCAGCTGCAACTCGTCACATGTGGCACAAGGTTGTAGACCACACTGGAGTAACAGTTCCAACATTATTTTATTCTCACGATGTACTCTCAGCACAATGCATCCACAACTGCATCCGCACTTTGGTACACTGTCCCTGTACAATGCATCCACAATTCTGGTTTGTGAGTGATACAGTGCGTCTCACATACAATGCATCTGGAACACTGATACACTGTCTCCTCTACAATGCATCAACACTTTTGACACACTGTGTCTCTCATACAATGTATGCACATATTTCCTAATGCCCTCTTTTATACTATTACAGATTTCCAGAAAAATCTGGCAAATTACAAAACTCAGCCAATCAGAAAAAAAAACGTAACCAAAACTCATTAATATTCATGAAAAAGAACACCCTAGAACTACCTACAACCTTTTATAAACTTGTATTATATGTATTACATAAATTCTGAGCATTGCACAATTGTCATGAAATGTAACCATCTTTACTTTGACATCATATTTGAGGTCATTAGAATAATTGCGCCCTTTCCAGAGTATTCCAAGTAAATCTAGGTAGGACTTTACAATAGTGTAGCGAACTTCTAGTCTGTACAGCACAAAAGAAAGAAAAACGATAGCAATGCTTCAAGCCCTCGCGCTGGGACCATACGGCGTTGAGGCGCGTCCCCTGGGTGGTGGATAGGGGGTCCCTCGTGAGAGGGGTGCACCGAATGAAATAAGGTGCCGTGAACCAACATGGTCTAAGGGAAGGTGACCCCGACAGAAAACCCCTGGTCCTCCTAGTAAGGGGGTTGGGCGTGGGGGTAGCTTCCCCACCCTGCAAAAAAGGAAATAGCTACAAAAACGCCGACGAAAAGGCCGCACAGAGACAACAAGAAGACAGCGCTATAATGTAGGCCTCCTGAGAGAAACTGGAGTTAGAGAAGAGTTCAAACTGGTGCTGTCCAACCGGTTTCAAGCGCTACAGGAGCTAGTAAATGAAGAGGAGGCGGTCACCACAGAGCAGCAGTGGAAGGCAGTTAGAGAGGCGCTGAACTCAACCTGCAAAGACACTTTAGGGTTCAGGAAACACCACCACAAGGACTGGCTGTCGGCACAGACCTTGAAGAAGATAGAAGCGAGGAAGCAGAAGAAAGCAGCGGTCAACAACAGTCGCACGAGAGCAGCCAAAGTAAGGGCACAGGGGGAATACTCGGAAGCCAACCGCGAGGTGAAGAGGAGTATCAGGGCAGACAAGAGGGCCTACACAGACAGCCTGGCAGCAGAGGCAGAAAAGGCAGCAGGCAGCGGCAACATGAAACAGCTCTACGACATTACCAGAAGATTGTCGGGTAAGTATGGCCATACAGAAAGACCAGTAAAAGACAAAGAAGGCAAGCCTATTGCAGACAGAGCAGACCAACTCGACAGATGGGCCGAGTATTTTGAAGAGTTACTGAACAGACCTAGCCCACCTGACCCCCCCGACATCCAGCCGGCAGAGACCGACCTACCCATCAGCTGTGACAGACCCAGCCGGGAAGAGATCAGAAAAGCAGTGGCATTTTTGAAGAATGGCAAAGCAGCAGGGCCAGATGGCATCCCAGCGGAGTCTCTGAAAGCAGACCTAGAGACAACAGTTGAGATGCTGTACCCACTGTTTGGAAAGATCTGGGAAGAGGAGGTGATGCCAGCTGACTGGAAGGAGGGGTACCTAATCAAGCTTCCCAAGAAAGGCGACCTCAGCAAGTGTTCCAACTACAGAGGAATCACCTTGCTGTCAGTACCAGGAAAGGTCTTCAACAGGATCATCCTAGAGAGAATGAAGAGCTCCGTTGACCCCCAGCTGAGAGACCAGCAAGCAGGATTCAGGAAGAACCGATCATGTACAGACCAGATCGCCACTCTCCGCATCATCGTGGAACAGTCTCTGGAGTGGAGCTCCCCGCTGTACGTCAACTTTGTGGATTATGAGAAAGCATTTGACAGCGTGGACCGAGAGACTCTGTGGAAACTCCTACGACACTACGGTGTACCCACAAAGCTCGTCCGCCTGATCAAGAGCAGCTATGATGGCATGACATGTCGCGTGATCCACCAAGGGCAGTTCACCAGGGAGCTCCAGGTCAGAACTGGTGTCAGGCAGGGGTGTCTGCTGTCTCCGTTCCTCTTCCTACTGGCCATAGACTGGGTTATGAAGATGACCACAGAGCACAGACGAAGTGGAATACAGTGGACACTGTGGACACAGCTTGACGACCTCGATTTTGCAGACGACTTGGCATTACTGTCCCACACTCATCAACAAATGCAGGACAAGACCACGAGGCTTGCTGATATCTCGTCCCAAGTGGGCCTCACCATTCACAAACAGAAAACAAAGACAATGAGGCTGAACGCAACCAGGGAAGAACCAGTCTTGCTTGCTGGCACCCCGTTGGAGGAGGTGGAGTCCTTCACCTATCTCGGGAGCATCATAGACAAAAAAGGCGGCACTGATGCAGATGTCAGAGCACGAATCGGTAAAGCCAGAGCAGCCTTTCTCCAGTTGAAAAAAGTGTGGAGTTCCAGAGAGCTGTCACAACACACCAAAGTCCGGATTTTCAACTCTAATGTAAAAGCAGTTCTCCTATATGGAGCAGAAACATGGAGATTGACAAAAACCACAGTCAACAGAGTACAGACTTTCATGAACAGTTGCCTTAGAAGAATTTTGAAAATCCACTGGCCAGAGAAGATCAGCAACGTCAGACTCTGGGAGAGAACAGAGCAGATAACAGCAGAGAATGAAATTGGGCGAAGAAGATGGGGATGGATCGGTCACAGTCTGAGAAAGCCAGCTTCCAGTATCACTAGGCAGGCATTGTCATGGAACCCCCAGGGAAAGAGGAAAAGAGGTAGGCCGAGAAACTCCTGGCGTCGAGACCTCCAAGCAGACATCAAGAGACTGGGAACCATCTGGAGTAGAATCGAAGGAGAAGCACAGGACAGGAGTTGCTGGAGGTCTCTCGTTGACGGCCTATACCCGGGTAGGGGTGACAGGCGTAAGTAAGTAAGTAAGTAATGCTTCAAGCAAAAGAAAATGAATCCTACTAAAAAGTATGTACTTTTTATCAAAATAACTCAAATGAATATCGGATCTTTCCTACGATCAACACACACATGCTCTCAAAAGAATAACACAACCATGCATGTAACACCGATGTTTCAGCAATGTTAGCTGTCACTCGAGGTCACTAACCCCCCAAAGCTGGACTAAAGATGTGCAACTCTTATTAGTTATTTAGCACTCATCACACACACAATTGTTGAATTGCTGATTCATGTCCAAACTTTGTCAAAGTGTCTAATTTCAGTAAAAACTTTGTTGGTTATTGGAATTTTAGCAAAAAGCAACTTGAACTAATCAACAGATGATGTGTTGGAAGGAAAACCCGGGATAAAAGATCATGATAATATAACGGTTACTGCGACGGTCTATGTTTTTGCTAAACGGCAGTAGGTTACGATTGCTAAAACGCCTTTCCATCACTGCTCTTGGCTGTGTTCAGTGATGATAGACTTTCATGGAAACTATTCATCATTCCCGCCAGAGTGTAGCCGGCAATGCTTAATGCCATATTTCGTTCTAATTAAAAACACATGTTTTGCGTATAGCAAACACATAAAAAACTGCGTGCGGGCTATGTTTGCATATATGAAATGCATGTTTTTGTTTATATAAACTGTGCGATCCACAAGCTGTGTCGCTCGCGTGTGTACGGCCTGCCGAATAAACAGACCATTGCCCCATATAATGTACCATGCACAATGTCAAACACATTATCTTTCGGCTGCAGACACTGACTGCAAGTGCTACTGTTATTGTATGGGCGCCTAAGGTGCCCAGGGTCGTATGGTGAGAAAGAACTACCTCAAGGCCTCTGGTATGGGTGCCTTAGTCACCCACATCCGAAGGATCAGGATGTTCACTTTGTTTATGTCTGTTTACTTGTTTGTTTACAACTTATTCAGTGTTTTGTTATGGTCATGTCATAGAGATACATGCTTGAGAAATACCTGAAGTTTCATTCAGATATGACCAGAAAGTTGAGAAACAAAGGAAATGTGAGTAAAAAGTAAACAGAATGGGTGCCTTAGTCACCCAGACCATCGGTGAAGTTTAATATTATTATTTATTTTTTAAACACATGTACTGCATGATGGTAGTGCAGCTTTTAAGGCGTTCTGTGTAATTAATATTATTTTTGCACACATTCTTCCTAGCTGAGTGCCAACCTGCTGCACACCTAGATCCTTGTTGGTTGTCATAGTTATGCAGGTTTCATTGTACTTAAAATTCTCTGTTGGGGATAACAAAGTAGTCACTGCTTATAATTAAAGTACTCTACATTTGTGTCTGCACAAGTGTGAGATGTGTTTTACAGTGAGCGTTCAGCTGCATGCAAACTGAGGAGCTGCACATTTGTGACTTACCATATTTTCATTTTCAATTCTACTTTGGTCTCTACGGCGGTTCACAGCAGATGCTGTGAGAGTGGCCTGCTTTACTTTCATCTCCGGGCCTTTCACAGCATGGCTCCTCTCCTTGGCATGCATCTGCCGAACAATCTCTCTCAAAAGTCTCTTGTTTTCCGCCTCAATTCTATGTGTGTCATCATTGGAAAATGTATAATTGGATTTGTCCATGGGCCGTGGTCGAGATGGCTCAAACATGACCCTGCGAGTGTTCGCTTTTACTCTCTTTTGCTTCTCTAGTTCTGATACAGCTTTCATCAAAATGTTCAAATCTAAGGCATTACGGTCACCTCCATCTAGCACATCCCTCTGAGCACCATCCTTCTCCAAAGAAATTGCCTCAAACATTGGCTTTGAATGCCCATACTTTGCACCTGAAGAAGCAGAATCTCTCTTGTGTCCATTCACAGAGCCATTGCGAGGTGATGAAATGGGAGACACATCAGTCATGTCACTGTCTGATTCCACTGGTAAATAAGTGCGATGCTTTGCGTGTCTGCCTTTTCTGTTTTCCCCATTTGTTGGCCGCCTTTTTGCTGTTTTTGGTCTGTCCTGCTGCCGTCTTGAAGCAACACGATCACCACCATCTGATGTCCACACATGTCTTTTAGGCTGTCTTGGGCTTGGAGACCGACGTCCGCTCTTTTCGTCGTCTGTTTGGGTGCTTGAAGTTAAGGATGATGAACTGTCGCGGCGTCTGTCTTTCTGGCAACTCCTCCGATCACGCTGCTGATTGTCCGGGGTAAATGATCTGGACCTGCTTCTGCTTGAACTTGCCGACCTCGAGTTCTTTCTGTCCTTTCTCCTGTGCGACTGGCGGTCTAGTGATGAGCAGCTGCCACCACTCCCAGACGAAGAAGTCCTTGAACGACTACTCCGTCGTCTGTTGTTTTGGGAGGCACTGTTACTGTCTGATTCAGAGTCACTAGAATAGTCAGGACTTGTCTGCGAGTCAGAAGAAACACTTCGTGCGTCAACTAAACCAGAATCATTTCGATCGCGTGTCTTCGAGGCCGCCCGTTTCAGGTTGGAATTTGGTGAATTTCGAGGACTAACCTTTTCGTTTTCCTTTTCTTTATCTGAACAATCTCTACTTGAACGACCCGGCGTGTCGAAGAAGTCATCAAAATCGTCTCCTCGGTCGTTTCCTTCCATTTTTCGAATATATTCTAAACACAATCGCGTGCTGGCCGCATCTACACTTGTTTTATAGCAACTGATGGCGTCACTACTCTCGCGCGTGACGAGAGTTCGCGATACTTCAAATGTCGTCTGCAGGCACTTTGGCAACAAACGAGCCTGCGGAGCGCTGCCAAACGGTAAACTATATTTAAAACACGTTACGTTAATGGTCATGTAATGTTTGTTTTGTTTTAACCATTTTCAATTACTTTTTTCTAATGGAAGCAAAAGTCATGTGGACAAAAGAGGGAACCAAGCGTATTCACTTTAATGCCCAAACTATCCGCCTTATCATTTCAGACCAAAAAGGTGACTGCCAAGCGTGTAGGAAATGCAGAGAACATACCAACGAAGAAAATAAAACCCAAAAAACAACCCCACACATGTAGAAAAACAGTTACAACACAATTTATTAAACAATGCCTTTTCTAAGCGTTTTTCGTTGAAATGAATGTTGCAGATGCACATAAAAAAGGAAACGCGGCACACTGACGATGGCGGGTGGAAGGGGGGTGGGAGTGGGTGGGTGTGCATATACCCTCCCCCCCCCACACCCCACCCCCGCCCGCGATAGGAAAAAAAAAACATGCTTCAGACCACCCAGAAACAAATACATGTGTATGTAATAATTTCATCACCATGAGTAATAATAATAATAATAATAATTACGGTATTTATAATGCGCTTATCTTATAATAATTATAACTCTAAGCGCGCACTCACAACTCGCGCACGCATTAGACAATGACTCACGTACCACAAACAGTGAAATACATTACAACGGTCAGCTTGGGGTGGGGAGTGTGGTGATATAGTGCTAAAACTGTTGAAAGAGGTGGGTTTTGAGGGCGGACTGGAAGGAGGAGAGAGAGTGTTTCTGACGGAGAGAGAGTGGGAGAGTGTTCCAGGTGGATGGACCGTAGACGGAGAAGGAGCGGAGGCCGAAAGTGTTAAGTTTGGTGCGAGGGATGTGGAGGCGGAGAGGGTCGGAGGCAGAGCAGAGGGAGCGGGAAGGTGTGTAGGGGTGAAGTAAGTTGGAGAGATAGGCAGGAGCACAGTTGTTCAGGGATTTGTAGCAGAGAGACAGAACTTTGTATTGGATGCGTTGGGGGATGGGGAGCCAGTGAAGGAGTTTGAGCAGGGGTGTGATGTGGTCGGATTTTTTCTTTCTGAGGACGAGGCGGGCAGCATTGTTCTGGACGCGTTGGAGAGTAAAAATGGTGGAGTGAGGGAGACCAGAAAGGAGAGAGTTGCAATAGTCGATGCGAGATAAGATGAGAGAGACAGCAAGTTTGGTGGCAGCTTCGGTAGTGAGGTATTTTCTGATCTGACTGATGCGTCGGAGGTGGAAATAGCATGCCTGGGTCGTGGCGGAGACGAAGCTGGTCATGGACAGAGAGGAATCGAGGATGACGCCGAGGTTCTTGGCCTAGTCAGAGAGGGAGATGGGGGTGCTATCGAGTTGAAGGTGGAGAGAGGGAGGGAGCTGGGAGAGTTTCTGTCGAGTGCCTACCAGCATGGCTTCCGTTTTGTCGTCGTTCAGTTTCAGCTTGTTTGCTGTCATCCAGTTTTTCACGTCTTTGTAGCAGTCAGCCATGCGAGTCAGTAGTGACTGAGTGTTGTCGAGTTTGTCTTTGTCTTGCAGTTGTGAGTCGTCAGCGTAGAGGTGGTGGTGTATGCAGTGAGACTGGATGATGTTGGACAGAGGAGAGGTGTAGAGTGTGAAAAGGACTGGGCCCAGGACGGATCCCTGTGGAACTCCGCAGGATAGCGTTACCGGGTTGGAAGAGACGCCGTTAATGGTGACGGACTGCTGTCTGTCGGAGAGGTAGGAGAGAAACCAGGAGTGAGCAGAGTCAGTGATGCCGAAGGAGTGGTGGAGTCGGTGGAGGAGGATAGAGTGGTCTATAGTGTCAAAGGCGGCAGAGAGATCGAGTAGTGTAAGAAGGGAGATGTTGCTCGAGTCGGTGGAGAGAAGCAGCTCGTTTAAGATATGTAGGAGGGCTGTTTCAGTGCTGTGATGTTTGCGATAGGCAGACTGGAATGGACTGAGGAGGTTGTTGTCAGTGAGGTGGAGGTTGAGCTGGTTGAGAACAACCTTCTCAAGAAGCTTGAGTGAGTGAAAAGACCATAAATAATATTCTGAGTTCATATAGGGAAGTAAAGAAGGGGGGGGGGGGGGGTGGCAATATCACAAAAAGCAATAGAGCAGTGTGTCTGAAATCTCAAAGCATTTTATTTGCCTTTATTTACAGTCCTTTTCTTTTTCTTTTCTTGGGGTTCAGGGTGGGATGGAAGGTCGGCGCTCATTTGAAAGTGGACTGTCATGAAGTGAAAGGTCACAATAAAACAAAATTTAAAACACATTTTATTTAGATATGTGGGGGGAAAAAAACAAGGGAAACTTAGTGTGAGAAATTGTCATTTCAGGTCATTGTAAGCTGGAAGATGAATACCACAGACATTCCAGGATGGTATCGGCGGCTGACCAGTTTGTTTAGCAAGCAGTCAATTCCGGCAAATTTCAAAAACTTTTGTGCAGAGCATGAGCCTCGTTTGAAGATTTTGTATCCTTTTCTCACGCAAGAACAGATTAAGGGTAGGCTGCTGCAGCGCTGGAAAAAGATTAATCTGTCAGGGAAACACTGCAGTGGGGACAAGAAACGAAGAACATGGCAGAAGTATCCTGTTGCAAGAGTTATCCACGACTGCCGATCAAGACCTAGTAGCCCAAAGAAAAAAATCCTGAATGGAGCACACAAAGGCCTACCTGTGGAAATCGGCAACCAAGAAGTGACAACTGAACGAGATGACTGGTCGAATGATGACAACAGAACAAGCAACCTCAGCCAAGAAGGGAAGACGTACAAAGGACGATCCTTTTCACTCCGTTGTAAAGTTCCAGAAATTATTTCTCAGGCTACACCAAACATGGAAAAGAGTATCTTGAAAAGTGGAAAGTATGGTTCAACATATTTGCACACATACATGATTTTCTATTTGTATTATTCATTTATTTATTGTTATTATTATTGGCTCAGGTGCGAAGCAAAAATGAGTCTGTGTTCAGGGCCAGTGGTTCGTCCGTCGTCTGTCTGTCGTTTGTGGTAAACTTTAATGCTGGCATTTTCTCAGAGACTAATCAAGCCATGTCTTCAAACTTGGCCCAAGGATACTTTGTGGCAAGACCTTTCTAAACTTACCATTTTGAGCAACCTTTCTCAAAAGTCAAGGTCACAAGGGATCAAGGAACTAGGTAAAAGATAGCCATATTTTGTCTAAATTTGTTTTTTCTCAAATAGTATTCACAACTTCAAACCCAAACTTGATACAGAGATACTTGATGGTAAGACCTTTCTATGCATACTAATTTGGATGACCCCTCTAAAAGGACCCCACTAGCTCAGGAAATAGGTAAAAAATAGCCATATTTTTTACAAAAGATGTTTTTTCTCAAATACTATTCAAAATGTCAGACCCAAACTTGGTACAGACATACCTGATGGTAAGGCCTTCCTATCTGGAAATAGGTCACAAATAGCTATTGCTTGACAATGGCTATCTTGGAGGACATTAGTGGTGAAAATAAGCAAAACTGGACACACTCTGTGAAGCAAGTTTCCTGTGATATGTTTTAACACACAAGTTGTCTGGATTGCTTATGATGTTATTAACTGCCTCAAATGAAATTTGACTCGAAAAATTCATTAGAGAACCAGAACTTCCGGTGCACATCATTTTCTTAATAAATCTTATTTGATTTAATGTGAATTTCTTTCAAACCATTTTTTATGCTCCAGTGATTGAAACAGAGATAAAGAACACGCCCATATCCATTTGATCAGGTAAATATGGCCGCTAACCTAAAAATAAAGAACTTTTTGATTTTCATGTTTGTATGTCATGTTGATTATTTAGGTGCCTTTGACAAACAAAAAGTAGGTCAAGACCAAACAAACCGGATTTCCCTGCACACAGACCCTAGTGACACTGCACATTGGTTGGCTTTCTGCTGTGTCCTCTGCAGATTTCACTTTCAATATCCTGTGATGGTAGTGTCACTGATGACATCATAAGTCATCAATGTGCGATTTTTAAGACTAAACATTCTATTTACACGACATAACACACTCTTCATAACATTTTCTAATAAATGACATCAAAATAACCCGGATTTACAAAGAAAAGCGCTATGGTGAAAAATATGCATTTTTAATGGAAGTCAGTATATTTACAACTTCAAACCTAAGCTTGTTCCAGGGATATTTTTATCTGCATGCCAAATTTGATGACACAAGAGGTCACAAGAGATCAGCAAATGATGTGGACAAAATTAGAATTTTAGCTCTTATCAGCACTTTTTTCAAAACCTTTCCACTAAATTTGGCAGAATGGTAGCTGATCAGACCTTTCTATGCATACTATTTTGGTTCACTACTCACATAGGTCAAGGGTTTTGGGAGATTGACAAAAGAGTGAAAAATGCATACATTTTGAGAAAACGTCGCAGGTACAAAAGCGATCTCTTTAATAGACCTCTGTTGGTCTGAATCAACCATAGATAATCGGCATCCTAGTTCTGATCTGACTGCCTGCTCAGCTGGATTTGAAGCAGCATCTTTTGTAACTGTAGAGGCCAATGCGGGAGTGGCAGTCCCTGCTGCAAAGATCACAATTGTACATGGTCGCTGGTCTGATGGACTTGTTGCACTCCTTTCTGCGTGCCCGCTCGTCTGCTGCTGCTTTCGACATCTTCCCTTCCCCTGACTTGAGGTGTTGGTGGAGGATACTTCTCCACTTCGCACGGTCAACCGCAAGGCGTTTCCAGGACCCAGTGTCAATGTCCAGTGCTCTCATGTCCCTCTTGCAGACATCTACAAATCGTAGCTTGGGGCGACCAGTGTTTCTTCTCCCAGCTGCCAGTTCTCCATAGAGGATGTCTTTTGGGATGCGGCCAACTTCCATGCGGTGAACGTGGCAGAGCCAGCGCAGTCTGCGTTGTCAGAGTAGGTTGTACATGCTGGAAAGGCCAGCGCGTGACAGGACTTCGGTGTTGGTCACTCTATCTTGCGAAGATATGCCCAGGATATGGTCAGATGCTTCTCAGGTGGAAGGTGTAGAGTCTTCTCTCCTGTCTAGCATATGTGGTCCATGTCTCACTGCTGTATAGCAGTGTGCTGATGACGCAGGCGCTGTACACAGCCATCTTTGTTTTCGCGGTCAGCTTGGGATTTGTCCACACACGAGTTGTGAGGCGTGCAAGAGTTGCAGCAGCCTTCACGATCCTCTTGTTGATCTCGATGTCCAGAGAGAGGTTATCGGTGAGGGTGGATTCAAGGTACGTGAACTGGTAGACGATGTCGAGCTCGTAGTTGTCAATGGTATTAAATGGCGGTGTCTCTATGACCTGTCCCAGGACGTTCGTCTTCTTTAGACTGATAGTCAGTCTGAAGTCCTTGCAGGCCTGGGAGAATCGGTCCATCAGTGACTGCAGTTCCTGCTGGGTATGGGTCGAAACTGCCGCATCGTCAGCGAACAGCATGTCCTTCATGAGGGCTTCGCGTATCCTTGTCTTGGCTTTGAGGCAGGCAAGGTTGGAAAGCCTGCTATCTGATCTGGTTCGCAGGTAGATTCCTTCTGTTGCATTACCAAAGGCATGCTTGAGCAGGACAGTGAAGAGGATCCCAAAGAGAGTAGAGGCCAGGACGCAGCCTTGTTCGACTCCGCTGCATATGTCAAAGGGTTTGGATGTGTTGCCGTTGAACTGCACTGTCCCCTTCATGTTGGTGTGGAAGGATTCGGATGTGCTGCTGTTGAACTGCATTGTCCCCTTCATGTTGGTGTGGAAGGATTCTATCATACTCTGCAGTTTGGGTGGGCATCCAGTCTTTGAGAGGATCTTGAACAGATCGTCTCTACTGACCAGGTCGAACCCTTTTCTTACAATAAACTAGATCGTTCGTACATGCAAGCCTTCAGGGCTTTGCCTCTCTTTTTTTTTTTTTTTTTTTTTGGGGGGGGGGGGGGGGGGGAGGCATGGGTGGGTGGGGGTGATTAAACTCAAAATCTGTGCATGTGTGTAAGTGCATCTGTATAGTGCAGTGGGCAGATGTTGACATCTGCACGGGACATAGACGACCCCGCCCTCCACGAGTCGCCTGCTGCCTTGCAGGCCTGGCCGCTTGGCTGCGGAAAGGCTAAGGGAGGAAACCCCTGACATCAAAGCCCCCGTGTCTCCGGGGAAGGCTTTTGAGCCAGAGACTAGGACAAGGACAGTCTGATATAAAACCTACGACCCGAGGACCTCGATGCCATCGTCCCAGCTTGCTAGGCCATGGCAGATGAACCAAGGGTTTAAAGGGTGGGGCCAGTACTGCGCACACTGCACTCCACCAAAAAGCTCCACCGCGCAGGCTTTAGGAAACGTCCACGGACCATGACACTGACCATTCCAAGTCCTGTAGCGACGGGCGAGAGGCGAAACGGCAGGTGAAAGATGTCACTGGAAGCCGCAGTCTCAAACCTGCATGCAGGCGGTTCAGGATATTGGTCGCCTGATGTTGACCTGGGGATGACAACATCACTTGGCACACCCTGAACGACCAAGCAGCCTTCTCTAGGGACAGCACTGCTTGCTCCACACGGAGAGGGGCCTAGAAAAGGTGGCCTAACCAAAGCTCGTCCCCTCGCAACCCCAGTTGGCTAGCCGCGGTCAACGGGCATCTTCTCCTGCGGTCAAAAAACAAGAAAGAATAACGGATCCACTCTCATGATGACCACGACCGGACTCAACGTAGCATGCTGGAACATCCGAACCATGCTCGACAAAGCAGACAGCGGACGCCCTGAACGTCGCTCCGCCCTCATTGCCCATGAATTGCGGAGGTTAAACATCGACATCGCCGCGCTCAGCGAAGTACGCCTTCCGGACGAAGGCAGCCTCCAAGAACTTGGTGCTGGGTACACCCTGTACTGGTCAGGCAGGCCTGCATCAGAAAGACGGCTCTCAGGCGTGGGTTTCATGGTCAAGACATCCATTGCGACTAAGCTGGAAAACCTACCAACGGGCCACTCAGACCGCATCATGTCCATGCGCCTCCCACTGAGACACCAGCAACACGTCACCCTTCTCAGTGTGTACTCCCCAACCCTCCTGGCAGAGCCTGCTGAAAAGGACAAATTTTACACTGACCTGCGCAGCCTCCTACAGAGTACCCCTGCAGACGACAAAGTCATCATCCTTGGCGACTTCAACGCCAGAGTGGGCCAGGACTCTGAAGCCTGGAAAGGAGTCCTCGGCAAGCATGGCGTGGGGAACTGCAATGACAATGGCCGCCTACTGTTGGAGTTCTGTGCGGAGCAGCAACTGGTCATCACTAACACTACTTTTCAGCAAAAGGACAGTCGAAAGACCACCTGGATGCATCCTCGCTCCAAACACTGGCACCTTATCGACTATGTCCTAGTGCGTCAGAAGGACCGCAGTGACGTCCTCCTCACCAGAGTGATGCCCAGCGCAGAGTGCCACACTGACCACCGCCTTGTCCGCTGCAAACTCAGGCTCCACTTCAGGCCAAAACCCAAGAAATGGGGGCCCCCCAAGAAAAAGCTTGATGTTGCCAGCCTTCAGCGTGACGATGTGAAAGCTGCCTTTCAGACAGATTTACAGCGCAGGCTCAAAGACACAGCGGACCCAGTAGACTCCTCCCCTGAAACACTTTGGGAACAACTGAAAACTGCTATTACAAAATCCTCTGCAGAAGTCTTGGGTTTCGCCAGAAAGAAGAACAAAGACTGGTTTGACGAAAACGATGTAGAGATCCAGGAACACCTAGCAAAAAAAAGAGCCGCCCATCAGGCCCACCTAGCCCAGCCTTCCTGCCCTGTGAAGAAGTCTGCCTTCCGCCTCGTCTGCAGCAGTCTCCAGCGCAAGCTCAGAGATCTCCAGAATGAGTGGTGGACCAGACTTGCACAGAGGACCCAGCTTTGTGCTGACAATGGTGACTACAGGGGCTTCTACGAAGCACTGAAAGCAGTGTATGGCCCCAGGCACCTGGTACAAAGTCCCCTGCGAAGCGCGAATGGCCAGGCACTCCTCACAGATAATACCTCCATCTTGAACCGCTGGTCGGAATACTTTCAGAGCCTCTTCAGCGCTGAGCGCACTGTTCAAGAAGCAGTCGTCCTACAAATCCCACACCTCCCAGTAAAGGTTGAATTGGACGAACCGCCCACCGCTGAAGAGACCCTCACAGCCATCCACCAGCTCAAGAGTGGCAAAGCAGCAGGCATTGATGGAATACCGCCAGAGATCTGGAAACATGGAGGCACAGCACTGCACAACAAGCTCCATGACCTCTTTCTCTGCTGCTGGGAGGAAGGAACACTACCAAAAGATCTCCGTGATGCAGTCGTTATCACCCTGTACAAGAACAAAGGCGAGAAGTCTGACTGTTCCAACTATCGGGGAATTACCCTGCTGTCCATTGCTGGGAAAATCCTTGCAAGGCTGCTCCTGAATCGGCTGGTACCTGCCATCGCTGAAGACCAACTCCCAGAGGGCCAGTGTGGCTTCAGAGCAAACAGGAGCACCACCGATATGGTCTTTGTGCTGAGACAGCTACAGGAGAAGTGCCGCGAGCAGAACAAAGGGCTGTACGTAACATTTGTCGACCTAACAAAAGCGTTCGACACTGTGAGCAGGCAAGGCATGTGGCAGATCCTGGAGCGACTTGGCTGTCCCCCAAAGTTCCTCAACATGATTGTCCAGCTACACGAGGACCAGCAAGGCCAGGTCAGACTCAACAATGACCTCTCAGAACCATTCCCTATTCTCAACGGCGTAAAACAGGGCTGCGTGCTGGCACCGACCCTCTTCACCATCTTTTTTAGCATGATGTTGAAGCAGGCCACAGTGGACCTTGATGATGACGATGCAGTGTACATCAGGTATCGTCTCGATGGCAGCCTGTTCAACCTCAGACGACTGCAGGCCCACACGAAAACCCTAGACCAACTGATTCGTGAGCTGCTTTTTGCTGATGATGCTGCCCTCGTTGCACACACAGAGAGAGCCCTGCAGCGCATCACGTCTTGCTTCGCAGATGCTGCCCAGCTCTTTGGACTCGAGGTCAGTCTGAAAAAGACAGAGGTCCTCCATCAGCCGGCACCCAAGACAGTGTATCGCCCTCCTCACATCACCATTGGCGAGTCTGATCTAAAGTCAGTGCACCAGTTTACTTACCTTGGCTGCATTATCACGTCGGACGCCAAGCTGGACAAGGAGCTTGACAGCAGGCTGGCAAAAGCGAACAGCGCTTTCGGGCGACTTTTCAAGCGGGTGTGGCACAATCAACAGCTGAAAACAGGCACCAAGATCAGCGTGTACAGAGCTGTGGTCCTCACCACCCTGCTGTATGGTTCCGAGTCCTGGGCCCTCTACCGCAGCCAACTACGACTCCTCGAACGCTTCCACCAGCGCTGCCTGCGTACCATCCTGGGCATTCACTGGAGTGACTATGTCACCAACGTCGAGGTCCTTGAACAGGCTGAAACTGTGAGCATCGAGGCTTTGCTGCTGCGGACACAGCTCCGCTGGGCGGGGCATGTCTCCAGGATGGAGGATCATCGCCTACCAAAGATCACCCTGTTCGGCGAGCTTGCTACTGGACACCGTGACAGAGGGGCACCAAAGAAGAGATACAAAGACTGTCTCAAGAAGTCACTTAGTGCCTGCCAAATCGACCACCACCAGTGGTCTTCGCTTGCTGCGGACCGTGACACCTGGCGCTCCACCATTTACAAGGCAGCTGTCTCCTTTGAGGACTCTCACAGAGCTAGCCTTAAGGACAAGCGGCTCAGGAGAAAAAACAGAGATGCCGCAGCTCAGAACCCCGGCCATACCTTCCCCTGCAGCCACTGCGGTCGAACCTGCCTGTCTCGGATTGGCCTCCGCAGCCACGAACAAGCCTGCAGACGTCGTGGGCAACTCCTATAAAATCTTCGTTCGCGAAGTCAAGCCAAGAGAGAGATAGTGCATTGACATCAGTACTCAGCGAATCTGTAAGTGTGAATGTCACTGTCAATGTTATTAATTGCGTTTGTGTTCCTTTCAACTGTTTCATTACCGTTTTTCTGTGGCTCATGCGCGATAGCAAAATTCAGTCTATGTAGTGGACCATCCTTCGTCTGTCCATCGTCCATGGTAAACTTTAATGTCATTTTCTCGGAGACTATTCAAGCCTCATAATTCCAACTTGGCCCTACGATACTTTGTGGCCAAACCTTTCTAAACATACTAATTTCAGTGACCTCTCTCATAGGTCAAGGTCACAGGGGGCCAGAAAGGGGTAAAAAATATCCATATTTTGACACAAATTGTTTCTCCTCAAATACTATTTTCAACTTGAAACCAAAACTTGGTACAGAGATACCTGATGGTAAGACCTTTCTGTGCATACTATTTTGGCATTTCTTAACACCACGTGTGAAATAGCTAAAAAGACAAAAAGAGCCATATTTTGACAAAAGATGTTTTTTTCTCAATTACTATTCACAACTTCAGACCCAAACTTGGTACAGAGATACCTGATGGCAAGACCTTTCTGTGCATACTAATTTGGCATTTCTTAACTGCACATGTGAAACTTAACTTCTAATTATGATGATGATGATATTATAAATATTTCATTGAGACACTTTTTATGCACACTGCATGTCTATGATCGTGTTTCATAAACTTTTCATGTCATCAGTAGTGACGCACTAAGTATTACGAACTTATGCATGTGCACTTGTACTTCAGTCTACATATGTAAAAGTGTTGCGATAATTCAGAATCTTAGATTTTAGTTTCCATCAAAAGGGCACATGTGTAAATTCTTTATCTGTTTGACACACTACATTCTAACAGGTAAATTATGTAGTGTACCTGTTTTATTACATCGTTACCTGTTACCTGGGCATTCCCCTGATGAAGCCCTTGCTGAGAGGGCGAAAATTTGAGAAAGAGAAAGTAAAAGCGCAACTCCTATACTACATGGTTGAAATGGATTTGTTCTTCATATTAATAGTAAATATATGTTTCCTGCAACAAATTTAAAACTCAGAGAGTTGACTGAACAAACATATGTACATAAAGCCTTCATAACAGTATGTAGCCCCATCAGCATATGTGTGAAAATTTGTACCTATTTGCCAACGTGGAATAGCAGAAGTGTGTATGGTACTGTCTGGGTTTGTCAAACAAAAGATGGCTAGAAATAGCTGTCCTTTGACCAAAATTGTATTTTCTTAAATTTATAATTTTCTGTCATCATCTATCTTGTGGTTTTTGGCTCATGTTCGAAGCAAAAGTGAGTATGTTCTGGGCCATTGGTCATCTGTTGTAAAAACTTTAACATCGGCATTTTCTCGAAGACTATTCAAGCAACAGTCTTCAAACTTGGCCCAAAGATACTTTGTGCCAAGACCTTTCTAAACATATCGAGTGACCTTTCACAAAGTTCAAAGTCACAGGGGATCAGGAAATATACCAAAAATTGCTATATTTTGACATAATTTATTTTTTCTCAAATACTATTCACAACTTCAAACCCAAATTTGGTGCAAAGATACCTGATGGTAAGACCTTTCTATGCATACTAATTTGGTTGATCCCTCGGAAAGGTCAAGGGTCGCAAGAGCTCAGGAAATAGGTAAAAAGAAGACAAGAGCCATATTTTGACAAAAGATGTTTTTTTTCTCAATTACTATTCTCAACTTCATACCCAAGCTTGGTACAAAGATACCTAATGGTAAAACCTTTCTATGCATACTAATTTGGTTGATCCCTCGAAAAGGTCAAGGGTCACAAGAGCTCAGGAAATAGGTCCAGAATAGCCATATTTTGACAAAAGATGTTTTTTTTTCTCAAATACTATTCACAACTTCAAACCTAAACTTGCTACAGAGATACCTTATGGTAAGACCTATCTATGCATACTAATTATGATGACCCCTCAGAAAGGTCAAGGATCACAAGAGCTCAGGAAATAGGTAAACAATGGACATATTTTGACAATAAATGTTTTTTTCTCAATTACTGTTTACAACTTGAAACACGAACTTGCTACAGAGATACCTGATGGTAAGACCTATGCATGCATACTAATTTGGATGTACCCTCAGAAAAGGTCAAGGTCACAAGAGGTCGACATATGTATAAAATGCCAATTTTTTTTATATAGAATTGTAGTGATTATCAACGTTTTTGCAAACTTTTCAATCAAATTTGGCACAAAGGTAGCTGTTGATAAGACCTTCTTATGTGTATGCTAATTTATTGGACTCATCGCAAAGGTCAGGGGTCCCAGGGGTTTCACAGATGTGTGAAACTGATTAAATTTTGAGAAAACATGGAATTTGTTGGTGCAGAAGCCATCCCTTTACTTATTGTCAATGTGTGTATTGGTCATACACATGAGCCATAATGGAATTGCCTTTCTTGATTTTGTTTGTTTGTTGCTGCACATGAACCTCCATAGCTTTGCCATTCTTGTTTTTCATGAAAGAGTGACAGCGACCAGTGACGGAGACATGAAGCGGAACATTGCACGAGTCAGCTTTTCCTGGAATGATGATTTAGAAACAAAGTCGCCTGACTTGACAAGTTACGAACATAATGCTGCACCTTCCCCAGACAAAGCTCTTTCCTCTGTTTCAAACGCTACTCGAAGCCCCTCTACAACACAGCCCCCAAAAAGTATAATTACCAGACCTAGAAGGCCTACATATTCAAATTCTGGTAGAAAGACAAGCCATAAGAAGGAAAAACATAGAGCTAAAGTGGTTGGTAATCCAAGTCCAAAACTGAAGCCTGTCAAAGTTGGCACTCCAGTCATTCAGAGTATGGCACATGAAGCAAAGAGGCTTTGTCTTTTTGAAGATGAGTGGTTCCCACCAGAAAAATCAAAGCAAAGGAGGAGTCCAAAGAAAACCACAAAAGCTTTTCGATCAAAAGCAGAAAGTAGAAAGTCACAACGAAAACGTGATGCTGAACTTTCTCTAGAAAAACACAGGCAGCCAGCTAGAAAGATGATAGTTAACTCCACTGTTTCTACAGAAACGGACGATGAACAAGATAATTCTTTCAATGACAAAAAAGAACGGACAAAACTTTTACCAAAGAAACAGGAGACAAAGGTTTTGAAAAGTCAGAGGACTGCTTCATGCAGAAAGTCTCCAAGAACAAAACCAACATATAGAGAGGAAAATGCTTACAGCCAAAAGCAAAATCTCTCTGAAGATAAAACCAGTTCACTTCCAAGACCCGGTGCCAACAGGGGTTTTGAAAATTGTTACAGAAGGTCACCTAGATTTGAGAATACCTTTGAAGAAACTGTAAGGGAACCGAAAACCAAAAGAAAGCTGCCTCAAACTCAAAAGAGACCTTCCCCTAACCTCAAAAGTGCACCGTCTCTTTCTAAAGAGCGTAACTGCCGAAAACGTTTTAAAGAAGATCAAACTGCCAATGGTAAAAGTCAAATAGAAGAATCAAATTCAAAGATCAGAAATAAAACACATTCAGACTCGCTCACAATGTCCTTTGAGACAAGTCAGCCTTCATGTAAGAAAGCAAAAGTTTCTCATCACAAGGGAAAAGAAAGTGATTGTCATTTGACAGAAAACCCCGTTTTTCACTTTGAAAATAAAGTTAGCCTGGCTGTAAATAAACAAAACCACTTAAAAAGTAAAAAATCAGATGTACGGAAGGAAGCTGCTTCCCCTATCACCCTGAAGCAAAACGATCCCAAATGTGATGAAAGTCAGTTAGAGGATTCAAGCGCCCATACTGCTTACGCAAGTGATAATATTCCCCGACAGATGACAGAAGCGACACATGTTCTGTTGAGAATCATCATGCAGCTGAAGAGCACCGCTACTTCC
Organism: Semisulcospira habei; assembly: GCA_036245525.1. Lineage (NCBI taxonomy): Eukaryota > Metazoa > Mollusca > Gastropoda > Semisulcospiridae > Semisulcospira > Semisulcospira habei. Next base: position 92,840,826 of record BTPG01000005.1, on the reverse strand, counting down.
AGTCAGGACATTGGGAAGTCCATTTCATCCCATGAACAATCCAAGGCCACAGAGGTTTGTAACTAAACCAAAAATGTGCTGTGTAAGATTTTTTTGATTTTGCTACTCTACACATTTCCTCCCAACCCAAAATGGTGTTGGTAACATGATTAACCCCGTGTGCATGCAGTCACGGGTCCTGTTAACAGTTCCGCTGGCTGCATGCATGCACAAGGGGGTTAATGAGGGGTTAGTTGATCCATTATTTTAATTGAATGTGCAGTACTAGTGTTTCTGCAGCATCTTTTTGGTGACATTCTTAGGGACAGCATAATAGTGTGCATGGATGTTCTGGCCGATTTGTTAACCCCATCTTTACAACTGCATATATGCATGCTATACATAGCGATAATATAATATTGGATCGTCAAATCAGAAAAACAACTTTCAGTTTAGGATTACTGACTTGAACACATTACTAGGCAACTCACTGAAACCACTGCTTTCTGAATTTTGTTTTCTAGCGTATGTATTGCATGCAGCCACAGGTATGGTTTACAGTATACATGGTTGTATGCACAAGGAGGTTAATGTTATTCCAGATTACTGAAACATCATTTGCCCCAAGTTCATCGATACCAGAATTACAGACGTCATATGAAGAACCTCATCTTGGTGGTGAATTCCCTTCAAACAGGACTATGGCCCAGGTATGACTAAAGCAATAACAAATGTCCGAGTTCTCTGGACACTTTCTGTTTTGTTGTACAGCGACGGTTAACAAAATTGATCACACTTACTTTCTGCTTTGGTGTACAGTAACACCAACAGTTAGCAAAATCAAATATACTTAAAACAGCTTTTACCCAACTGCTGTCCAGACTTTTAATGATGCAAACAAACGCCAAACATGATCCATCCGTCCCACTATGTACTCATAATGTATATACAGTATTGTCCATCCGTCAGCATATTTCATCTGTGATGCAAGTGACGTGTTTTATATTGTGATATATATGCCTTCTGTAATTTGTGTCACTGTGAAATCTTGTTTATTGCTTTTACGTTTAAACCGCAATAGTTATTAATGTATGTGAATGTGTGTGCGCACGCGAGCAGTTTAATTATATTTTATGTGTGTTTTATGTTCTGTTTTTTTTATGTTGCGCAGTACCGAGATGATTTCCCAATGTATTTTTACTTATTGCAATAAAGTTCTATCTCATCTTATCTCAAAATGATGCATTTGCTTTGTCTTTACGCCAGCAACTTAAAGCATAAACAATTGTAGCAGTTATTCTCTGTGTTTACTGAACAAGGTGCTATTCTTAGTGCTTGTTTCTGTCATATTTGTTCCTGTGACTTTCATTACTGTGATTGAGTTGCAGGTGCACAAACCAAGCACCTGTGATGCAGGCGAGAACATCCTATGTGATCTGTTTGAAGATCCAGATTTTCCTAGTGTACCATCCTTGAAGAAGAAAAGGTTAATTCATCACATATAGCACTCTTTCACTGCCAGGGTGTCCTGCAGGAGATGGATAGACCATAGTAAATCAATGGCAGTTATGATTCACATTGTGTCTGTTTACCTACCAAATTGGACATTGCCCTTGAGCGAGTTGTCATGGTTCATCCATCTGGGACATATATAACTGCTAACATTTTAGAATTCTTCTGCTTAGCATTATAATGATCTGCTCCAGGGTGGGTATTGCTAAAGTTTGCCGATACAACTTCACGTTCTTGATGTCGTTTGGCCTTAGCTAAGACTTTTCTACCCTTCTTTGCACAATCCATGCGAGTAGGCACAAGTTTTCTACTGCCCCTTGTGTGCATCAGGGGAACTCTAATACATATGAAAGAGAAGAAGAGCAGAAACATGTTTCCTCAAACTTCATAATCACAAAAGTAATCCATTTTGTGTGGCATTATTGTGAGAACACATATTGTGAACTACTGTATTAACCTTTACTGTTCTTTGCTAAGATTTACATAAGCACATTGTGTTTGTGAGCGCACTCATACTTTTTACATGTATATAGTGAAACTCCCAATTTGTTCATCATGGACGTGAGCATACCCATGATTTTAATATACGACTATAACATACAGTGCATGCATTTCTACAATAATAATAATAATAATAATGACTACTTATATATTGCTTATCCTAAACTAAAAAAGCTCTATGTGCTTTACAAATAAAGGGTGGGAGTGGAGGAGGTCATAAAGCCAGAGAAACAAAAAACCAAGGGGAATCACTCAGCGCTGGACAGACGAACAGTTAGATCCCCTGCCCCCGCCTATCAGGCACCCATTCGCCAGCCCACAGAGAAATACGCAGGTATACAACAAGACGATCATCTACATCCCTAAAAAGGATGCATCAGGTCTCTTATATAACCCATGTCTTTCTCCGGAACTTAGGAAGTAGGCAGGAGAAACATACATACACAAACACGAAGGTGCATTACTATATGTGGTCGGGTAAATACCCTGAATTCCCACAGTAGATGCACAGAACATTACACAACAATGTAACGATACAAATTTGCCTCGAGTTATACTGAGATACTCACAAACCAGATAGGTGAGGCTAGCGCTGGCAGAATTGTACAACAAACCAAGGGGAATCACTCAGCGCTGGACAGACGAACAGTTAGATCCCCTGCCCCCGCCTATCAGGCACCCATTTGCCAGCCCACAGAGAAATACGCAGGTATACAACAAGACGATCATCTACATCCCTAAAAAGGATGCATCAGGTCTCTTATATAACCCATGTCTTTCTCCGGAACTTAGGAAGTAGGCAGGAGAAACATACATACACAAACACGAAGGTGCATTACTATATGTGGTCGGGTAAATACCCTGAATTCCCACAGTAGATGCACAGAACATTACACAACAATGTAACGATACAAATTTGCCTCGAGTTATACTGAGATACTCACAAACCAGATAGGTGAGGCTAGCGCTGGCAGAATTGTACAACAAACCAAGGGGAATCACTCAGCGCTGGACAGACGAACAGTTAGATCCCCTGCCCCCGCCTATCAGGCACCCATTCGCCAGCCCACAGAGAAATACGCAGGTATACAACAAGACGATCATCTACATCCCTAAAAAGGATGCATCAGGTCTCTTATATAACCCATGTCTTTCTCCGGAACTTAGGAAGTAGGCAGGAGAAACATACATACACAAACACGAAGGTGCATTACTATATGTGGTCGGGTAAATACCCTGAATTCCCACAGTAGATGCACAGAACATTACACAACAATGTAACGATACAAATTTGCCTCGAGTTATACTGAGATACTCACAAACCAGATAGGTGAGGCTAGCGCTGGCAGAATTGTACAACAAACCAAGGGGAATCACTCAGCGCTGGACAGACGAACAGTTAGATCCCCTGCCCCCGCCTATCAGGCACCCATTCGCCAGCCCACAGAGAAATACGCAGGTATACAACAAGACGATCATCTACATCCCTAAAAAGGATGCATCAGGTCTCTTATATAACCCATGTCTTTCTCCGGAACTTAGGAAGTAGGCAGGAGAAACATACATACACAAACACGAAGGTGCATTACTATATGTGGTCGGGTAAATACCCTGAATTCCCACAGTAGATGCACAGAACATTACACAACAATGTAACGATACAAATTTGCCTCGAGTTATACTGAGATACTCACAAACCAGATAGGTGAGGCTAGCGCTGGCAGAATTGTACAACAAACCAAGGGGAATCACTCAGCGCTGGACAGACGAACAGTTAGATCCCCTGCCCCCGCCTATCAGGCACCCATTCGCCAGCCCACAGAGAAATACGCAGGTATACAACAAGACGATCATCTACATCCCTAAAAAGGATGCATCAGGTCTCTTATATAACCCATGTCTTTCTCCGGAACTTAGGAAGTAGGCAGGAGAAACATACATACACAAACACGAAGGTGCATTACTATATGTGGTCGGGTAAATACCCTGAATTCCCACAGTAGATGCACAGAACATTACACAACAATGTAACGATACAAATTTGCCTCGAGTTATACTGAGATACTCACAAACCAGATAGGTGAGGCTAGCGCTGGCAGAATTGTACAACAAACCAAGGGGAATCACTCAGCGCTGGACAGACGAACAGTTAGATCCCCTGCCCCCGCCTATCAGGCACCCATTCGCCAGCCCACAGAGAAATACGCAGGTATACAACAAGACGATCATCTACATCCCTAAAAAGGATGCATCAGGTCTCTTATATAACCCATGTCTTTCTCCGGAACTTAGGAAGTAGGCAGGAGAAACATACATACACAAACACGAAGGTGCATTACTATATGTGGTCGGGTAAATACCCTGAATTCCCACAGTAGATGCACAGAACATTACACAACAATGTAACGATACAAATTTGCCTCGAGTTATACTGAGATACTCACAAACCAGATAGGTGAGGCTAGCGCTGGCAGAATTGTACAACAAACCAAGGGGAATCACTCAGCGCTGGACAGACGAACAGTTAGATCCCCTGCCCCCGCCTATCAGGCACCCATTCGCCAGCCCACAGAGAAATACGCAGGTATACAACAAGACGATCATCTACATCCCTAAAAAGGATGCATCAGGTCTCTTATATAACCCATGTCTTTCTCCGGAACTTAGGAAGTAGGCAGGAGAAACATACATACACAAACACGAAGGTGCATTACTATATGTGGTCGGGTAAATACCCTGAATTCCCACAGTAGATGCACAGAACATTACACAACAATGTAACGATACAAATTTGCCTCGAGTTATACTGAGATACTCACAAACCAGATAGGTGAGGCTAGCGCTGGCAGAATTGTACAACAAACCAAGGGGAATCACTCAGCGCTGGACAGACGAACAGTTAGATCCCCTGCCCCCGCCTATCAGGCACCCATTCGCCAGCCCACAGAGAAATACGCAGGTATACAACAAGACGATCATCTACATCCCTAAAAAGGATGCATCAGGTCTCTTATATAACCCATGTCTTTCTCCGGAACTTAGGAAGTAGGCAGGAGAAACATACATACACAAACATATAGGCGGGGGCAGGGGATCTAACTGTTCGTCTGTCCAGCGCTGAGTGATTCCCCTTGGTTTGTTGTACAATTCTGCCAGCGCTAGCCTCACCTATCTGGTTTGTGAGTATCTCAGTATAACTCGAGGCAAATTTGTATCGTTACATTGTTGTGTAATGTTCTGTGCATCTACTGTGGGAATTCAGGGTATTTACCCGACCACATATAGTAATGCACCTTCGTGTTTGTGTATGTATGTTTCTCCTGCCTACTTCCTAAGTTCCGGAGAAAGACATGGGTTATATAAGAGACCTGATGCATCCTTTTTAGGGATGTAGATGATCGTCTTGTTGTATACCTGCGTATTTCTCTGTGGGCTGGCGAATGGGTGCCTGATAGGCGGGGGCAGGGGATCTAACTGTTCGTCTGTCCAGCGCTGAGTGATTCCCCTTGGTTTGTTGTACAATTCTGCCAGCGCTAGCCTCACCTATCTGGTTTGTGAGTATCTCAGTATAACTCGAGGCAAATTTGTATCGTTACATTGTTGTGTAATGTTCTGTGCATCTACTGTGGGAATTCAGGGTATTTACCCGACCACATATAGTAATGCACCTTCGTGTTTGTGTATGTATGTTTCTCCTGCCTACTTCCTAAGTTCCGGAGAAAGACATGGGTTATATAAGAGACCTGATGCATCCTTTTTAGGGATGTAGATGATCGTCTTGTTGTATACCTGCGTATTTCTCTGTGGGCTGGCGAATGGGTGCCTGATAGGCGGGGGCAGGGGATCTAACTGTTCGTCTGTCCAGCGCTGAGTGATTCCCCTTGGTTTGTTGTACAATTCTGCCAGCGCTAGCCTCACCTATCTGGTTTGTGAGTATCAGAGAAACAAAAGATTCTGTAATACACACACACAGGTACATAATCACGAAGAACTAGGCTACATTGGGATATCAAACAGGTAGGGCTTAAGACTAAGGGCAGATTTAAAGGCAGTAAATGAGGTCCAATGTGCGCCAAACAACGGTCACCTCTGGTCTTGTATTTGCAGGATGGGACTCTGGGAAGGCGCAGGTCACTACTTGAACGCAGGGAGCGGGAGGGAGTGTATAGTTGGAAGAAGAACAGTGAGATAGGCAGGGGCAGCAGAGTTATGTAGGTCAATTCAATAAAATAATATCTGTGACAGAACCCCTACTGATAAGTGATAGGTCAGCATGATTATTACATTACTGTTGATAAAGCCATGAAGTCTTATTTTGATAATTTGATATACAGTTGAGATACATGTATATATGAAAACAAAAGGACTATTCTATGTGCTTACACAGACATGAAGAATGATGAAGGTTAACAGTTTATTGCCTGGAGCAAGTTGCATAAACAATAGGCCTCGGCAAGTTGGAACTCCAACACTATTGCTTCCGTAGTGAAGATTACATTACATTACTGTGGCTCCTATTATTCTGTTTGCAGAAACATTCCCAGCAAGATGGAACACGGCTTTGAAGCACTGTACTCACCTTCAGACTTCATCTAATGGGGAAAAGCTGTCATGCCAGAATGTAATCTGCAAACTGTCATTTCACTTTTATTTATACAGTTGTTGTTTTGTTGGAAATTTGTTATGAACTATTGCTTATGTTTGTTATTATAAACATAGTCTGAGCCATATGCAAAGCAAGGTATGCTGCTCTTGTCGAATATGCCTGAAATCATGCATGTCATCACATGGGCACAACTAAACCGTTCAATGTCCAGTGTGCTTTGTTTATTCCTTTTGGATTTCCATTTGTAGTATTTGTGAAATCATTCCATCAGTAACAATGAAAATAGGATATTACACGAGGATGCAGTGAATTGCAAACGGATACAGAACTACTAAAGCGGCCACTCATTTATTTTGGTACAACAGTGCTCAATGTTCAGAAGTTGAAATATTGTTTTGACAAAGTGGTAAATAAAGTGATTGAACTGAACTGAGTTTTCCTGATGTGTGATGTAGGAACAAATTCCAGATGACCACGACCTCAACTACCATCAATTACAAGACAAAAGCACTCATGAGCTGTCCACAAATTTATTACCATCACCAGCAGTAATATTAACCACCTTATGCATGCAACTGCTGGTACTGTAAACTGTAATGCTGGCTGAATGCACAAGGAGGGGTAATAAATTCTTCAATTAACAGTCAAACTTATAGCTCGGCTGTACAATCATGACCAACTCCTCTCTTCAAACATGTCCTTGAATATAAAATCAGTGCAGTCACCATCAGTAAACAATGAAAGCTGAGTTTAAGTTAAAACACAGTCATTCTTTGTCCCTTGCACACACATACAGTCACAACACAAAAGCATAATATTTCACATGTAAAATTTGATGGTCAATCATTCCACTACTTAAAGAAAAATAAACTGCATGCATGAATTCACACAATACCACTCGACAGTTCTTAAAGTTTTAGTCCGTTCCTTTCAAACAAAGTAACTAAAGTGAAGGCCACCTATACATGAAGTTGACCTGCTTATGATAATAACTTAAATCGGTCTAGTTTGCTGAAATCCCTCATCACTGATCAGCTATGGAAAAAAACTCATTTGTTTTGTCTAAAACATTAAATACAGAACAAAATCCTATTTCACTATTATTCAAAAGAATTAAGAAACCTAGTTTGCTTTCTTTGAAGTGCCAAATCCAGAAAATCCCATAAGTTGTGCCATGTCTGGGTCAATGTCATCTGCTCCTGAGTCCTCTGCTTTCCTCTTCCTCTCTTTTCGCTTCTCCTTCTTCTGTACTTTTGCCTTCTCCTCCTACAACAAAATATTAGGCACAGATTTGTTGTTAAATGTTTTATTTGTGTTAAACTACTTTTGGAGATAGTTTTGTTAACTTTCTTTATACAGATACAATTACTTGCATATCTTCTACAAATAACCAACAAAGAATGCATTTTCCACAAATTTGTCAACCCTCCATGACCCTTGACCTTTGTGAGGGGTTGGCTAAATTTAGTATCATAGAAAGGTGTTATCATCAGCTACCTTTATGCCAAATTTGATGAAAAAGTTTGCAAAAACTTTGATAAAAACTACAATTCTACATTTTCACACACTTGCCAACCTCCTGTGACCCACTACCTTTCCAAGGATCACTCAAATTAATATACATAGAAGGCCTTACCATCAGGGATCTCTATATACCAAGTTTGGGTTGAAGATGAAAAACAAGTAATGGAGAAAAAAAAGATTTTGTCAATAGTGTCGCTATTTTTAAAGTCTCTTCTATTTATAGAAGAGACTTTTTAAGATGGGTCGCGGTGGAGCAAATTCAAAAGAATGCCCAAGATGAAATAGGCAGGTCGGGCTGAAAATCTGACATCTAAAGTAAACAAATTGCGGCATGTCTAGTTACATGCTGCTGAATGTACATTTGGCGCACAGCACCGTATATATGTGTGTGTGCGCGCATGTATGTAGACACGAGAATCTCGGATATTTCTGTACGCACAAGCTTGAAACTTGGCCAAATACTTTATTCAAGGGGTGGCTAAGAGAGAACCTCGGAGCATACTGTAATTGGATGTATCATTGAAGACATAAAAGACTGTTTATAGAAAGTTGGTTGACCCAGATTAGAGTCTGTAATTTTGGTTATATTTACTTGAAATTTTGGATATATCTAGTTTGGATAAAGACATTTAAATAATAATAATAATTACGGTATTTATAATGCGCTTATCTTATAAGCGCACATTGGATGAGTGTGTTAGTCAGCTTTGTACTCTTTTAACTTCTTCAGTAAAAATTAATTCTTTTCAGAAAAAAAATGAAAACGGTAAAAAAAAAACTTGACTTCTGGAGAAAATCAGACTGTGGCGGTGAGGTAAAAGATACAATTCTGGTCACCACGCAGACTTTGACACTCTAAATATGACGTAATTCTCTCTCTCTTTCTCTCTCGCACACACATGCGAACATCTCCAAGAAACATAGATCCTCATGTGCCCAGAGGGTTCATGAGGATCTATGCCTCTTGGAAATGTTTGGAGCGTGCGTACACACTCACATTGATGCGCTTTTAGAAATGCATGCAGGTGTTGCAACCTGATTTCACACAAATTATAGCAAGACTGAAATTGTACCGTAAAATTCTAGATTTTTTTTCTCAAGTCTTGAAGCGAAAGTGAAACTCATATCACGTAAAATATAAAATTATGTAAAAACTAAAAAATGTCATGACAAATAATGTTTGACAAACCAATGATGTTTATGCACTGTGCCCCTTACAGAGCTCACCAAGGCATTAGGAGACCTGTGAGGCTTTGTCAATATGCGATACATTTCAACATCAGTCAATGTATCCTTGAGCCAACTTTGAAGTCTGTGTCTTGAATAGACTGTGAGAAAATGCCAACGTTAAAGTTTACCAAGGACGCCTGACAGACACTGAATGGCCCAATACATTGACACGTATAAAAAAAAACTAGGGCGACATCATAGCGATAGGAAGGTTGCGTGGAAATGCGCGACACCACATCATTGTCTTACGTAATGTAATCAGATAGTATGCAACATGGTGCAGATGCGGTCACTGAATGCTACTTGTTTACTACTGAAAGATTGAAGACATAGAAATGATGTGTCAATTGTACCTAGAGGGTAATTATTCTTATGTCTGATAATTATGAGACTGGCCTTCAGGATTTTAGTTTGCTTTGTTATGTCCGTGTCATCTCGTGCTTTGTTATGTCTGTGTCACACACACATTTTGTAGACAAAGTCTGCACAGACCCTGCGTAGACCCTTCCCACATTTACAGTTCATTTTTCCAGGTTAACCATAAGTAAACGGTTAGCATTTTGTACCTGGCTGTGTAATCCGTGTTTTCTCAAAATTCATGCATTTTTCAACTACCTGAGACCTTTTACCTTGCAAGGGGCAAATATGATTTAAAAATGTGCAAATACCCTAATAAACCCTGTAAGAGTACGGAAAATATGCATTTTTCACACACTTGCCGACCTCTTGAAATTTTTTAATTTTCCGAGTAAATCTAAATTAGTATGCATAGGTAGGTCTCACCATCAGTTATCTCTGTACCATATTTGGGTCTGAAGTTGAAAATATTATTTTAGAACAAGAAAGGCAAAGTCCTTATGACTCACGTGTATGACCGATCCACATGTCTGTCAATAAGTAAAGAGACGGCTTCTGCACTGTAACAAAAGCCATGTTTTCTCAAAATTTAATCAGTTTTGACACATCATGTCAAACACCTGTGACCCTTGACCTTTGCGATGAGTCGACTAAATTAAGATACATAGGAAGGTCTTATCGGCTACCTTTGTGGGAAATTTGTTTCAAAAGTTTGCAAAAATGTTGATAGTAACTACAATTATTGGCATTTTATACACATTTGTCAACCTCTTTCGTGCCAAATTTGATTAAAAAGTTTGCAAAAATGTTGATAACTACAATTTTATCAAAAATTGGCATTTTATACACATTTGCCGACCTCTTGTGACCCCTGACCTTTTCCGAGGGGTCATCGAAATTAGTATGCATAGATAGGTCTTACCATCAGGTATCTCTATAGCAAGCTTGGGTTTGAAGTTGTGAATAGTAATTGAGAAAAAAACATTTCTTGTCAATATATGTCTATTTTGGACCTATTTCCTGAGCTCTTGTGACCCTTGACCTTTCTAAGGGGTCCAAAAATAGCTATTTTTGATATATTTCCTGATCCCTTGTGACCTTGACCTTGTGAGAGGTCACTGAAATTTGTATGTTTAGAAAGGTCTTGCCACAAAATATCCTTGGGCCAAGTTTGAAGACTAGCTTGAATGGTCTCTGAGAAAATGGCAACGTTAAAGTTTACCTCAGACGATGGCGGACAGACGACGGACAGACGACCACTGGCCAAGAACAAAGACTCACTTTTGCTTCGCATGTGAGCCAAAAACTGGCTGTTCTTTTTTAAACCTATTTCTTGACTGATATGACTTTGACCTTAGAGCAAAGTATCCTTGAGCCAAGTCTGAAGACTGTGGCTAGAATAGTCTAAAAGCAAGAAAGGCAAAGCCCTTATGGCTCACATGTATGACCAATCTACATACGTGTGACCTTTGTGACAATAAATAAAGGGCTGGCTTCTGCACCAGCAAAATCCAAAATTCAGCAAAATTTAAGCATTTTTCACACATTGGTTACCCCCCTACCCCCTGTGGCCCTTGACCTTTGCAATGAGTCAACTAAATTAGTATGCATAAGGTCTTATCATCAGCTACCTTTGTGCCAAATCTGATTGAAAAGTTTGCAAAAATATTGATAATAACTACAATTCTATCAAAAATTGGCATTTTACACACATTTGCCGATCTCTTGTGACCGTTGACCTTTTCAAGGGGTCATCAAAATTAGTATGAATAGGAAGGCCTTATCATCAGGTATCTCTGTACCAAGTTTGGTTTTGAAGTTGTGAACAGCATTTGAGAAAAAAACATCTCTTGTCAAAGTATGGCTATTTTTTAAAAATCTATTTCCTGAGCTCTTGTGACCCTTGATCTTTCTGACAGGTCAACCAAATTAATATGCATTGAAAGGTCTTACCATGAGGTATCTTTCATTCTTTGTACCAAGTTTGGGTTTGAAGTTATAAATAGTATTTCAGAAGAAAACACGTCAAAATTTAGCTATTTTTACCTAGTTCCTGATCCCCTGTGACCTTGACCGTTGTAAGAGGTCACTCAAATTGGTATGCTTAGAAAGGCGTTGCCACAAAGTATCCTTGGGCCAAGTTTAAAGACTGTGGTTGGAATAGTCTCCGACAAAATGCCAACGTTGAAGTTTACCATGGACGACGGTGGACGGATGACCATTGGCCCAGAACACAAACTCACCTTTGCTTTGCATGTGAGCCAGAAAATGGCAACTAGACAGATGACAGAGGAATGACAGCTAGCCCAGTACAGACTTGCTGTTGCTATTGAAAATAATAATAATAATAATAATGGATATTTATATAGCACCTAACCTCCTGATGGAGCTCTAGGCACTTTACAAATAAATCTTGGACAAGAAAGGCAAAACCCTTATGGCCCACGTGTATGACCCACACGTCTGACAATAAGGGATGGCTTCTGCACTAACAAAATCCATGTTTTTTCAAAATTTAATCAGTTTTCACACATGTGAAACCCCCTTGACCTTTGCGATGAGACGACTAAATTAGGATACATAGGAAGGTCTTATCAGCTACCTTTGTGCCAAATTTGATTGAAAAGTTTGCAAAAATGTTTATAATACCTACAATTATTGGCATTTTATACACATCTGTCGACCTCTTGTGACCCTTGACTTTTTTTCGGGTCATCCAAATTAGTATGCATAGATAGGTCTTACCATCAGGTATCTCTGTAGCAAATTTGGGTTTGAAGTTGTGAAAAGTACAGTGGAGTCCAGTTAACACGAACTCGCTTAACACGAATTTCCGGTTAACACGAACCGTTTTTGCATTCCCAGCTGACGGCCTTCTTATTATGTATTAAAATTTCACTGATAACACGAAATGCTTAACACGAAATTTCGCTTAACACGAAGCTGTTTTCGGTTCCCGACCAGAGCAATTTCACTATTATTCACCTGTTTAACACGAACACAGATTCCAGTCTCAAACACCGAAAACCGATTCATGAAAGGGACACTGCACGTGTCGCTCTCGTGCTGTAGTACACATGACACATGAATGAACTCTAGCCTGTGATTGGCTGAATAGCCTTCAGTCGTTGTAATCCGTCTTCTCATTGGCTAGTGTTTCTGAACTGAATTCATGCATCATTCGTGTACCAACAATTCAGTTAACTACCGATCACGGCTACCCCTAAGGTAAAACAGAAGTCGACTACGCTTGAAGTGAAAAAACAAGATTAATGAGATCCACGATTGTCTCTCTACACGGGCTGTCAATAACGCAAGACCGACTTCCATCATGGCCCGCTTTTTAAATGACTTTGACTGTGTTGCTTTTACCGATGCGAGATTTCAGCCTGTGTTGCTTTTACTTTACTATGGATTTTACCTGGTGGATTTTACATTAACTACGTGAGCTGTACACGTCTCCTTGTGTTTTCCTAGCGAGCTGAACGTAATGTAAGCATATATAGTACAATAATGTGCACTTTTAACCTCGTACTCATTCACGCACGCATCTCTTACACACTTTTTCCTTGCCGGGAGGGCCGTGATCAATTTTGAGGCCATATTGGTTAACACGAAATACAGTTAACACGAAGTGATTTTCCGTGTCCCCAGAAATTCGTGTTAAGCGCACTCCACTGTAATTGAGAAAAAAAAACATTTTTGTCAAAATTTGGCCATTTTTATTTTACCTATTTCCTGAGCTCTTGTGACCCATGACCTTTTCAAAGGATCAACGAAATTAGTATGCATAGAAAGGTCTTACCAACAGGTATCTTTGTACTAAGTTTGGGTTGAAGTTGTAAACAGTATTTGAGAAAAAACATCTTTTGTCAAAATATGGCTATTTTGGGCCTATTTCCTGAGCTTTTGTGACCCTTGACCTTTCCAAGGGATCAACCAAATTAGTGTGCATATAAAGGTCTTATAATTAGGTATCTTTGTACCAAGTTTGGGTTTGAAGTTGTGAATAGTATTTGAGAAAAAATAAATTATGTCCAAAAATAGCTATTTTGGAGATACATTTCCTTATCCCCTGTGAAATTGGTATGTTTAGAAAGGTCTTGCCACAAAGTATCCTTGGGCCAAGTTTGAAGACTGCAGCTTAAATAGCCTCAGAGAAAATTCCAACATTACAGTTTACCACGGACGTGAGCCAAAATTCAGTTCTGAGTAAAATCAAAAATGAACAAGAAAGGCAAAGCCATTATGGCTCACGTGTATGAGCTATTTACACGTGTGACTTTGTGACAATAAGTAAAGGGCTGGTTTCTGCACCAGCAAAATCCATGTTTTCGCAAAATGTAAGCATTTTTCCCACATCCGTCAACCCCCATGACCCTTGTGATGAGTTGACTAAATCAGTACGCATTGGACGGTCTTATCATCAGCTAAGGTTTTGCCAAATTTGATTGAAAAATGAAATTTTCTCTAAAATGTATTTTTTAAAAAAAATTACCGATGACATTACTATATGGAAGTGTCTACTAGCTTACTCAATTTCAGTTTAAGAACCTGTTTGTGTTCCTACACAACCAGGGAGGCAACTCAGGGAACTGTAACCAGGGCCGTGAGTAGCTATTTTGGGCCTATTTCCTGAGCTCATGACCTTTGACCTTTCTGAGGGATCAACCAAATTAGTATACATAGAAAGGTCTTACCATCAGTTATCTTTGTACCAAGTTTGGGTTTGAATTTGTGAATAGTATTTGAGAAAAAAATACATGTCAAAATATATCTATTTTTTTACCTAGTTCCTGATCCCTTGTGACCTTGACCTTTGTGAGAGGTCACTGAAATTGGTATGTTTAGAAAGGTCTTGCCACAAAGTATCCCTAGGCCAAATTTGAAGACTGTGACACAGACTCACTTTTGCTTTGCACGTGAACCAAAAACAGTTTCTCAGCAAGCAAATGCCATCAGCAGACTTGCCTACCTGAAAAAACTGTTGTCAGTACTCCAGGCAGTTAAAAACCAGATTATGGCAGTTTTGACCATATTTATTTGTAAACCGGTAAAGATACTACTACTGCTACTATGCATTTTGCTATAAAAGGCGATGTATTTTTACATGCCAGCCATAAATGAGAAAAAAATCATTTTCATGTTCATTTAATTCAATTGCGTTTATATGTAGGCCTACTTTGTGGGTTTTTTTTCCCTCTTTTCTTTGATTTTCGCCCTTTTTTTTTGTTTGTTAATATAATTAGAATGACACTTGCCGACTTGGTCACTTTACTGAAGATCGTTTGTTTGTTTTTTACAAACAGTCGATTCATGGTGAATAAAATGCTGCTTAAACCAACCTTGTGCTGTCTGACCTGCATCGATGCTGAACCTTTGGCAGCATTTTCAATCTTGGCATGGGCTTTGGAGGAAACATGTCTCTCACAATCATTTCGACCACCATGTTCCACCGTGAAATCTGTTTGGCACAATATGTATCGCATAAAATCCTGATCTTTTGACGATACAAACAATGCCACTTTTTATTGTATGCTTTCAAAAAGCTGTGCTTTCGAGCAACTTGCTTGGCAGTTCGTCAGAAGAATGATCAGCATCACGGCTTCGATTCATTTTTGGCTACTATGAATAACTATCAGATTCTATTCTTTCTCACTGGTGTAAATCAAATGGCATCGAAAGCTAAACTATCCAAGGGAAGCAGTCACTTTCATAGCGCACTCCCCCCCCACCCCCACCTCTTTCCTATCTATTTGTGTGCTTTGACCAAAATAGACCCATGATCACCGATAGATCATGCACAATTCTCTCCCCTGACAGTCCTTTTAACTACTTTACTTTGTAATCTTCCTAAAATATTAGCACTGGCAGTCTCCTTTTTCTTTTCATTTATTACTACAATATCGACAGAAACCCCTTCCCCCCTTTTAGTAGGTTCTCTCTTAGGGTGCATGGAAATTTAGCTCTAAGTGGAGGCATGGAATGTATGCCCATGCAGACACCACAATAAAATGTCTTTATCCAAGGGAAGTAACAACAAACTGAGCGTCTTTTAATAGAAAAAAACCCAAAAACGTTGTGACCGTATTTTTAACGACCTGACCAGATGAGCGTATTCTCAGGCTAATCCGTTTGAATACGGCCAACTACAATGGCAGTCGCTGCTGGTCTGTGCACAACCGATGTCAACCCAAAGACCTTCTGCCCCACTGGGCATACCTGATTGTTTTTATTGATTGTTCATGTAAATCACACTGCGGCAATAATCCACACTTTTTACATACTTTAACTGTTCTGTAAATGCATGGGTGATTGAAAACGGCCCCCATGATTCATGGCTAGAAAAAGACAACAAAATGCATGAAACAAACCTCTTCTCTGATTTCTCTCAACCTCTCTTCAAAGTCGTATTCTTTCTTTTTTTCCTCCTTCTTTTTCTTGTTCATTTCAAAACGCTGTTTGACCTGATCCAGTGAAGAGCGTTCAATCCTCATGGACATGCCCAGGTTTCTCTGATCTGTAACAGTTTATCATAAAATTCATGTTGTAGAATTTATTTCTCATTAATAAACTTTTTGGGTTTTTTTGTAGAAAGTACAGCTGTGACCCGACATAAAGCGGTCGTCAGGGTCCACATAATGGGACCATGATACATCCGTCCACAAGATATCTGGCTAAAAGAGGGGGGGGGGGGGGGGGGTATCCGATGAGAATCAGGGTGTGTGCGTAGGCATTACCTATCGCCTGTGTGTTCTTTCTTGCAAAGCCGAGGCCAAGAGAGGAGGAAAAGACAATTCAGCAGGCAAGTGATTTCACACACGCACAAACGACAACTTCTGTTCTCGTTTATGTCATTCACACATAGCAATAGACAATTTCAGAGACAAGTTCAGTAGCCTTTATTCTTCAATGAATAGGTTGATCACCTCGCTAGTGTGTTTTGTTTGAAGTCGTCGCGCACGGTGAGAAAATCTGATTACGATGACCGGTGAGAACCAGCGGTAGGATAGCACACCTAGCAAGGGACCGCCTAACTCTGCAGCAAGCATAGACATTCATTATCCCTTGCAGGTGTGCTTAAGGTCTTTCTATCATTGCCTGTGTTCTTCGTTAGAGGACGCGAACGAGGGTTCAGCTTCAGTTTTTGCACCCTTTAGGCCATAACCGCCGGCTGCCGAGCATGGCGAAACTTGACACCTGTGAAAAGCATAGACCTTGATGCGCATCGAATCAGTGTTTCCTATTAACGCATTTACGTGTGTGGTCATATCTAGAACAAGAACGTTTATTGTCGAGGGGCCCATTGGAGCCAAAGGACACAGGCGGATCGGACTTAACTATCATGTAATTACTTTATATCATTCTTTAAGCTTCTTCAGTCCACACGGAATTTTGCACTTTTCTGTCGGCTGTAATCAGTTCATTGGTGTTCACCACGCGGCGTCTTTGTTCGTGGGGTCCCGTCTGTATTATTCCTGTGACCGCCAATGATTTTCGCGTGGTCCGTGGTCTTCTTCTTCTTCTCGAACGCCGTCACACTTGGAGTTTGGCTCTCAAAATGAAATCTGTGGTCTTCTGTAGCGCCTCCACAGGCCCGTACAGTTTCTCTTGTAGAGTGGCGGGCTTCGGCCATATCTCCTCCCTCAGCGGCTGGTGGTTCCCACAGTCCGCGTGGTCCGTGGTTTCGTCCGGTCTTGTAGCGTCTCCGACGGTCCGGGGCGTGAAAAAGAAGAGAGAGGAGGGTACGCAGTATTAATGCTGTATGGTCGTTACATTTCTCTCCCTTATGGAGAAGCAGTCAAATACGAACTTTGCTAGAGTGCATTGTGCATCCTCCCTGGCTAGTAGTTGGCTTCGCTTATGGCAGTCTGTACTTAAAGCTAGCCGAGTTCTGAGCTGATTATATAAGCTACAATCGTCTATCATGTGAATTTCGTCCTCTACTACTCCACACGCGCGACATAGTCTATGTTCCCGGGGTGCGTTCGTATACCTGCCTCTTTCTACTTCTAGCATGTGGGCACTTACTCGTAACTTGGTGAGGGCTTGTTTGTGTTCTCGTAGTTTTGTGTGCATAAGGTAGCATTGTATTTCGTATTTATCAGTTGCTTTGTTATAGAATGTCAGTCTAGATGTGTTGCTCCGCTTAATTCTGTTCCAGTATCTAGTGTATTGCTCTTCTAGTTTTCTATGAAGGGCTGTTTTAAGTGAGGTTCCCCTGAATGTACACTGGTTATCCCACACGTGGCGAAAGCCCAGTGAGCAGAGAATTTGTCTTGTAAAAGCGAACCATGGGGCGGTGGTCTCGAGCTGTTTGTCCCGAGTTTTTGCTAAGTTTCAAGCTTGTGCGTACAGTAATATCAGAGATTCTCATGTATACATACGCACGCGCACATACGGCGTTCGCGCCAAATGTACGTGAAGCAGCGGGGTTGGCATACCTAGACTGTTACTTCAGTTGTCAGAGGATTAGGCCTGCCCGCCTTTGACATCATGGACATGCTATTAAATTCGGCCCACTGCGACCCGTCCTAAAAAGTCCCTTCTAAAAATAAAAGGGACTTAAAAACTGGGCATACTGTCTTTTGCCATAGAACACCTGTCTTCCTTTCTCTTTTGTCTACACTAACTGCGCTGTTGAACGTACATATGGCAGGAAGCGCTGTGTGTGTGTGTGTGTGTAGACACGAGTATCTCCGGTGTTTGTGTATGTACAGGCCGGAATCTTTAGGAAATGCTTTGATCGAGATGTATTTCGGAGAGCCTCCGAGCATATTTTAAATGGTAGACTCGTTAAAGAGAAAAATTGTTGTTTATATAGTCGGATGACTGGCATTTCAGTCCGTAATTTTTGTTCTATTCACTCAGAATTTTGGATTTAGCTAGCTTGGAGATAGACATTGGATGAGTTCTTAATCCAGCGTTGTACCTCTTCAACTTTTTAAATAATAATTAATTCATTTTTACAAGTTTTGAAGCCACTATATACTCCTATCAAACAGTCAGCTCTGGAAGAGGCTGTGTGGAAGAAAACAGTCAGCCCTGGAGGCTGCGGACGAGTGACGTGAAACAGCAAATTGTCAGTGTACATGGCGTCGTGAGACTAGCGATGCCATGATGCCAAACTTATAGCGATGTCATTTTGCTGCTCATGCTATTCTTCTTCAGAATTCCTGTCGCTACACCGTACATGAGCCCACAGAGCGTACTAATGGCGGGAAGCGCCGTGTGTTTGTCTTTATTTGTGTGCGCCAGCATGTGTGTTGATCAGAGGTTGGCTTAGAGAGGAGGGAAATGGATCAGAAGAATAAGCTTAAAAATATGAAGAAATCTGAATGTTCCTAAAAGAAAAACGCATGTGAGCTCCAAATAAGATAGACTTTGGGATGAAATCCTCATCTTGTTTATATATATCCTGATCCCCTGTGACCTTGATCTTTGTGAGAGGTCACTGAAATTTGTATGTTTAGAAAGATCTTGCCACAAAGTATCCTTGTGCCAAGTTTGAAGACTGTAGCTTGAATAGTCTCCGAGAAAATGCCAAAGTTAAAGTTTACCAGAGACGACGGCAGACAGACGAACGACCACTGGGCCAAAACATACTCACTTTTACTTCGCACGTGAGAAAAAAAAGCAGAAAATACAGATGCGTCTAGCAACAAATTCAATTGTTAATCCAGAGCGCTGTATGGCATCCAGAAGCACATGGTTCTACAGCATGCTGATTGGTCAAGGGGCTCTTGCGTGCGCTATATGTGACATTTCAGGCCAAAAGTGAGTCAGTCTATTTGTGTTTGGGCACCTTGACTTCACTTGGTTTGGAGTCCAATGGGCCCCTAACGTGCCCCAACATTTGGCAACCCCTGTCTTGGTGGAACATCACCACATCAAAGAGGACAATACACTTGCCGCACATACTTACGTTTCTTTCCATTGATGTGGTCGAGAAAATTAATAGAATCTTTAACCACACAGTCACATACATTGCAGTAGTACCTGGAACAAAAACAAAGAAGAAACCAGAAGTTCAGTATTAACATTTTGCTTAATCACACCTTGTGAATGTTGCAAGCTAGGTTTTCATGTTGGAATTTTAACATGCTGACCTCCACAATACAAGTTCAAGAATGTGTCATTGTCATAGTGCATAACATCAGTCAGAATTGTGTATGTTCCAGTAGGCAACAATGAAAAGAAAAACACTTAGATTTAGAACTCACTACTAGTACTAGGCAACCATAAATTCCTGGACTAGCTGATTTTTATGCCACCACCACTAATTAACACTGCAGGTCTTGAGATTGCACCTCACTGGTCAAGAGGAGTGGGGGTGCTAGTGGGGTGGAGAGAAGGTATTGTTACAGTTACCAAGGACCAAGAGACAGTGTTATGTTTACATACAGTGTTGGAACTCTCAACTCACCCTCCCTGCTGAGATGCTGGTGTTGTTTTAGTAATGACCACCGACTTCCCAAGCTTGGAATCAAGATCAACCTGAAGCACAAAAATAAATCAACATACAAAGTAACCATACACTAGTTCACATGCATGACTGATCCACATGATTTGTAGCTCATATACCAAGCCCATACCAAGGAACAGCGCTTGGAGTCTCTATGTTAAAAATGCATAGGAGTCGTGGCACGGCGCTAAACAACAGAAATATGTATTTTTCTCTAAAATGTATTTTTTTGAAAAATACTTACCGATGGCATCACTATATGGAAGGTACACTTAGCTTACCGATTTCAGACTAAGAATCCGTTGTGTATACATACACAACCAGGGAGGCAACTCTAAGGAGTCGTTACAAAGAAACCCTGAGTAGCCTCCCTTCCCTCCCTATCCAGTCACGTTTGCAGTGGTGCCACGCCAGTTGAACGCTATAGCGCTCCGGTGGCAAGCGGGTGGGCCATTCGGGTAATGCCATCGGTAAGTATTTTTCCCAAAAATACATTTTAGAGAAAAATACATTTGTTTCCTCAAAATACATTACCGATGGCATTACTATATGGAAGAATAGCGAAAAGGAGGTGGATGCCGCCCCAAAAAACCCGCCACCGCAAAACTTAGTGCAGCCCGCGAGGGGCAACCTCTCGACGATTTCAGCTAAGCGTGACCTACGGCACCCGCGGCGCCGGCACGGCTTTACCAGCCAGTGCTGGCGCCTAGCACTTAGTTCGTTTCCAGCTGCCAGCGAGATAAGGCGCCGCGAGGTCACATTCCACTCTCGCCCGCTCATTCTATTTATATCGCTTGCTACTGTGGGGTACACGGCGTGACCGGCGCTCTGCCGCTATAACAACTACCTACACATTTGTATTCATAACACATCTCTGCCTACAGTGACTGTTGTGGAAGCAACATCGTTCAAAAGTTGAAATTCTCACCTACACACTGATACCAAACATGACAACATTACGACTTACACTTGTGTAGCAGGTTATGGTGAAAATAAAGGGAAAGGGAATTTGTTGATGTCGGTGTTTGTTGTGAAATTGACAAAGTTCCCACAGCCATAACACGAAGACGCTACTTTTCCCAACGAAACACACTTGCATGCATAAGGGTCAGCATGCCTACAGTAAGTATCACTTAGCGGATTTTGGATTCATGGTGGGGGACGAAAGCAGGAGGGTGGTTAATGAGGTCACTGATAGGTCGCGTGTTGTGCGGTACACGGCGTGACCGGCGCTCTGCCGCTATAACTACCACCTTCTGGTTTGTATTCATAACACAAATCTGCCTGAAGTGACTGTTGTGGAAGCAACATCGTTCAAAAGTTGAAATTCTCACCTACACACTGATACCAAACATGACAACATTACGACTTACACTTGTGTAGTAGGTTATGGTAAAAATAAACGGGAACGGGAATTTGTTGATGTCGGTGTTTGTTGTAAAATTGACAAAGTTTCCACAGCCATAACACAAAGATGCTACTTTTCCCAACGAAACACACTTGCGTGCATAAGGGTCAGCATGCCTACAGTAAGTATCACTTACCGGATTTTGGATTCATAGTGGGGGACGGAAGCAGGAGGGTGGTTAATGAGGTCACTGACAGGTCGCGTGTTCTGGCATTTCTCGCCCGCAGCCGTCTCGGTACTCCACAGACTGCTATTGCCATCCCGAAATACGATCAGTCCATAACAGGTCACAATATTCAACAGTGTTTTTAAACATACCTTGAGGTTTAACACATTTTCTGACACACTAGACATAAGAACCGTTTAACGGGGAGTAGACGTCGGCGGAATAAAAACTTGTATACCACTATCACCTTCATTAGTGCTGTTATCAGTGTCAGTGTTATGAGTGTCACATTCCGCGGATCGAAACGATCGTTTCTTTCCATGCCGGGAACCCCGCTTCGCTGGTCATCCTCCTTTACCTAGCTGCATGAAGTGAACACACGCGACACATTCTTCAACACTCGTATTTGGATGGAACATGGTCCAAATGTGTTGTGATGAGGCAATATCAGACGCCGCATTTCGCGTTGTCTCCTCGGACACACGTGTTTCAGTCGAGTCTATCCGTTTCATCCGACAATAGCAACTCCTACACATTGTTTTGGAGTGCATCATGTCTTTGTCTTCCTGGATATTAATTCCATAACACTTGTGGATTAAGTGTTCATAATTGATACAAAGAAATGACTTTTTATCCGTGTATCTCTTTTGTGATCTCTCGCCACATATTCTGCACAATGCATTAACTCTCATTGCATGGAACACACCTGTGTGTACACAGACTGTACGCGTTTCATCAGACTCCATCATGATCAAAAGTTAAATCAAAAGTACATTTACAAGGTTGACTGTTAGTGTTACACTATTTCCCAAGAAAGAAACGTGGCTATCTCCTCAATAGTATCCGTGTAACTAAGCCCTCTCTTTCCCCAATGCCGGGAGTGTACACCAAGTCGGATGTCTGGAACTTGTCTGTCGACACCTGTCAGTGACCTCATTAATTACCCTCCTGCTTCCGTCCCCCACCATGAACCCAAAATCCATTAAGTGATACGTACTGTAGGCATGCTAACCCTTATGCATGCAAGTGTGTTTCACTGGGAAAAGTAGCGTCTTTGTGTTATGGCTGTGGGAACTTTGTCAATTTCACAATAAATTCTCGTTTTCGTACATCAACAAATTCCCGTTCTCTTTATTTTCACCATGACCTGCTACACAAGTGCAAGTCGTAATGTTGTCATGTTTGGTATCAGTGTGTAGGTGAGAATTTCAACATTTGAACGATGTTGCTTCCACAACAGTCACTTTAGGCAGAGATGTGTTATGAATACAAATGTGTAGGTAGTTGTTATAGCGGCAGAGAGCCGGTCACGCCGTGTACCGCTCAGTAGTGCGATATAAATAGAATGAGCGGGCGAGAGTGGAACTCGCGGCAGCCTTATCTCTCTGGCAGCTGGAAGCGAACTAAGTGTCGGCTATGGTAAAGGCGTGCCGGGAGAGAGTGTTACACCGCAGCGAAGTACCCCACCAGGGCCAGGTTCCCCCGCAGGCCCGAGAGGTCCCTGAGGCAGAGGCAGGCAAAGGTGGAATCTGCCTGCCACCCGACAGCTGCCACAATGTCTCTCACAGCGCAGTTGCGGACAAACGCGAGGCACGTGGAGACCGCTCAGACGCCGCGCGTCCGGATATGCAGCCTCTGAGCCCCCTCTGGGGCGAGGCTCCCGTATGCAGACAGGATGAGCCAGCGTGGCCCCAAGGAAATCGTCCGTGCAGAGATAGGGTCCCCTCTGGGGGATAATGGCAGGAAGAAGCGGGTCCGGCCATGCCAGAAGGCTTTGTCCTGCGCAGGTAGACTCGCAGTGCCCAGACTGGTCCTGACGGTGGGAGTCCTGGGTCCGGTCACATCCCCTGAGTGGCCGAAGGATAACCACTCGGGCCCTGGCCGAGGGGAGCTGCTTCTCCACCAAAAAGGCGGGACTCGTCAAGAGATGCATGGAGCCATCCAACCTGTGCTGTAATCGAGCCGGGTCCACTGAGAGCGCACGTAGCTCACAGACTCTGGACGCTGTAGCAAGCGCCAGCAGGAAGCAGGTCTTCCTGGCTACGTCCGCCTGGCTGGCCAAGGGCAGAGGCTCAAACCTGCTCGAATTCAGACAGGTAAGGGCCCAGGGGAGGTCCCAGCGAGAGATCAGTGAGTGCGGGAATGGTCGCCGGCGTTCGTAACGGCGCATCAGGTCCAAGAGGGCCGGGCACGCCCCCGGGTCCGTGTGGCCCGAAGGCGACACGTGTCCGTCACCAAGGAAGGTATACCCAGAGGGTGATAGGGGCCAGGTTCCTTTCCTGAAATAGCCACAGGAAGAACTCGGCTAGGGCTGTGGGGGACTCGCACCATCCCCAGAAGACTCGCCACTTCGCCTCGTACACCCGGCGGGTGGAAGATCTGAGGGCCGCAGCGATAGCCTCCACCGACACACGCGAGAAACCTCTTGCGACGAGGGCTAGCCGCACAACCTCCCGGTGTGTAAGAGGATCCGCTCCGGGCACAAGGCCTTCCACCTGGGCTCCTACAGCATCGTGCTGGGGGAGGGCAAAGATAGGGGCTGGTCTGTGACGAGGCTGAGGAGATCGGTGGTCCAGATTCCATTTCAGCTGAACGGGGCGGCGAGGAGAAGGATCGTGCTGCAGCCCCTGAGCTTCAGCAAGACCTGGAGCCCAAGAACCATCGGAGGGTACGCGTAGGCCAGGAGGCCCTCTAAGAGACGGAGAGAGCGCTTTGAGCCCGACGTTGCATAACTTCAGTGATCACGAGAACCGGTGTATTCAACGTGGTAGGGACGTTGGCCGTGCAAATCAGACGGTATATCTCCGGACTCAGTGACCCCTCGGTGTGCAGGAGCTGACGATTCAGCGAGAGGGAGTCTGCGCAGACGTTCAGGGGCCTGGAATGTGGCGAGCCCAGAGAGAGATGCCGCGATACCTGTACCACAGGAGTAGCTGGCAAGCAGCATGGGTCGTTGAGCGCGTACCCTGCTGCTTCTGGACATACGCGACGACCATCGCACTGTCGGACAAGATCAGGACCACTCGGCGGAGGAAATGAGTCTGCCAATGGTAGAGCGCCAATCACACTGCCCTCAACTCCAGCTGACGAAGTGCTAGTGCGAGAGGTTAGGGCCCAAGGGCCGGAGGCTGCAGAGACGTCCGGGAGGAGGTGCGCGCCCCAACCCGAACGGCTGGCGTCGGTGCAGAGGGAGAGCCTCGGTGGAGGAGGACTCCCGAGACAAGCCAAGCGGGGTCCACCCACCGCTGGAGGAGAGCCCGGACAAGCGGGAGGGTGGGGACCAGAGCCGCGAGGTCGCGGTAGGATGGGCTCCAATGGGCCAGGAGATGGGAGCTGGAGCGGGCGCGAGTAGAGCCGGCCCCAGGGGCAAGAGGTCTGTCGCAGCGCTCATAAAGCCCAGTAGTTGCAACCAACCCCGGGCCGGGACCATGTTCGCGAGGGACACCCGGCAGGAGAACTCCACCAACGTCGTGACACGCGCATCTGGCAGCCCCACACAGTCGCTGTCGGTCAAAACCGCCATACCCAGATGGACAAACTGGCAGGACGAGCAAGGTCGGACTTCCCCCTGTTGATCAAGAAGCCTAGCCGATGGAAGAGGGCTAGGAACGCGCCCAGGTCCGCGACGAGAGCGGAGGAATTCTGGTTCCGGAGAAGCAGGACGTCCAATAATTGGAGGTGGGGCTGGAGGACGCCAGACGGGCCTTGGAGACCACCGCATCCATGAGCCGCGTGAACACCCAGTGGCTGAGGTTGAAGCCGAAGGGAAGAGCACGGAACTGATAGACCACCCCGCAATAGGCGAAACGCAGAAAACACCGAGAGGCTGGGTGAATGGGGACGTGCAGGTACGCATCTGCCAGATAGGCTGACGGCAAAGTCCATGGGGCGCACGGCGGGCCTGCAAGGCCCACGCCATCCTCACCCGAAAACGGGGGAGCGGAAACGAACTTGTTGAGCGCCTATAGATCGAAGATAGGGCGCCACTGGCCGCCCGGCTTCGGCAATAGGAAGAGATGGATGTAAAAGGTCAGGGAGTGGTGGCACACGACCACCTCCGTCGCGGACTACAGAAGCAAGGCCGAGATCTCGTCCCACAGCACATCCGCCTTGAGCTGGTCGGTTGGGGCACGCATCCAGACAGGAGAGCGGCGTAGCGGAGGGGGGAGGCGAAAGGAAATCCACAAGCCCTCCGAGACGATAGTGCGCACCCAAGTGTCATCTGGCAGCAGTGACTGCCACTCGTCACTGTGCAGGGCTGGCCGCCCGCCGACTGGGGGCTCTGCAGGGGTTGGCGGGGGCGAGGGTGGGAGTGAGTCAGCGGGCCCCACCCTGCCCGAGTCTTCGGGCCGGTCTGAGCCAGGTGGGGGCAGCGGCCGCATGAGGGCGACTGGAAGGAGTTTGGGCCTGGGGGCTGCGGGCATCCCTGAAGACTGGCCGGGAGGAAGGTCTGAAGGACCATGGGGCATGATCCCCGCCCTACAGGAGGCCTGAAAGCAAGCGGAGGGTGGCCGGGGGGCACCCGGCCAGAGGTCCTGGGAGGCCGCCTGCACTGCCTACCAGGTGGGACCGAGGGGTAGGGGACCCCCGAGTGGCACTCGGCGGAGCTGAGAGCGGATGGGCGCAGGCACTTGTCCAACAAAGCATCCAGGCGTATCAGGTCACAGTTCGCGGTTGCGGCGAGGGCGTAGGTGGACACATGGTAAGCCGCTCAGTTGGCCGCGACTGCCAACGCGTGGATGTCACGCCGGGGAATCCTCCATGCACTGGAGCACAGCCTGAGTTGTCAGCTCCAAGAAGCCCGTGCAGGCCAGGGAGTTGAGGAACAAGGTCGCTGTGTTGGAGAGCCCGAAGGGGGTGCAACGCCGTAGGGCACGCCGGCGCCCAAGCAGCGTCTCTGCGGCAGGGTCCACACGAGGAAGAGGGCAGGCGAACGACTGAGAATGATGCGAGTGCCAACGCGTGTCAGAGAAGAAGCCCCTCCCTGTCAGCCGACCCTGATGGAGCTGGGCATTAAAAGCTTCTGGGGCGGGGGGGGGGGGGGGACTTAAACTCCTTGGTCATGCGCGGCGCCTCCACAAGAGCTAAGGCCGCCGTCGTCATCGGCGGGGACGGAGGGCAAACGTCTGGAGGCAGGAAACCAGCAAACAGGCGAGACGCGTGGTCAAGGGCTCAAGTCATCTCCAAGCCAGCGAGGGGGCGAGCACCGGCCCGAGGAGGGAGGGTCTGGTGAGAAGAGAGCCGACACCGCGTCCTCTGTGTGGAGACTAAGCGCGTCATCGGCATCCTCCGGGGAGGGCTGCCCCAGCAGGGAACGCAGGGGGGCACCAGGGGGCGTCCGATCGTGGCTACAGAGGCACACAAGGCGAGGAAGGACAACGCTAGGGGAAGCATGCCGGCCATAGCGGCGCCCTTTAGGGCGCTGGTCCCGAGAATCTGACCTGTGCTGAAGACTGACCGGGTCCCGCAGGTTTCTGGAAACCGACCTGCGGTGTAGACAGGCTGGGTGCGGCTGGTCTCGGGAATCTGCCCTGTGCTGTAGACAGGCGGGTCCCGTTGGTCTCTGGCATCCGATCTGTGCTGTAGACAGGCTGGGTGCGGCTGGTCTCAGGAATCCGCCCTGTGCTGTAGACAGGCGGGGTTCCGCTGGTCTCGTGAATCTTGGCTGTGTGCGGCGAGGGGTTCGGAAGCCGCGCGGCGCCGAGAGGTTGAGCGCGACCCTGAGGGGGGCCTGGATCCTTCGGCCCGTGAGGGAAGGAGGGTCCAGCGACGTCAACGGCCCAGCGGATCCATGATCCGGGGAACGAGACACAGAGACTGATGGAGAGCATGCGCGTCGAAGCGGGTGTATCTCCGGCCTTGTGACGGCCGGTGGTCTGGACGACCCGAGCGCCTAGCGCTGGGAGGGGTCCCCGCTGTCCGGCGACGAAGTCCAGCTGGGTGGGGGGGGGGGGGGGGGGGGAGGGTCGTGGGGGCATAGACAGGTGCAGCGAGAAGTGTGCAGTGGGAGGAGAGCCCCACAATGTCCGAGGTTGCCCGCCAAGGGGGCGGGGAGGCCGAGGGCCAAGGGGGTTCCCGGGAGCCAGAGGGCGGTCACACCGTTAGAACTCCCAACTGAGACCATCGTTCCTCCTTCCAAGGAGCGCATCTCGCACGGCCCGAGCAAGGGAGACACAGAGTGTGGGAACCCGCCGACCACTGAAGCCCCTTACACCGCCGACAAGTACGCAACTGTGCACTGCAACAGAGAGCGGAACACAGGAGAGGCAGCGGTACACGGCCCATACTAATGAAGGGCCCCGTGAGCGAAAACTCATGACCGGTTACGCAGTGAAGACTGGCTGTATACAAACCAGCCGCTAACCGAGGAAATACCACCGCCAGTCAGGAGAACCTAGCCAACCGAGGCACGCCCAAAGACCTTACCTGGCCACGTCCAGAGCGACGGAAGGCGAGCAAGGAGAGACACCAACCAAGGGCCCCACAGGTAGTCCAAGGGAACCACAGGTAGTCCAAAGGGAGGCACAACACACCACGTAATCCAAAGGTATCCACAAGTATCCCAAAGGGCATCCAAAGGCTGAGCACGTGTACAAAACACCTTACCACAACGAAGCTAAGCATTCGACTGGCGTGGCACCACTGCACAAGTGACCGGATAGGGAGAGAAGGGAGGCTATTCACGGTTTCTTGGTAATGACTCCCTAGAGTTGCCTCCCTGGTTGTGTATGTATACACAACGGATTCATAGTCTGAAATCGGTAAGCTAAGTGTACCTTCCATATAGTAATACCATCGGTAATGTATTTTGAGGAAACAAATTAAACAAGATGAGGATTTAATTCCAAAGTATACCGTATTGTTTTGAGCTCACATGCATTTTTTTCTTACAAACATTCAGAGTTGTTCGTGTTTTTTAAGCTTATTCTTCTGAGCCAGTTACTTGTTTTGCGGGCTGGCGTAGCCACAGCCATTCTGAAGAACAAAATGGGATGACCCATGCCCACAAAGCCTATGAGCTTGCATGCATTTTCCCACCTTTTCCACAATACATTTGCAGACATCATAACAAAAAATAGATTGTCTTCCTATCCTAAATCAAACTGTCAGAGATGGAGAGCAACTTTGAAAGTATAATTCGTCTTTTTTGTTGTTGTTTTTTTATGCGTATTTCTCATTTGTGTAACTAGTCTCAGCCAAGCAGAAAGTTTTAAAACATTATATTACGTGTTTAGAGATGCTTTGATAGAGCTGTCTTTAGTTTGCTTTGTGTTAGAGAAGTTAGGGTCAGATTGGGACCGTTAGGCGCCGGCCATGAGACACCTTGTTGACGGGCTTCACTCGTCCCAAGCCACTGTCCATTTGTTGTTTGTAAACTGTTGTATGAGAGAGAGTGACTGTGAGTTGCACTTGAGATGGCGAGACAAATTTCTTTTATGGATAATAAAATTGTCTGAATCTGAACTCATACACATGTGATACATGTATAACACTGACGTGCTGGTGCTTTGCATCAATTAGGAACATTGTATAAAAATTAAAATTGATGTGTTTAGCGCTTTTACGGCCACTGTCACATTCCTCTCCTTAAGTCGAGGAGTCTTACTTTTGACATTTTTTTCTGCAATGAACTTTTATTTGGTCCGTGGCGCAGTGGTTAAGGCGCCTGCCACCAATGCTAAAGGTGCGAGGTTCGATTCCGGGTTCCGGCGTCGGACTTTTCTCCTCTAGTAAGTGTCACCATTAATTCGGGCGGACCGTCGGGGGTTCTTTCTCCGGTTCTTCCTCCCCCTCCACTTTGGTGTCAGTTTCAGCCAACTTAATCAAATTTCAAATACAAAACGATTTCCAAATACCGTCACTTCAGTAGCTCGCTTGAGCTTGCCCTTAGCACCACGTGAATGTTCTTTGTTTACGTACAGTGTGTGAGTGAATGCGCGTGATTCACGTGAGCGTGCTTGTTGGGTTCAGTTCGCGGCTACATTCTGCGCATTGAGTTATATTATATTGAATATGAGAAATGCGCCATATAAATACCATGTAATAAATAATAAAGTTGAAGAGGTACAAAGGTGGCTAACAAACTCATGTCTTTCCGTAAACTAGCTATATTCACAATTTTAAGTGAATAATGAAAATCATGTATTCTAATGTGGCACAACTGAGTTTCTATAAACGGTCATTTAACCCTTCAATGAGACGTCAAATTTGTAAATGCTCAGAGGCTTTCTTAGACACCCCTTGAATGAAGCATTTTCTGTATCTTCAAACTTGTACGTATACAAACTTTACAGATTTTCCTGTTTACATACGGCATATGCACACAGAGATGCCAACCCTTTTCACTACCTAACCATACCATTTTCAAAATTTGACACCGACAGGAAGAAATAAAATTTGACAGGAAGATTTCGTGTGAACATAAAACTTGGTCATTCAAAGTTAAAGTTCTGTCTTTTAATGCAGTATCTCAGAAAGAGAAAAAAGTTCACACCAAAAAAAGATGAATGGAGAGAACCTCTACGAGTTCTTTGTTGAAGACTTGCAGGTCCTCAACAGTTCGTCACTCAAAGGGGTCCGATGGCAAGGGTACGGACTAAAGTGTCAGAGCTCATGTTCCCTCTAACACCTCAAAAATATGTTCCCCTGTCGAAATGAGTTGCAAGTTGGACCACACAACAGTTCTGTTTTGATTGCTCCATTTATGATCCTTTGTACAACGATTCGCCTCCCTCCTGACTGCCATCTGTTCCCGGCCGATCACAAACGGTCCTTTTTGCATGCTGGCAGCAAGCTCAGAAGCTTTAGCTATGCTGCAAGCTTTGATTATTTGCGTTGTCTTTGTTCTGCCGCTGCTGTACTGTTTAGCAATGTCACTGTCCGGGAACATTGTTCGGAACAATGGGCCTGCATGATCAGCTGCGCTGATGGGTATGTTGTGCTCGATAAGAAAAAATACATGTGCAAACTTCTCTGCCCGGATTGTTGAGCTTCCAGATGTTTCAGGTTTGCTTGAAGTAAAAAAAAATTGTCAGTTTTTTTGCTTTTGTTTGCGCAGCACTTTTCTTTGTGGCGAGTTGTTGCACAATGCCTAGTGACATCGTCTAATCCACAATGACCGATTTTGAAATCTAATTCACATGTAACACAGCAAGCATGTCGTTGACACTTCGGACGCTGTTATGCACGGATAGTCTTTGGAATAACGTTGCAAAAACTTCTGCTGCTACACTGTTTTCGCCTCAGCATTGCCGCTGCAATCAGCACTTTTACGTTTTAACGATTCACTTTCATCACCCATGCTTACACTACAGTGTAAAACAGCGCAATTCCGAGAACTACTGAACTGAACTCACACTATTTCCGATCATGTGTATTTCAGATTCTGATTGGTTGTGCTAATCAGAGGACACTTCTGATTGGCTCATTATTTATCTCGCGGGAAACGAGATGGCTCGGCGGTATAAGAGCAGCAAAGTCAGCGAGAAATTGGTAAAATTTAGCGGACAATTTCGGCGCTTTTTTCGGCAGAAGATAATTTATTTGGCTGTTACACCATAAGAAATTAATTTTGGCGTAAGAAAATATGGCGAAACCGGAAGAGTTGGCATCTCTGTGCACACACACACATAATTATACGGTTCTTTGCTCCAAAAGTATGTTCAGCAGCGAGGTTAGTGTAACTAGACACGATGTCAATTTTATCTTGTTACTTCTTTCCGCCGTGAGATGGCCTTGGTTGCCTGCTCGGCGTTAAACCCATATAACTAACTAACTAACTAGTTGTTACTTCTTTGCCAGAATATGAGGCCCGCCTGCTCAAAACTTCCTTTGCATGCTACTGAACGGGCTCTGACCAGCCCCATTTCAAAGACTACAGTATTTTCAATACGGTAGACAAAAAGACAGGAAGACAAAAAGAAAGGAAGGAACCTGAAGAGCAACCTACAAAATCTGGCAGAAAGATAGCTGGTAAGACCTTTCTAATTCTATGCATCCTATGTTTGGTTCACCACCCACAAAGGTCAAAGGGGAGATTGACGAAATTGTGACAAATGAATACATTTGAGAAAACATGGATTTTGCAAATACAAAAACCAACCTTTTACTTATGTTAGAACTGGATCATTCAAGTGAAAGTGGATCATTCATGCATGTGAGCCTTAAAGCTTTGTCATTCTTGTTAAAATTATGAGTTGTTTTACACTATACTGTTGACAAAGTCATGAAATTGTGTTTCAATGTTTTGAAAACTGATTGATATAAGTACACCACTCTGGGACTGGGAGTATAGTCACCCATGACCCCGGCCGGGGCCTCACTTATTTTGAGGGGATCTAGAACCGAGGCCCCGAATCTAATTTCAAAGAATCATCGACCCATTAATTTACTGGAGTGGATGATCTGGTGGTGGTGAAAGATCAAATATTTTGGATCCTCACGTTCTTGAAAAACATAAGTTTAAGTTGAGCGGATCTGTTGCTTCCAAGGGTAAGTTGTTTTCGTCGTTAGACTGGAAAGAGATTGTTTAACACATGAAGCTTTTATCTCTAATGCAGATTAATTTTGTCTAGGTAAAAGTATTAGCTGGCGGTGCAGAATTACTCAGTATTTTTTATTTTCAAACTTTAAGGAGCCTTATCAAGAAGTACAGTGTTTTCCAAGAATCATACGTACTACAATCACGGTGAGAAACTGAGCATGGGATGCATTCTACATACGAGTACAAGCAACAGAGGTAAATTAAGTCAACAGGAGACATCAAATCTCATGAGCCCCCGGGCGTGTGAAAGTCCATGCCTCTTGCAGATGTGCGTTTTCCCCCAATTAATTGTCATTAATCAGATTAATGTCAATCCCATTGATATACGTCGCCCCTTTCACAAGGCGTCTCAACCCAGCATGAAGCAGATGGCACACAAGAGATAGATAAGTAGACAGTTGAAACCCACCTAATCAATAATCTATAGATTTATTTGATCCTCTCCGTATTTAGACAAACGAACTCCAGCACTTACCACCAATACCTTAATCGCCTAGCCATTTTAGTTCCACTCCAGAAATCATTCAAGCTACATTTTTTTATCAGCTACCAACCTGCGATTATTAAGCCAGATCCCCCACCTAACCTAAATTATTAATGCTGTCATTGACTACTATCAGCCGTTTTCGGGAAATGACTACTTGCGCCATTGTGGGAATTCCCGTTAGGCATAATTTCCACATCACCCACCCAAAAGTAAGTGACGTCAATGTTGCCAATAACAATGCCACGTGTCAACTCGTGACCCTAGTCTCGTGATCAAGTATTGCGTCGTTGAGACGTTCGTAGGGCGTGAAGACGAACATTCTCGATCTTTCCATTACTTTGTGTTGGAGTGCGGTTGTGTTCTCAGAGTAACAGCATTTTTTATCAGCTACCCGTGATTATTAAGGCAGATCCCCCACCAC
>BTPG01000005.1:92756085-92791048 GCA_036245525.1 Semisulcospira habei | reverse complement strand
TGGTGTCAGGCAGGGGTGTCTGCTGTCTCCGTTCCTCTTCCTACTGGCCATAGACTGGGTCATGAAGATGACCACAGAGCACAGACGAAGTGGAATACAGTGGACACTGTGGACACAGCTTGACGACCTCGATTTTGCAGACGACTTGGCATTACTGTCCCACACTCATCAACAAATGCAGGACAAGACCACGAGGCTTGCTGACATCTCGTCCCAAGTGGGCCTCACCATTCACAAACAGAAAACAAAGACAATGAGGCTGAACGCAACCAGGGAAGAACCAGTCTTGCTTGCTGGCACCCCGTTGGATTGATTGTACATTGCTTAACGTCCCGACAGCAACAAGGCTTTCTCAGGACGTGCCTGCACTGCTTGTGAAAAAAAAAAAAAAAAAAAAAAAAACAGAACATTGAATGTATGTCGCCAGCCGGTCAAATACGTTAAATAAACCTAACACATGGGGCCTAAATAAAGCTAAGACCATTTAGCAACACACATCCAATATCAACAGCTACAGGCAGTGCAGACAGTAGGGAGAGTTTTAAAAAGGCAAATACAGGTGAATGGACAAAGGGTAGACAGAAACGCATGCCCCAGAATAGAGAGAAAAACCCACCCTGTGGGGCTGACCAGGGTGACCCTGGGAACTAAAAAATACCCAACCCCACCCAAGTCCCCCAGGGCAGACCCGGGTGGGGTGGCACCCCGTTGGAGGAGGTGGAGTCCTTCACCTATCTCGGGAGCATCATAGACAAAAAAGGAGGCACTAATGCAGATGTCAGAGCACGAATCGGTAAAGCCAGAGCAACCTTTCTCCAGTTGAAAAAAGTGTGGAGTTCCAGAGAGCTGTCACAACACACCAAAGTCCGGATTTTCAGCTCCAATGTAAAAGCAGTTCTCCTATATGGAGCAGAGACATGGAGATTGACAAAAACCACAGTCAACAGAGTACAGACCTTCATGAACAGTTGCCTTAGAAGAATTTTGAAAATCCACTGGCCAGAGAAGATCAGCAACGTCAGACTCTGGGAGAGAACAGAGCAGATAACAGCAGAGAATGAAATTGGGCGAAGAAGATGGGGATGGATCCGTCACAGTCTGAGAAAGCCAGCTTCCAGTATCACTAGGCAGGCATTGTCATGGAACCCCCAGGGAAAGAGGAAAAGAGGTAGGCCGAGAAACTCCTGGCGTCGAGACCTCCAAGCAGACATCAAGAGACTGGGAACCACCTGGAGTAGAATCGAAGGAGAAGCACAGGACAGGAGTTGCTGGAGGTCTCTCGTCGACGGCCTATACCCGGGTAGGGGTGACAGGCGTAAGTAAGTAAGTATCCTGACATGTGGATGTGATTCCTCTGCCACGTAAAGAATATGTCGCAGGGGTGTTGCATCATGATTATCACAGGTGCACGCACGCACAATAACAAATCCCAACCACCTCCGCAGCTAAGAGAGAGTTAGAGGTAAGGATTGAATAAGCAGAAGTGGGATATCCGTTACAATTGGTGTCAGAATTTGGAATTTGATACAAACGGTGTCCAGAAGTGGGACATTCGTTACAAACGGTGTCCGGAAGAGGGACAATCCGTTACAATATGCATAATTTGTTATGAAAACTGGCAACAAAAATATTTAAACAGAGGAGTATGACATAAGCAATTGTCATGATCATTTTGCGTTCTTTTTTGTGTACTGGTAAAATGGGGGTAGGGCAGCAGATTTAGCCACTGTGGCCCCTAAATGCATCACAGCATCATAAAATCAGGTTGGGAGTAACTGTGGTACTCTATCCTAACCAATAAAACCTATTAAAAAAAAACTATCAGTTGTATACAGAATTTCTGAGGGCATCGGAAACAACGTACGTTTCCCAATTCAGCAATTTTAAATGGGAAAAAGCTATCATTCACCAAGAATTTACCATAAAGAATGCCGACTTTCCTTATTTTCTTGCACTTTATGCTCACATTATTGAAACTTAATAGGTAAAGAGAGGTCAAAATGAAATGGAATAATTTTAGTAATTTTTTTAAATTAATTTTGTTTATTTTTACAACCTGGTGGTAGGGATACAAAATCAACCACTGTGGCACTCACAGTGATCATAGAATCACCTAGTCAAGTTATAATAATTGTGGCATCCTGTTTTAATGATGTAAGCCTGAAAATGGACTGCCAGTGCTATAGAAAATGTCTGAAGGCATCCGACTTTTTTTTGTCTTTTTTTGTGATTTCGCGGAAATGGCCATTTACTGGGTGCACAAATACCTTCACTGTGAGCCAGATTCAACATTTTTTCATTCTGTTTTTTTTGTGTGCAGAG
This sequence comes from Semisulcospira habei, assembly GCA_036245525.1. Classification (NCBI taxonomy): domain Eukaryota; kingdom Metazoa; phylum Mollusca; class Gastropoda; family Semisulcospiridae; genus Semisulcospira; species Semisulcospira habei. Next base: position 92,788,726 of record BTPG01000005.1, on the reverse strand, counting down.
GACGCAGAAGGTGTGCCTTAACATAATATTGTCTGATTTGGGCTTCTGGTATGAACTCTGATTTATTTAGAGGAAAATGTTTCTCAACCTCATTTTTAGCATCCGCGAAAAGCGTGAATGGGGGTACCCTTGCGCCATCGGCTATATCTCTGGTGTGTTCATAAAGGATTTTTGGAGAACATGGCTTAAGGTGGCACACGGCATGTAATTTTCGTCAAAAATCGTTAAAAAAATGTGTTTCCAGTTTGACCCAGAAATGGTGCCTACGATGTCTGTATTACGCATGCATGTGATTGGCTTCGTCCATTTTATTGATTTATACCCTTATTTTGGATGTTTTAGTGAGGTATCTATCACTGGAAGTGAAAAGAAAAACTAAAGTGGCCGTCAAAAACTCAATTTTGAGTGCCTGGTTACGGCATGTTCCTTTGAAAGAACCCCCATGTGTTTGGTACGAGTGGAAAGGTCACGGTCTTGGCCTACTTTTGAGGTCTGTTTCGGAAACAAAGAATGCGATACGGAGACACACGAAGAGAAAACCCGAGGCCTATCAGAGCAGCTTACAACCAATCGAAACCCTCGGAACATAAGCGCTTCCGTCATCCGTTTGAATGGAAGTTTCTGATTGGCCGGCGGCGCACGGCGCCGCGCGTGATCACTGCCGAAGAGCACTTCGGCAGTTTCCGTCCTCGGCAACACGCGTGTTTGTAATAATTCAAAATGGCGTCGTTATCAAGCCGTGTGCGACAGTCTTGTCAGAAACTCGATGTAGCGCGACGGAAATGACAAAATAAAGGGACCAAATGGGTTATCAAGCACCAGTACAGCAAGAAGAGAAAGAGGAGGAAACAAAAAAAAGCAGCAGTCGCCGAATGCAGCTGCAGAGAGTGCAGCTATCGATCGACTGTGACGGCTTCGACATCGGCAGAAGTTGCTTCCGTCAAGAAACTTGGGAATTTTTTTCACGACGATCGTGAAAAAGAGACTGGTGAAGCTGCACCCATCAAGGCAACGAATATTCACGTCAACCTGGAAAGTTTAAACCAGCTCTTCTCTCCTGTACAGTGTGATACTTGTGAGCAATCGGTAAGTGAAGTTTCCTCATTACTCCTTACTTGTGTTTGTGACTTGTTGACATTGGGTAAAGTACCATGACTTTTCATGTATATCGTACTAAAGGATTTTTCTCTGGTTTTTTTTTTCAGTATTGGCTTTTTGAAGACAAATCTGCAAGGATGGTGACCTCTTGCCAGGTTAAAGTGTAGTGCACAGGTTGTGGCACCATCATCAGTGAAGTGATGACATAGAAGACGGCACCGTGTACACTGGCTATGACATAAACCGGCGCCTGGTGACTGCTGCCGCTATGAATGGCATTGGCTTCACCCAGCTTTCCTATTTTTGGGGGAATGCTGAACATGCCTCCCCCTATCAACCAAAAGACCTGGCAGCACTACCAAAAAGACTCCCATGCAGGTGCTCGTCGCAAGAAGATTGACGATGTTCACCGCGAAGAACGCGATCGTCGCAGGGGACAGGAGGGAGTGCAGTATGATCCTGGAGCCTTCTAAACTCTCTTGTGTGCTTAAAGATTGTTCCAGTGTCAGTACAGACTCTCTTAGTTTCCACAGGAACCATTCCAAGTTTTTAGAATGAACAATTTGACTTACAGACACACTGTTTGCCTTACAGACACACAGTTTGCCTTTCTCCAACTTTGAAGTCAATTTTCTGAAAACATACTTTTTTTGCAACAGCGATGATTTTGCCCCCTGAAAAAATGTTGCTTTGGATAAAGATATCAAGCTGAAATTTTGCACACAGATGTAAAAAATAGTTGCTGAACACAATAAGACTAGTTAGAAATTTGTACCTTTAGTAGTTTCTATGATCCATTAGGTTGATCAAGTCATGCTATGAATTTTTTTTCTTGGCAACAATATGACACATGACCAGAGACATTTCCATGCGTCACAAGGACAGTTATCATGCTTTATTGTGTAATATAATCCTTTTCCTTTATTTCAAACCATTTTAGATGGTGAACAGGCTGCTCATTATGTCATGGTGTAGGGGGCAAAATCGCTACCCATATTTTTCAGCGATTATGTCATAACTTATGAATTATATGAGCTGGGATGATTAAACTTGGTGTGAACATTCATTATGTTGTCTTTGTTTTATGTGCCAAATTTTAGAAAATAGGTCAAACAGTTTTCGAACAATGCTTTGAAGAAAAAAATGACAATTTTGCACGCCATGTGCCACCTTAACGTGGATGCCAAGTATAACGTCGCCCCTACTTATGAACAGAAAATAATTCAACTAAATCAACTCGACATAGCTGTAAGCGAACAAGATTTATTTCAAGTCAAAGTACCCAACCCTTTTGATCATTACCTAAACCCTCCAATAACAGACGATGCTACTGCAAGAAAGTGGTCTTCAAGTCCACTACAGATGTTTCAAAACCAACTCAACTTTGCTATACTGTGTAGTACTACAGGCTGTGGTGTTTCATTTACAGATCACTTGAATCACTCAAACAAACTGATTAGGTCTGTGTATCATTTCCACACGTATTACCAGCTTAGACGTATACTGTCAGAACTGCATACACCACTACCAACTGAATCCAGTTTTAACAGGTTTAACAACCCCATGGATATGAAAGCATTTGAACGCATCTGTAATGAATTTAACATAAGCACTAAGTATGACTTTACACAAAAACTTGATGATCACAAAGGCATGGGAACACTGTATTACGCTTTGAGTCATAGACAATACCCTCAAGATTACTGGCCTCCCTACACTTCATTCTCATCAAAATCTGAAGTGTGGTTAGGCTCAATAGAACAGAAACAGTCTAACGCATGGTCAACATTTGTCTTGGACAGGAGTGACGGATTTACTCAAGCAGGAGTCGAGCGCGTCAATGAGTCTATCAGAACATATGTCTGGTGTTTACTAGGAGCACAATCACTAACAAAATCAAACATTTTGAATGGAAGTGGCAAATTTGAAGCACAAAAACAGTTTCTAGCAAATCTAGAAGATTCAATCAATTCAACAGTAGATCTCCCATCTAGCATACAACGCTACCAAGACGTTCTCAGATATGCCAGATCAAAAGTTGACTTTGTAGTTGGCATCGGGTTATACATGTTACCATCAGACCTTCAACTTCAAATGGGGACAATAACAAATTATAATAATGAAATCATTGTTGCAGGTGTTGGTCAAAAACTCGGTCTCAATCAATCTGTAAACTTAGGAGCAACAACCACACACGTACAGACATTAAAACCATTAATGACACCAGCACCAGTAACGTCATCACCCGTACAGACAGTAACAACCCCGGTCCCAACACCAACACCAACCCCAACCCCTGACACACACGAGTCGGAAAGAACTGCATTGGTAATAGGTCTAACAGGATTAGGGGTTTTACTTCTTTATCTGTTTCATTAAATAACCCACTATTAACCCTCCTACTGTCACCAAAAAGACCCACACATGTTCTGCCATAAATCCTACTGCCTTTGCCGCTGTACTAATCAGCCAACTGACAACAGTGCCTATAATGCCAGGCAAAGCGTCCATTGCTTTCACAGCCAATTTCTTAAGCAAGTCTGATATGTGAGACAGTTGTTTCTTTACCCACGACTGTAAGTCTTTTGGATCTGTGGGGACTGGGGTTGGTGGTGCTGGAGGTGGAGAACCACCCCCGGAGACAGCCAACACAACTGTACTGATAATAAACCCCAGAGCTGTAATTAAACTGGCAATTGTGATACCCTGTTCTCTGAAAAGTGTTTTTAGTCTCTCAGCCAGAGTAGTGTCTTCGTGAAGTATTTTCTGAATAGTTTCTCTAATTCTGTTCACCTGTGTTTTAAGTTTTTCTTTTCCAATTTCAACTACTTCTAACCTCGCTGATCTTTCTATATACAAATCTTTTAATCTGTGTTGGATTCTTTGTTTCATTTCTGTGTCAAGATTTTCTTCATCAGCAGTAACTAGTTTCTCTTTTTCACGTTCTATGTGTTTATCAAGCTCACCCAGTTTGGCAACATTGTTTACCATATCACCTCTTATCGTCTGCATTAATTTATTCAACCCTATAATCTCTCTCATTGACAAAGGTGAGTCATCTATTGTTTTCATTACTTCGTCAGTAAATGAGGTTTCTTGTATCACTGTGTTTGCTATTTCTGGTAGGCTTGTTACTGGTGCCATTTCAATCTGTTGCCCTGTTGGCAACTTTGTTTGCGTGTCTTGAAGCATACTAACCAGTCTTGGGGGAACAGGAGACCCTCCAATACCAAGGTATCTTGCCAACCCAGAGTTACCACCGACTTCACCTTTAATTGTACTTAAAGCTCTAAACTTAGAAGGATTATTTTTACGTGTTAGATATATTTTCCCTCTGTCTGTATTTACGAATAAGTGTCCTTTATCATATTCAAACTGATTAGGATCTATTACATCTGGGCGCGCTCCAACACTGTCATAAAATGAGTTTACTTTGTCTTTTAACAGTTCATGATGCATACTATTACTACTAGTTACCATTCCAGTCATATCTGTTACACTAGTATCATAGTCATTCATGTCATCCATTTCAAAATCTTCATGATTAAATCCTCCCGCTGCCATTGTTTTATTAATTTATTATTTTTTATTGTGCATAATAAAAATGACACAGTCTTACGGATCAAAGTTAGACCCATTTAGAAAACTACGTGAGCCCCTGGGTGTTAAGGGCATTCGACAAACAATAGTCATCACAAACAATCCAAGTACCATAGACCAGAACCAAACACTTACAGTCAAGTTTCCAAACCTAGGACCCAGTGACGTTATTGTTCCTGGCACTGCACGCCTTGCTTTTAATATTGAACTATCATCAGACGCAGACGTGAACAGAACACTAGTTAACAATCTTGGCAGAGCAATTGTTAGAACTATTAAAGTAAAACTTGAAGGACAGGAAGTGTTTAGTCTTGATGACTCAGATGTGTTCTACTGTTACAAAGACCTTTGGCTAACAAAAGAAGAACGAGAAGACCGTATTTACCAAGGCATACAGCCAGATAATGTTGGTAAACTTCGAATCGACGCCGGAGATAAAGTAACTAATACAGCCATGGATGTTATAATGGCCGAAACATATGGATCCATTGATTGATTGTACATTGCTTAACGTCCCGACAGCAACAAGGCTTTCTCAGGACGTGCCTGCACTGCTTGTGAAAAAAAAACCAAAACAGAATATTGAATGTATGTCGCCAGCCGGTCCACTACGTTAAATAAACCTACAACATGGGGCCTAAATAAAGCCAAAACCATTTGGCAACACACATCCAACATCAAGAGCTACAGGCAGTGCAGACAGTAGGAAGAGTTTTAAAAAGGCAAATACAGATGAATGGACCTCGGGTAGACAGAAACACATGCCCCAGAATAGAAAGGAAAACCCACCCTGTGGGGCTGACCAGGGTGACCCTGGGAACTAAAAGGTACCTAACCCCACCCAAGTCCCCCAGGGCAGACCCGGGTGGGGTCATATGGATCCAGATTCTACATTCCACTTGAGTTTGAAATCCTAACAGCTCATTTGCCTTATTATCAAGGGGCACTGAATGACCGTCTGAGCTTTGAACTAACTTTCAATGACTACTCCAAAGTTATAAAATCATCTGCCACAGATGCAACATACAAGATCTCTAACATTTCCTTGGAATACGAAATTGTCACACATACTGAACTAGCCAGACTCATTCAAAATCAGTACCAGTCAAGACTTCCAATTTATTATGACAGGGTGATTAGACACAGTTTAATACCCAAAGACAAAAGCGACCCAATGTGGAACTTAAACTTAAACACACCAGCCAGGTCACTGAAAGGTATTCTTATGTTGTTTGTTGAACCGGTGAGTCCATACAAAAGAGATTCAGAAAAATTCTACAATCCTAAGATTACACATTTGTCCTGCACAATCGAAGGCCGTCCTAATCAAGTGTACGCGTCTGGAATGCTGCCTTATCAACACTACGATGAGATCACAAAGTATTTTGCGGGTGGAAGGATTAGAGATAAACCAGCAAACATTGCGTGCAAAGATCTACATCTGTATGACGTTAGGATTGGTCAATACCTGACAAACAAGTATGCACTGTGGTTAGACCTTCGTAGTACAGATGATGACTATCTTCATGGGTCAGGACGAACTGTTGAGAATGGTAGTGATGGAATAACAATTCAGATACAAAAGAAGGTTGAAACTGCTGCAGCCATAAACATATATTTGTATCTAATTTATGACGCACAACTCAATATTGCAGAAAGCAGACTGAGTGGACACATATATTAAAATTATATTGTGTATTAAAATGAACCTAATGACCCTTGACCCACACTGTGGCTTATTTTGTGGTGCGACAGGGTGTGGTAAAACTGAATTTGTACTTGACTTATTACAAACAAGATACATACACCATTTTGAAAACATTGTAATATTTTGTCCAACAATAAAACACAACAAAGCTTATCACAACCGTTTTTTTATTTGGACTGACAACAACATATACTTAGTTGACCCTGAGAAAAAACTGAATGACTACCTACAGTATTTTTACAAGAAATTTGAAGGACAGCCAACGTTGTTTATTGTTGATGACTGTTCTGCAGAGAAAGACATTGTCAAGAAGAGAAACACTTTAGCAGAACTTGCCTTCAGTGGCAGACATGCAAACATAAGTGTATGGATTCTCACTCAGAAATATAATGCTGTACTGAAAGATTTTCGAGAACAGTTAAAGTTTATATGTTTGTTTTACTGTAAGGATCGTGACAGCTTTGAAGACTGTCTCAGAGAAAACGATGTCATCCCAAATAAGCATGAACGGGATGATGTAAAAAATAAACTGAAATCAACTAAGCATCTAAAGCTCATTTTAAAGACAGATCAGCCCACAGGGTATGGGTTAGTAAATTAATTTATCTTTTTGGTTTGTCTATAAAAAATGATGGACGGACAAGAGGATCAAAATTGGCCTATTGGTAAATTCATGGATATTACATCGAGTTTCAGGGATTTTATGCTTATTAGTGACTTAAAAACACAAGTTAGACGCTCTTTTTCAGAACTCCCATCACCGATGAAGATGTACATGACATATAGTTTTTATCTTGGATATTCTAATACTTTTCCACTTTATAATAATAGGACAGCAAATTTTTTAGTTTATGATGCTAAATCTGACTGGTTTAAGATTATGTGTTTAAACATATACTATCAAATAAAAAAAGAAAATAAAAATGTTAAATTTATTACTGTCAGTAAAACGATATTACACATGCAAAAGCTTGAACATGATACAACAGAAGACATATCAATGAAGTGGCTTATTAGTTGGTGATTAATTTTGTCTATTATATAGATTTTAGTCAATAAAGTGCCATTTTCATTATATAATTTTCTATTTATTTTTTTGTCGGACAAATAAAAAAGATGGACAACCATCAAAGATTAAGAAACGTGTTTCACACAATTGACTTACCTATATCTAATTATTTTAATGTATATGAATCGATACAAAGATCTTTTGCCGTAATACAAGAAAATCTTCTTTCTGGTAGTATAAAGATTCAGATTGTTGCGAAAATAGAATTTAGAAGGGAATCTGGACAAGTTATTATTTCATATATTTCAACGAGACAACACACAGTTAATTCGAGAAGAGAATTAGAAAGAGTGTTTAGAGAAAGATTGTTGCCTGACTTCCTTGAAGCAATTGATAGGGCAAAAATAAGTGGATCTGGTTGGCATGAAGGTTATGTACTTGAACTTCAACTAAAGCAGTCAAGATATCATCCTATTTTAGGCAGATCTTGGATACCACTGCCAACAGAGGTTGCAAACAAAAAGGCTGTCGTCAATATTCAAAACAATGATAATTTATGTTTTATGTGGTGTGTGCTTGCCAAACTGCATTTTATAAAAACAAAACCTGATCGTGTATCTAACTATACCAAATTTGTAAATGAACTAAACTTCAGTGGCATTGAGTTCCCTGTTAAGGTGGAGGACATAGACTTGTTTGAAAACCTAAATCCTGGTATATCTGTAAACGTGTATATATGGGATAATGACTCTGAGAACAAGTTACAACCAATTAGAGTGTCACCAATTGCCCCAACCTACGGACAGTCAGAAGATAAGCATGTTGACATGTTACTAATAAGCTCTGGTGATAACTTTCACTACACAATTATCAGAAGTATGTCAAAACTAATTCATCATACAACAAAACATGATGGTAAACAGGAATTTTGTAAAAAATGTTTACAAAGGTTTTCTTCTATTGCAGTAGCAAATAAACATGTTTTAAATTGTAGGTCTGTTGATGACGTACAAACAGTACTTAAGTACCCAGAGCCTGGTACTAAAGTACATTTTTGGAACTATAAAAATCAGCAAAAGCTACCGTTTGTAGTGTATGCTGATTTTGAATCACTGGTTGTTCCGTATGATGGCCCTGTTCCAGATTCATTACCAAAGACAATAAAGTTGAGTGATCAAGTAGTGTGTTCTTTCGGGTATATTTTTGTTATGTCAGACGGTCAGCATTCAGAACCTGTTATTTACAGGGGAAAAAATGCATCAGCTATGTTTTTGTCAGAAATGAGACAACTGTATAAAAAGGTATTTGAGTATTTGAAAAATTGTCAAAAGCCTTTGGTTATGACAGAAGAAGATAAACATAATTTTGATACAGCTGAGACATGTTGGATTTGTGAACAACCTTTAGGTGGTGATAAAGTTCGTGACCATGATCACATAACAGGGCGTTACAGAGGTGCTGCACATAACAATTGTAACTTGTTATTAAAAATAGATCCTAAGACATACAAGTTACCAATCTTTTTTCACAATCTGAAGGGATATGATTCACACATTATCATGCAGGCTGTAGACGAGTCGTACAAAAAAATTAGTTGTATTGCCCAGACAACTGAGAAATACTTGACTTTTAGGTTAGATAAATTAGCATTTTATGACTCCATGCAACATTTGTCTTTAGGTCTTGCTAGTCTGGCAGAAGGACTGAGTGAGTATCCAATAACAAGTAAATATTTTGAGCCGGACTTGATTAAAAAAGGTGTGTATCCGTATGAGTACATCAGTGAGTGGGTTGTGTTTGAGGAAACAAGACTGCCACCAAAAGAGAAATTTTATTCTACACTAACTGGAAAAGGCATTTCTGACTCTGAATACCAACACGCACTTAATGCATGGGAAAAACTAGGGTGCAAAACTATTGGTGACTACCATGACCAATACTTAAAGGCCGATGTTTGCTTGCTAGCAGACGTATTTGAAAGTTACCGTGAAAAGGGTCTATTACACTACAAGCTTGACCCTGCCTGTTACATAACTAGTCCTGGCATGACATGGGATGCATTTTTGAAATCCAGTAAGATATTTATAGACCTGTTGTCTGATCGTACGATGGGTGAAATGGTGGAACGTGGATTGAGGGGAGGAATTAGTCTAGCAGCAAACAATTATGCAAAGGCAAATAATAAATATCTTGACGACTTTGACCCCTCAATGTCAAGGTCATTTATTACGTACTTAGATGCTAATAATTTGTATGGATTTGCAATGTGTGAAATGTTGCCATTAAAAAACTTTTGTTTGTATGATTTGTCACAGTATGGTATAAAAAAATTAACAAAATATATTATGGATCGAGGTCAAAATGATGAAAAGGGTTGGATCTTTGAAGTCGACCTTGAGTATCCACACCACCTACACGATTACCATAATGATTATCCATTAGCAGTTGAGAAAATAAGTATGACGGGGAAAAAAGAAGACACCAAACTTGTACCAAATTTGAACGACAAATTCAATTACGTTTGTCACTATCGCTTGTTACAGTTTTACATCAGACATGGGTTAGTACTAAAGAAAGTTCACAGAGGTATTCAATTTGATCAGAGTGCTTTTATGAAAGATTACATAATGAAAAACACAACCCTTCGTGCGAGAGACGGCAACACTGCATTTGACAAAGACTTCTTTAAGCTTATGAACAATGCCTGTTTTGGTAAGACAATGGAAAATCCTCATCACAGAAAAGATGTGAGACTGGTTACAACTGAATCGGGTGCAATTAAACTTACAGGCAAGCCACAGTACACAGGGTACAAAGAATTTCATTCATCATTGTATGCAGTGTCACTCAAAAAAAAGATTGTTAAACTGGACAAGCCAGTATTTATAGGTATGGCTATTCTTGAGTTGTCAAAATTATTAATGCTTGAATTTTATTATGATTACTTTAAACCAAAGTATCCTGAGTGTCGATTGTTATACACTGACACTGACTCTATGATCATAGATGTGTGTACTGAAGACTTTTATGAAGACATGAAAACCGAGTTACACATGTATGACACGTCTGATTATCCTAAAGATCACCCATTGTTTAGCACACAAAACAAGAAAGTGCCTGGTAAGTTTAAAGATGAACTGAATGGTGTGCCAATAGTTGAGTACGTTGGACTGAGATCCAAAATGTATTCTATACTGCATCAGAAAGGTAGTCAGTCGAAAGCCAAAGGTATCAAGAAAACAGCAATAAAAAATAAAGACATTCGACATGAACATTACAAGCAAGTGTTAGATGGTGCATTAATGCCTGATTATCCAAACAAGACACTAAGATCAAACAAACATAATATTGAAATGATTCAAACATATAAAAAGTCTCTAGCAGTTGGGGATACAAAAAGAGTGTTTCACACTAAGGAAAAAGCTTATGCACCAGGTCATTACAGGCTCAAGTTATCTGAAAAAATAGCTGATGAACTGTTTGATAAACTAATTGATGAATTGAAATTGTTAAAAATGAGTAACAGTGTCTGTGGGAATAATCTGTAATTCTTCTCTAACAAATGCCCTCTGGGGTGCAGGCTCATACAGATAATATATTGTTGCATTAGCTGAAGGAACTATTTTTTTTATATTATGAACAGATGTAGACCAAATTGGATCAGTTGCCCTACGTCTAACGTCATTCTCAGCTTCACCTGGTTGATACAAATATCTTACCTGTTTTGTAAACAAGCTAGTGTCTGGAGGTGTTGTTGTTGTTTTTATTTCTGACGGTATTGTTTTCAATTTAATAGCATCAACAGGTTTAGGGTGACCCTCATTATTCATTGCTTTTATTACAGACGGTAATCTTTTAACCCACTCAGTGTTACGTGTGTCATGCATGAGTTCCTTAGAATACTGATAGCTAAAAAGTCTCTCTGATAATTGCTTGTTAAAGTTTTCTACAATAGCCTGTGATCTATGCAAGCCCGGTATGCCTCGCCGCACTAGCACTCCATGCTTTGCAAATAACTGATTAACAGCCCCTTTAAATTCACTCCCATCATCAACCTGCACAAGCCTAGGGTATTTTAAAGGACCTCGACTATATATTTTTGATAATGCAGTGGCCACTGTTACAGCTTTTTTGTCAGTTATGGGTTCTGCATCCTTATACCTTGAAGCTATGTCAACAACAGTTAATGCATACTTGTATCGTTTCTTTCTTATTGTGTCATGCGGAAGAAACAGGAGGTCCATTTGGTGTGTGTCATTAGGTGATGTGTTTTCAAAATGAGGCCTTGTTATTTTTCTTGGAGCAGGAAGATATATTTGCCAAATTGCCTGTTTTTTAAGCCACTGTTTTATTTGGTTGACATCTCCACCCACAGCAGCATGTAATTTTTTTTATTGCAGTATTCCCTTTCCAGTAGCCAATTGGAGAGTAATATATTTTTGATAGTTTAGCGTCTGCCATTTTTTCTAGCAATATAAACTCCTGTAAAATATACTAATGTCATTCCTACTAGAACAAATATTATTTCTCCATTTCTTTGTTCTGAGCTTGGTTGGTAGTAGTCACTAAGTTTTGGTTGTGGAATAGATATGTCTTCACCAGTAACAAGATAGTATTCTTTGATAGCGTCATCAACGTTTGAAAATGTATGCTGTGCATGACCCTCAAGTTTTAGTTTTTCATTAATAAAATCAAGTTTTTCAATTCTTTGCTTCTCATAATCTTGCTGAGCTTGAGCTAGTTTTTCAGATGCCTCATTGTGTCGCTTCATTTCTTCTGCTGATTCTTCTTTACTAACTTTTGAAAAGAAATAGTTTGATCCACTAAAAGCTAATGCGTTAATAACTGCACCGCCAATCATAACAGCTATAGTTGCCATATTTTTATTTACATAGAAATATTTTCTGGAATAATTCCTTGCTTGACTAGAAAATCTTTTGTTGCAATCGATGCTGTTATAACAACTACTAGCTTAGCACTGTCTTCAAAGTCTAATTTACTAAGGTCTGCTGATTTCATTTTGAGTAGACTTTTTCCCAACATAGAATATGCTACTGCTAGTCCACTTATTACAGCAGAGTGATAGACAAGGTTCATTAAGTTCTTTGTGTCGCTCATTTTCTTATACCATAAAAATTAAAATAATAAATTTATTTACTGCATGTAAAATGGGTCCAAAGGTTTTGGCACTGCTGGTAATGTGGCGACTACTTCTTTTGTTTTTGGAGTGTTTGATTTTTTGGACACTGTTTGAGTGTTTGGTTTGTATTTTTTATATAATTGGTAACCTACGTAACCAAATCCGACAACAAATCCAGCAACTATATATTTTGTTGTTTCAGGTTTAGTTGTTTGTCTCTCACTTTGTGGGGGGTGTGACGGTAGTGACGCTGGTGCTGTTGATGGTGTGTCAGTCTTTTCTGTTAATGCTTGAAGCTGTAATTTCTTTTGTCTGTTATATTCAGCTAATCTTTTTCCAGCCTCTATTCTACCTGGGCTTTTAGTCTTAGTCACTGTTTGAACCTGTGTCAAGACATGGCTCTGTTGTGGAGTCGTCTCGTCCATTTTCTTCTAATTTAAAATTTATTTTAGAAAAATCAATATGACTACTAGTAACAAGTAAGGTTACAGCAGGCGCAAGGTAATTCCCAAACTTGTAAAACATAAGGCATGCTAATTTACCTATTGAACTTGAAACTATGGGATTACTTTCAAGGTCGTGTGAAAGGTTTTCACTATCAACAGGTAGGAAGTGACTTATAGCTTTTGTATATAGGCAGACAAGAGATCGACTCAAATCACGTGTCATTAGTGAAGCAATGTGATTTTCATATTTAGAATGTAGTTTAATTAGCTCATCAGCAGTAAGGGATTCTATGTCTTCTGTCATGTATTGTTTACCAAGAAAAGCTTTTGATTTGCCGGACACAACTACAGAGAGAAGACGCTGTTTTTTTGAGTCTAAGTCTTTGTTCTCTACAGCACAGATATCGCTTAGAAGAAGTAATTCGTCTTGGTTCATTTTAAAACGTAATATAATAATTTTGTTTAAAGAAGTCAATGACAGCATTAATAATTTAGGTTGGGTGGGGGATCTGCCTTAATACTCGCGGGTTGGTAGCTGATCAAAAATCGTTGCTTGAATGATTTCTGGAGTGGAACTAAAATGGCTAGGCGATTAAGGTATTGGTGGTAAGTGCTGGAGTTCGTTTGTCTAAATACGGAGAGGATCAAATAAATCTATAGATTATTGATTAGGTGGGTTTCAACTGTCTACTTATCTATCTCTCACACACCCATCATTGTGTAATGACACGGCACTCGGCTTTGCTAAAGTGTGTAGCGGCTGGCGAGGTGTTGAACGAGCAGTCACTGACCCATTGCATGTGACAGTTTTACCACACCAGTCTGTCCATTGCCGTAAATTTAAGATATTTTTACGTTTTTGGCTCTGATACGCTGACCGTTGGCCATGTTCAGCAGTTGACCATACAATCCAGTTACTTTATATAGTGAACATCGTCCATACATTGCAAAAGTGACCATAAACAGCAGGTGACCGTAAAATCCCGTGACCGTTCAAAAGAGGTTCTACTGTATTGAAGTTCTACAAGAATATGATGTCATCTTGCTGTCGATTGGATGTAAATTATGTTTTCTTATTACCATAATTATACACTAATGATGTGGAATCTATCTATCCCAAATTCTTCTATGTCTTGTGGACAATATGTTGGGAGGTCTGAAATCATTTTCATCACAGCAGCTGACAGTGACATGTGCATTGACTACAATTACAAAGAACCTTCTACATGAGTTTATGGTGGCATATGAGCTTCAGGTAGGTTGCTTTTCTGGTTCCTTCCTTTATTTTAAATATTTCTGTTATTTAGCGCCGCATCACAACTCCTAGAGTTTTTAACATAGCTGGGACTCAAGCGCTGTTCCTTGGTATGCACTTGGTCTACGAGCTAAGTCACCCAGGGAAGGCAGAAAAGGTTGAAAGCAGCTTGAATTGACGAAACATATAACCTTGTACTCCCGTGGTTTGAGAAGTTCCCGTTTGACTGGATGTTTAGGTTCCTTGTCATCATCTTCAAGTAGACGACGCTCCGCCGCTAGCTTTTCATACTCCTCACGATCCCACTTGCGTCGGTGGTCAGCCACAGGATTCTAAAACAAGGGAACAGTCAGGGTTGCATGTAAGCACGAAATTAGATTTTATAACATAAAAGAATTAGAACCTAAAATTTATTCAAAAACACTGCTTGACACTTTTAAATCCGCATGCGGGAAAGTTAAAACTCCTCATGCAGTAGATCTACTTCAGGATGCTGGTTGAGATTACACTAATCTACGGATAAACCTATATCTGAGCGCAAGCAAGAGTAGCACTTTACAAATTATACAGATGAGCCTTATACAACGATAATAACAAATCCTTATGATCTGGATCCCATGGAACATTATAAACATTAATCAGACGCCAACTTAGATCTCTCTCACATCGTAGGCAGACATCTTGAAATTGTTTTCTGATCAAGACTGTCTTCGTCCAAGAAAGACTTCACACGAATCTATTTATTTCTGGTTCGTCTATTTACCCAAATAAACGCCAATGATACCCGAAAAAAAAACTAAATAAAATTGTCAGTTTTGTGTGTATATGTGTCTGGGCACCATATGATGTGTGATGGTATATCCGTCTGTGTTTAGGTGTGTGTGTGTGTGTGTGTGTGTGTGTGTGTGTGTGTGTGTGTGTGTGTGTGTGTGTGTGTGTGAGAACATGTGGGTCAGTGTGTGAGTGTGTGTTTGCATCTTTGCGTATGCGGTGTGTGTGCCGCGGGCCGAGTCCGCATGAGTCCACAGGTACACATCAGCGAACATATACACAAACTTGACTCGATATCGCCAGATGCACCCAAGTTTATTCTAGGTGATTTTAACCACTGCTCGCTTGACAGGACTTTGGGGACTTACCGTTTAATATGGCTGTCCCACCCGCCTAAATAAAACTTTGGACCGTTGTTATGGATCTGTACCCTCAGCCTATAAATCCTACTTGATACCTCCCCCTGGAACAGCTGACCACAGCACGGTGTTACTTGCTCCTGTGTACAAGCCTGTGTTTCAGCGTGCGCAACGTATAATTAAGACTGTGACTGAAAAGCTGGGCCACTGATAGTATTGCTGCCTTAACCAAAGTGTTTTGATTGTACAGAATGGAACGTGTTTTATAACAGTTGTGACAGTCTGTCTGAGCTTGTTGATGTTGTATCATCTTACATTTCCTTCTGTGTGGACTCTGTTATCCCCACGAAACAGATAACCGTGTTTGCAAACAATATAATTTAGCCATGGCCGGGTAAAATGAAAAGGCTGAATTGAAAAACGGTTATCAACAACTGAAAATAAAAATGTTTTTTTTTTAAATATTTTTTATCAGGGTACGGCAGAGAGAAGAAACGGGTGAATAAGGAAGTGAAAGCTGCGATCAGACAGGCAAGGCTGGCATACAAACACAAGCTGGAAACTTGATGAAACTCGTTAGTGGTAATTCAGTTGCGGGCCGCTTGGGAAAGCATACACTATTACGGCGTAGTCTGCTGTCAACAATGCTAACGTTACACACAAATCGAAGATCGGACTTGCGGGCTTCAGTGACGATATGTTGCCTGATGCTTTTAATTCCTTTTTTACCCGTTTCGAAACACGCGATTTTTCGTCTGCTGTAGCTGATCTGAGGCAGTGACTGACACTGACACGATGGCTCTATTAATTGTTATTGCCGGAGCCGCAAGAAGAGTGTTGAGAAGTGTTTGAAAATGATTAAGGTGAACAAGAGTGCCGGTCCTGATGGAATCTGTGGCAGGACGTTGAAGTTCTGTGCTGAACAGCTTAGTGGTGTTTTCCAACACCTTTTCCAGCTCTCCCTAAATACCTGCTCGTGGAAAACCTCAACGGTCATTCCACTTTCCAAGAAAGATAACCCACAACAACTGAACGATTTCCGACCAGTTGCATTAACCTCCCTTGTCATGAAAACGCTGGGGAAGATTTCCGAGCTTTTCAGTGTTTTGTCTGCAACTGAAAGTAAAATGGATCCATTGCAGTTTGCTTATCGGGCTGGAAAGGGTGTTGAAGATGCTAAGCTATTCATTCTAGACAAACTGTACACTCATAGGTGCACATGCCAGGATTCTATTTGCTGACTTCTCCTCTGCCTTTAACTGATACCATGCAGCCACTGTTAGCCCATAGATTACTGTCTAATTTCAACCTTAACCCACAACTTGTTTTGTGGATTACAGATTTCCTTGTCGGTAGACCACAACATGTTTTGGTTAATGGTCGCTTCTAGTACTGCTGTCACGTGCACCGGGTCACGTCCCCCCAGGGGTGCTGCTTGTCTCCACTCCTTTACATCCTCTACGCTGACGATTGCAGGAGTTGTCATGCTGACAGATTCATTGTCAAGTTTTCAGATGACGGCGCCTTACTTTCCCTTCAGCAAGGGTCATCTGATGAACATGGTCCCTCATTGACTGACTTTGTTTAATGGTTTCTAGAGCTTAACGTGGGTAAGACATGTGACCTTATTGTTGATTTTAGGATGAACAAGCATAATCACAGTAAAACTATTATACATGATGATAAGGAAGTTGTCATTGTCCAGAAGTATAAGTACTTAGGCACCATCTTCGATGATAAACTGAAATGGGATGACAATACTGACACTGTTGTGAAGAAAGGCCAGCAGAGATTGTGATTTTCTGAGAAGAGCTTAACTCTTTCTCTGTTGACGGCCATTTTTAACTTTGTTTTACTGCGGTCCCTCTGACGAACTAGGACATAGTCGATAAGGTGCCAGTGTTTGGAGCGAGGATACATCCTGGTGGTCTTTTGACTGTCCTTTTGCTGAAAAGTAGCGTTGGTGATGACAAGTTGCGGCTCTGCACAGAACTCCAACAGTACGGGCGGCCATTGTCATTGCAGTTCCCGACGCCATGCTTGCCGAGGACTCCTTTCCAGGCCGCTTCAGTGTCTTGGCCCACTCTGGCGTTGAAGTCGCCAAGGATCATGACTTTGTCGTCTGCAGGCGTGCTCTGTAGGAGGCTGCGCAGGTCAGTGTAGAACTTATCTTTTTCTGCAGGTTCTGCCAGGAGGGTTTCGGAGTACACACTGAGAAGGGTGTCTCAGTGTATGGGGAGGCGCATGCACATGATGCGGTCTGAGTGACCCGTTGGTAGGTTTTCCGGCTTAGTCGCAATGGAGGTCTTAATAATAATAATAATAATACCGTTATTATATAGGCGCTTTTTCTCAATTTTGGGGAAATCGACTCAAAGCGCCGCGCCTGAAACCCAACACACACACTCACGAAACAGACACGGATTTACGCCATTTAAGACAAACACAGTACAAGACAAACGAAGGGCCAGTCAGCTACTGAAGTTACAGAGAAGTTACAGAGGTCTTGACCATGAAGCCCACGCCTGAGAGCCGTCTTTCTGATGCAGGCCTGCCTGACCAGTAGAGGGTGTAGCCAGCGCCAAGTTCTTGGAGGCTGCCTTCGTCCGGCGGGGACTGAGGCGTGCTTCGCTCAGCGCGGCGATGTCGATGTTTAACCTCCGCAATTCATGGGCAATGAAGGCGGAGCGACGTTCAGGGCGTCCGCTGTCTGCTGTGTCGAGCATGGTTCGGATGTTCCAGCATGCTACGTTGAGTCCAGTCGTGGTCGTCATGAGATTGGATCCATTGTTCTTTCTTACTTTCTGACCGCAGGAGAAGATGCCCGTTCGGACCGCGGCTAGCCAACTGGGGTTGCGAGGGGACGAGCTTTGGTTAGGCAACCTTTTCTAAGCCCCTCTCCGTGTGGAGCAAGCAGTGATGTCCCTAGAGAAGGCTGCTTGGTTGTTCAGGGTGTGCCGAGTGACGTTGTCATCCCCAGGTCAACATCAGGCGACCAATATCCTGAAACGCCTGCATGCAGGTTTGAGACTGCGGAATCCAGTGACATCTTTCACCTGCCGTTTCGCCCGTCGCTACAGGACTTGGAATGGTCAGTGTCATGGTCGTGGACGTTTCCTAAAGCCTGCGCGGTGGAGCTTTTTGGTGGAGTACAGTGTGCCCAGAGTGATGCCCAGCGCAGACTGCCACACAGACCACCGCCTTGTCCGCAAACTCAGGCTCCACTACAAGCCAAAACCCAAGAAAGCCCCCCAGACCCAAGAAAAAGCTTGATGTTGCCAGCCTTCAGTGTGATGACGTGCCGAAAGCTGCCTTTCAGACAGATTTACAGCGCAGGCTCAAAGACACAGCTGACCCAGCAGATTCCTCCCCTGAAACACTCTGGTAACAACTGAAAACTGCTATTGCAAAATCCTCTGCGGAAGTTTTGGGTTTCGCTAGAAATAGGAACAAAGACTGGTTTGACGAAAACGACGTAGAGATCCAGGAAACCCTAGCAACCAAAAAAAAAAAAAAAAGAGCCGCCCATCAGGCCCACCTAGCCTAGCCTTCCTGCCCTGTGAAGAAGTCTGCAGCAGCCTCGTCTGCAGCAGCCTCCAGCGCAAGCTTAGAGAGCTCCAAAATGAGTGGTGGTCCAGACTCGCACAGCGGGCCCAGCTTTGTGCTGACAACGGTGACTACAGGGGTTTCCTTCGAAGCACTGAAAGCAGTATATGGCCCCAGGTATCTGGTACAAAGTCCCCTGCGAAGCGCTCATGGACAGGCACTCCTCACAGATAATACCTCCATCTTGGACCGCTGGTCGGAATACTTTCAGAACCTCTTCAGCGCTGAGCACACTGTTCAAGAAGCAATCATCCTCCAAATCCCACACCTCCCAGTAAAGGTTGAATTGGACGAACCGCCACCACTGAAGAGACCCTCACAGCCATCCACCAGCTCAAGAGTGGCAAAGCAGCAGGCATTGACGGAATCCCGCCAGAGATCTGGAAACATGGAGGCTCAGCACTGCACAACAAGCTCCACGACCTCTTTCTCTGTTGCTGGGAGAAAGACTAAGAATAAGAGTCCTTTATTATCTCGAAAAGAGAAATTCGTTTGTGGTACATTTATAACAAAGTACAAACAAGACACGAAAACAGTATAACATAACTATGAACATTTTTCTCCCTGCACTTACACAACTACAAATTCCAAATGGACATACGTATACACTACAAAATCTGTACACATAACTTTTACATATCTCACACATAAACATCTTTTATAAACTGAACTGAGCGGCACTACACATTCACACCCACCTCTGCACATGCATACATCATACGCGTATTTCAACCTAGTCCTAATCCTCACTACTTATTATATAAAAACGTCTCAGTACATTATTACACATTATTACATAAGATGCATAATTAAAAACTACCTTAGTAAGATAATTAGTGGGTAAACAAACAGTAACGAAAATCCAATATGTCCACGTTCACCACCAGATAAAACACAATATAATCACTTCTCTAAAATCAACAAGCTCCATTCCTACTGGAAAGGAACACTACCAAAGGATCTCCGTGATGCAGTCGTCATCACCCTGTACAAGAACAAAGGGCCAGTGTGGCTTCAGAGCCAACAGGAGCACCACCGACATGGTCTTTGTGCTGAGACAGAACAAAGGGCTGTACGTAACGTTTGTCGACCTCACAAAAGCGTTCGACACTGTGAGCAGATAAGGCATGTGACAGATTCTGGAACGACTTGGCTGTCCCCCAAAGTTCCTCAGTATGATCGTCCAGCTACATGAGGACCAGCAAGGCCAGGTCAGACTCAAGAATGACCTCTCAGAACCAATCCCCATTCTCAATGGTGTGAAGCAGGGCTGCATGCTGGCACCGACCCTCTTCACCATCTTTTTTTTTTAGCATGATTTTGAAGCAGGCCAAAGTGGACCTCGACGATGACGACGCAGTGTACATCAGGTATCGTCTCGATGGCAGCCTGTTCAACCTCAGACGACTGCAGGCCCACACCAAAACCCTAGACCGACTGATTCGTGAGCTGCTCTTTGCTGATGATGCTGCCCTCGTTGCACACACAGAGAGAGCCCTGCAGCGCATCACGTCCTGCTTCGCAGACGCTGCCCAGCTCTTTGGACTCTAGGTCAGTCTGAAAAAGACAGAGATCCTCCATCAGCCGGCACCCAAGGAAGAGCATCACCTTCCCCACATCACCATCGGCGAGTCTGAACCGAAGTCAGTGCACCAGTTTACCTATCTTGGCTGCATCATCACGTCAGACGCCAAGCTGGACAAGGAGCTGGACAACAGGCTGGCAAAAGCGAACAGCGCTTTCGGGCGACTATTCAAGCGGGTGTGGCACATCAACAGCTGAAAACAGGCACCAAGATCAGCGTGTACAGAGCTGTCGTCCTCATCACCCTGCTGTATGGTTCCGAGCCCTGGGCCCTTTACCGCAGCCAACTACGACTCCTCGAACGCTTCCACCAGCGCTGCCTGCGCACCATCCTCGGCATTCACTGGAGTGCCTATGGCACCAACGTCGAGGTCCTTGAACTGTGACAAACAGAAGCTGTGAGCATCGAGGCTTTGCTGCTGCGGACACAGCTCCACTGGGCGGGGCACGTCTCCAGGATGGAGGATCATCGCCTACCCAAGATCACCCTATTCGGCGAGCTCGCCACTGGACACCGAGACAGAGGGGCACCAAAGAAGAGATACAAAGACTCTCTCAAGAAGTCACTTAGTGCCTGCCAAATCGACCACCGCCAGTGGTCTTCGCTTGCTGCGGACCGTGACACCTGGCGCTCCACCATTTACAAAGCAGCCGTCTCCTTTGAGGACTCTCGCAGAGCTAGCCTTAAGGAAAAGCGGCTCAGGGAAAAAAACAAAACAACAGAGATGCCGCAACTCAGAACCCTGGCCAGACCTCACCCTGCAGCCAATGCGGTCGAACCTGCCTGTCACGGATTGGCCTCCGCAGCCACGAGCATGCCTGCAGACGTCATGGGCAACCCCTATCGAATCTTCGTTCGCAAAGTGAAGCCAAGCAGCAAGCACAAATCTTTCTTAGAAAGCGTCCTGATTTTTTCGTTCATCTGCTGGTTCCCAAATCTTAGTGTTAAAAACAAAAACAATCTTCAAAGAATTGTTCGTCTCAGTTCAAAGATCACTGGGGAAAAACAGAGAAGTTTAGCCGTGTTCTGTGATCGTCAGATTGTAAGTGAGGAAAGCTACTTCCATCCTGGCTAGTGATGCTCACGTGATGAAAGACCTCCTTGAATTGCTCCCGTCTGGCCGCCGATACAGACAACCATCATGTAAACCAACCGCAGGAAACTGTCTTTCATCCCTGTTGCCGTCCGAATCTTAAATATTTTGTAAGTCTACACAGGCTGCTAAAAGTGCGCGTGTGTGCGTGTGTGTGTGTGGTTTTGTGTGTGTGCGTGTGTGTGTGTGGTTTTGTGTGTGTGTGTGTGTGTGTGTGTGTGTGTGTGTGTGTGTGTGTGTGTGTGTGTGCGTATGTGAAAGTACAATTTTTTCCCTTTTGGCAACTTTTAAATTGTGGTCCGGCATTCAGACAACTCCAAATCATTTCCCTCCACCCTTCAACCCCCCCTACCCCCTCCTCCCACTACCCCCCCCCCCACCCCCCGTGTCTGCCCTGGGGGATTTGGGTGGGGTTAACTACTTTTTAGTTCCCAGGGTCACGTTGGTTAGCTCCATATTCTGGGGCATGTGTTTCTGTCTACCCTTGGTCAATTCAACTGTATTTTCCTTTTTTAAACTCTCCCTAATGTCTGCGCTGCCCGTAGCTCTTGATAATGAATGGTTTTTTGATAAATGGTCTTAGGTTTATTTAGCGTATTAGACCCCGGCTGGCGACATACATTCAATATTCTGTTCAGTTTTTTTTTTTTTTTTTTTTTTTTTCACAAGCAATGCAGGCACGTTCTGAGAAAGTCTTGTTGCTGTCGGGACGTTAACCCATATCATGCTGAGGCTGAAAATACTTACAGATAAGGATATAGACCAATGGCTTTAGTTCAAGGGTAGTGCCAGAACAGCTTGGCGCCTGGAGGCGCCAAGCTATTCTGGCACTACCCTTGAACTATTTTGGTCAAACTTATTTCTCACACTGGTGTATTCCGCCGCGAATGATAAGGGTTAAGCAATGTACAACCAACAACCAACCATTCAAATCATTTCCACAACATCAAAATATGTGCTTGTCTGTGATTTCACAAGTTCCAAAATTATAGACCAGCACACGCACATAACTGTACTGAAAACATGGCAGTAATTGATTTGTCCTATTCACACAAATCTTTAACAAATCTATACGTCGTCGAATGGAACCGTTCATGTGTTCTTAGAACATTTCCATATGAGTCATGTGTGTAATGCAGTCAACATCGAGTATTTCTGAACATGTCTTAACCCTGAAGCAGGAGATGGATTGACCATGATAATTGCAGGATACTATGAGATTAGCTTGGCGCCTTCAGGAGCCAAGCTAATCTGACACTACCCTTGAATTATCATGGTCAATCTATCCAGCTGGTACACAATAGTTAGGCCCAACACCTCCAACGTTTGCGAAATGGGACGTTGGGGCTAAATTATGTGTGTGTTGAAAAGGGTGTGTGTGTGGAGGGGGCGGAGGGTGGGGGGGGGGGGGGTGTGTGTGGCATAAAGATCATAGCTGATGATGATAAGTGCCAATCATAACAAGCTCCTATATAGCGTCACAATAGCCCTTTTCTTAACAGACCACCTCTCGTGTCAGTATAAAAGTATGTGTGTGTGTGCGTGTGTGTGTGTGAGTATCTGTATCTTTGTGAATGTGTGTTTGCGTTGGTATGAGTCAGAATGTGTGTTTGCGTTGGGCCATGCATGTGTGTGTGTGTGTGTGTGTGTGTGTGTGTGTGTGTGTGTGTGTGTGTGTGTGGCGAATGCCAGTAGGACAAGTGCCTTTGTGTACAGGAACATCAGAGGGTTCCCCAATTGCCATACACACCCTCTGATGTGGGGGTTCATATGGATATCATTTGGGTTCAATTTGTACATGTTTGTGTTTATTTTATATTTGGTCAAATTTAGGTAAACAGACGGTCAACTCGCCGAAAGTAGATGTCATCTCGCCCAAAGTAGCAGTCAACTCGCCCAAGACTCCAGTCAACTCGCCCAATCAGTTTTAATCTCACGTTTGGACCATCACACGTGTCTGTGCGTTTACAGGGATATTTGCAGGTAGTTTATGCAGTATGTGTGTGTGTGTGTGTGTGTGTGTGTGTGTGTGTGCGCGTGCGTGCGTATGTGTGTGCTGGCACGTTCTGTCTGCAATCACAGTGCAACCTTGATAAGACGTTAGAAAAGTAAGACTGCAAGCATCCTTGTGTCGTAAGTCTATTACTATATATTTATAGCAATAAACTAATGTTGTGTTGATCCGTCCGCATGTGTGTAACATGATTTGAGGGGAGTAGAGGAGGGGTCACATTGCGATGCACGAAACTGAAATAAATTCGGCAAAACACGGTGCACGAAAAATAAAATTTCCTGATAATGATCGTAGGAAATTTGGCATGTAATATCTACGACTTCCCTGAAAAGCATTTCCAAGCAGCGAAGACACAAGACGTGATGTAGACGGCAGAAGAGTGAAGTTACACCCACACGACATAATTAATGAGTGTCACGACACGGGTTCCCCACCCCCCTATTTTGGTAGGGGAGTTAAATTTAGAGGGGTGACAGGGTTTAGTTAGTCACCGGACATAAGGGTAGCATAGGTGAGTTATTTGGCCTTTACACGAGGAATCGCTGCCGTACGAGTCGAAGATCGGCGTGACGCACGTGATCACTCAGTCTGCACGATCGGGTGGTTCTTGTTTCACGTGTTTTAACATCAAACATTTAACTGAGCGCATTTTTGCTAAACCGTACGATATCCAAATTGTTGGCCAGTGGCTTTCCAACAGCGAACGAAGTCAGTTGCTTTCCAACAGCGAACGAAACATCAGTCTCCGAGGGAGGGCATTCAGGTGTGGTTCTCCATTTGCTGAAACCCTCAAGCGGTTGTGCTGTTCTTCTGTAGCGGTCCCGCGATATGGCTCTGGTCGCTCCAGAGTCGGTGCCCTGGGAATGAGAGAGAGAGAGAGAGAGAGAAGAGCTGCGACCACTTAACCCCTGGCTTGTCTTGTCTTTGTTTGTCTTCGTCCCAGACCTTGCTTCCCAGCCCGAAATATCAAAAGGCGAAAGCGGGGGGGAATCAAGAGACTGGGAACCACCTGGAGTAGAATCGAAGGAGAAGCACAGGACAGGAGTTGCTGGAGGTCTCTCGTCGACGGCCTATACCCAGGTAGGGGTGACAGGCGTAAGTAAGTAAGAAAGCGGGGGGGAGGGGTGGGGGAGGATGGGGGGGGGGGGGGTGGTGGGGGGGATGGGGGGTGTGTGTTGGTGGGGGTGGGGGGGGGGAGGGTCCAAACTCGAAATGTGTGTGTGTAATTTATGAGTATGCAAAGTGCGAGTTCTTCAAATAAAATCTCTACTTGGATTATTTCAAAACATACATCATAATGCAGAACAAATCAGTGTTTAGTTTTATTATTTTAGAGAGCAGAGATTTGAATGAAGTTGAACAAATCTGAAAATTCTACATAATTCAAGGGTAGTGCCAGATTGGCTTGGCGCCTGAAGGCGCCAAGCCAATCTGGCACTACCCTTGAATTATGACGAATAAGTTAAACGACGGATAAGTCGAATGGAAAGAATTCCCTGCGCCTGCAGGTTCGACATAAGCGTTGTCGACTATTTGCGGGTTTTTTCTTCTTCGTTTATCTGTTTTTAGTCGATATGTATACGTGCACTTCTGATCAAGAACGTCTTATTTTATTTTTGTTATTAATGAATATGCAATTTGCTCGGTATGGCTGTGTCTTCACGAACACTGATACTGCACCCACACACGCATGCGCACACAGGAAATTGAAAACACAGCTGAACATCACCGACAGAAACAAAAGACCAAATCCACTTTATTAATCATATGTAAATCTACACTTAACTCAAGCCAGAACCATCTTTTTAGTGTCACTTGCGTATCCATATGCGGCATGCATACGGACACGCGGCATTGTGAACTAAGACGCGTATCCCGTTCAACACGTCTGGAATGGATTGTACGGCCCCCTTTGTGTATGCAGCCACCTGTACTGCAAAAAATTTGCATGTAAAAGCGGGTTACCCTTTGTCGGTAACACAGTTCTAACTCAGACTCAGAAAAACCTAATGGTCATTTTGATTCGATGGAATGTGAGCTCGCGCTCTTCTCGGGTTCTGTCCAGTTTTTCCAGCAGAACGGTTTGTTTATAATTGCTGTCATCGCGTCTAATACAATGGCGGAAGGCAGTCACTGAATCAGCTCGCGCAGCTTCTTGTATGTAAGGACCAGCATAATGATAGAGGCAGGCAAGAGTCAGGATTCTCATTAGCTTTCGTATCTGCGGGCGTCATGAGGATCTATGTTTATTCCAGACAGGAGGTGTTTATCATTGAGTGTATCTAATTCAGTGTGATAGTGGTCCTTTCTACAGATGAGAAAAGGCATAGATCCTCAAATGTCCGCCACGCAAGTTACAGGACCGTGACCCATGAGAATCTGTGCCTAAGTTTTGCTTTTTCAGTTCACACAATTTTAATTTCCAGGCTGAGTGGGGGAAAGGGAGCGAGATGGGCTATTGTGTTTTGCAGTGAGTTTCAGCCGTTTCTTTTGTTTTTTTAGTAACCGTACATCAATGGCCATATTATAAATGAACACACTTTTCCCCCCTCTTTTGTTCTGGTACAGAGAGAGTCGGGTTCACTACGGAATATACTTGTATCTGCTGAGGCACATATACGGGCAGAAATTTAAAAGCCAGGTCACAAATAAAAAATTAAATATATACTAAAATGGTTTTGGATAGGGCTATTATTTGGTTGAGGGCTGGAGACAGTACAAGGCTTTAGCCTGCCTTGAAGGCCGCTTTCATCGGAACTGCCGTCAGATGGTATGGCAGAAGGTTCTCTGTTCCATCTGATGTGCACAGAGACAAATGAACCTATCAAGAAACATTCATTCCACCGTTACCGCATACTTTCACGAGGATAATATATTCTTGTTTTTACATCAGACGGATGGCATTCACTGCCTAGCAATGTTCGCCCATAACCAAAGACAAAACTCCCCAAGAGGCATAGATTTTCATGAGTTCCGCGCAGAGTGCGGGGGCTTGTGAGAAGCTAAATGCACTGTATGTATCTTGGTGGCTAGTGTTGCCTCCATGCTGCTATGTTTACGCAGCCGGGATAAAATCGCGACCACCGAGCCCAAAACAAAATACCCATGGCTGTCAACACGTGCGATTCGACGACCGTCCCGGCACTGCGGCGTAGAATAACCGTAGAATAGCGCGATGCTCATGCTCCCTTTAGGTTCACGGCAGTGCAAACTCGAGTTTGGAGACTAACTGAACACTTTGTGGCAAGGATTCCTGCAGGAATCATTGCAACAAAAAGCGCTACCGACAGCCAAAAGGTTAAAAGCGTTGCGTTCTTTTGAAGGGACAAAGACTTCCAACTTTCGTTGATTTCGTCTTGGGGGGGGGGGGGGGGGGTGCAGGGGGTTGGGGGAGGGTGTCAATCTGACTGTCTGTCCGTCGTAGCTTCACTCAGGCTGGTGGTGTTGCCGCCGGGGCCGGGCGGGTGATGGTGGAGGAGGCGGGTGGTGGGGCCGGTAGAAACGTCGCTTAACGCCAGGCTGGGGGGAGTTGAAATGCCAGCCACTCCAGCAGATCCTGTAGGAGTGGTGGCGGGGGTGGTGGTGGCCGGTAACACCGTAGCTGGCTGTATGGCTTGGGGAGTTGGGGTGGGGGTGGTGGCGGCCAGTGGAGTCTGGGCCCAGGGATCGGGCGCTGCGACCTGCGAGGGGCGCTGTAGAACCGCGGCGGTAGGCGGAGGTGCGGCGGGGGTGTTTCAAGGAGTGGTGGGCGTCTGTTTTTTTCCCTGATGTGCCTGGGGGGTCGGCGGCGACAGTGGTTGGCGGTCTTTGGTGGGGCGGCGTTCTTTATTGGTTGGGCCTGCGGTGTGGCCGTGCTGGCCTCTTGTGGTGCCGGGTTGGTGGTTTCGCACCCTATTTCGCTGGTGGAGACTGGGAGGGTATTTGTGCTGGCTTCTTGCGTTGCCGGGGTGGTGGTGCCACATCCTCTATGTTCGGTGGAGGCAGGAGCCGGTGATGCCTATCTTCTTGGTCGCTGTCTGCGGGGCGGCTGCTGTCCCTCAGTGTGGTTTTCGTGTCGGCTGTTGCTTGACATTCTCTGTTCGCTGTCGTGTACGCTGCCTGGCGGGCAGTGCTCTCTGTCCTGACGGGGGTGGGGTGGGGGGGGGGGCGCGGAGATCTTTTAGTGCACCTGTGTGCACCAGCCACCGGGAGGTGACCAGTGCGCGGTGGTAGGTGTCTCCGTTTAGCGCTATGATGGCTGGAATAGCGTCTTGAAGCAGGAGCACCAAGTCGTCAAAGCCCATGCCCCGGAGCCGGGTCTCCCCCTCCTCGGTCGACCTGGGCCGTTCCTGAGTGAGTGCCGCTCAGGAATGATGACCGGCGGTGGGGAGTGGGGGGGGGGGGGGGAGTCCGGCTCCGACGAGTCTTCGGGCTCCTCTTCGTGTGGGTGTGGTGACTGGGAGCGGGCGGGGGCCGTCTCTTCTTCGTAGTCCTCTTGCGCTGCTGCAGAGTAGCTTGGGGAACGATGGGCTCTTAGCAGAGCGTCCAGTCTTGGGAGCATCCCTGCTGGTGGTATAGGTGGTGGGAACCTTTGTAGCATTTCTTCGAAATAGTCTCTTGCGGGCGCACGGGGTGTCCCCGGCTGCGCCGTTGGAGGAGGAATAATCGGTGGCGACATAGGTGGATGTTGCCGTCTGGTCTCTCTCTGTGGCCTCGGCGTAGTTTGTGGCCGTAGCTGGGGATGATGGGTCAGGTACTCGTCGGCCTGTTGTTGGTTAGTTTGGCGACGGTTTCTGTTCAAGGGCGGTGTTCTGCTTCTTGCTGGCCATGTGTGTCGCTGCTTGAGCGATGTTGTGCGCCGTGCGGTAGACCGTACACTGGAGCGCTGAGGCGTGAGGCTGGCTTGCTTGGCTTGCTTGCTTGGTGGAGAAGTGCGGATGACCGTCCACTCCGTCCGACCGCAGCGATGTGTATGTGTGACCAAGGTTAAAAGCAGTTCCAGTTTTGAAAGGGATGGGGACTTCCAGCTCTCGCTGATTTCGTCCGGGGGGGTGGGGGGGGGGGGGCAGGGGTTAGGGGGGGGGGGGAGTTATGTTCTGACTGGTTGTCGCTTTTGTCCGCGCATCGCTTTGGTCTAACTCTCATCATGTCTGTCCGCGCCTTCGGAGGCTGGGTCGTTTGGGGGAGAGCCTGCTTGGTTCCGTGGTGGTGTCTGGCTCCTGTTTCCTCCTTTGGGGTCACAGTCCAAGGCCCGGTTTTTTAGGCCCGCACCCTACTTTCCCTTACTGTTTGAGGGGGGTTGATTTTTACTAACCCCCCTATAAGTTTGTCTGTATTTCTCTGGAGGGGGGTGTTGTACCCTCCATTGCCCAGGGAGTGCATGGACGAAGGATGCTAAACCTCCCTGGGTACCCTATTTATTTTGATGGGTGGTGACCGTACGCAGGCGAGCGGGGAGTCACGCGGTGTCGGAGTGCCGTTTAGGGTACCTCGCCCCCCTAGGTTGGCAATCCCCCCCTATCCCGCAGAGTGGACCTTCCAGGAGTGTTCTCCTCTACGGCCCAATACGGAGAAGATGGACCCCGGGGCCGGCCGCCAGCTCCCGGGCGCGTCCCACCGAAGAGCTCGGTGGGGAGGGGGGGGGGGGGGGGCTCAGACGCCGGCCGCCGGCCGCCGGCCCCCAGGACCCTCTCTCCGCTAGGAAGGGGGCAGTTGGTCAAAAAGCCTCCCGGTAGAGACTGTGACCTATGGGGCATTCCCTCGAACTCCTGAGGGGGGGCTATCTTAACGTACCGGGGGCGGAAAAATAAAGGAAAGTAACGTGTTCAGACAAAAAACAACAAAATTATAAAGGTTAAAAGGTTAGAGTGGGTGTTTTTTATAGCTTGGGGCAGAGGCCCAACCCAACCCTCTTTTTTCATCCTGGCTTGGGACCGGCAATGGCAGAGTTTCCTCCCTCCTCCCACTTCACAAGGTATGATCAAAAAGTCATGATAGTTGGGCTGCATTTGCTCTTATTTACACATTGACAGAAAAATGCCCATAAATCTTATTTTAAGAAATGCCTTAAATTTCAGATTTTTGGGGGTGGGAAACAGTTCAAAGAGTAGTGCGCACGGACCATGACCTCGAAATACTACCTGTGATAAGGATACCTTATGTTTTGAGAGAGGATCAGATGCAACTGCAAGCTGATCGCTCAGATCAGTTACTCAAAATATTTGGCATAAGCAGCCTCAATAAAAGTGTGATGTCATCACTAAAGATGATATTTGCTTGTCCTGTAACAATATCCACAACAAACAGTCCAATCAGGAGTGGGTGGCCTCTGATGAGAAGAGACTAATGGCTTTTTGTCATATTTCCAGAATTGACAGCAACATTTTCCCCATTTTTTAAACTTAGTCTTTAGAGGTCCATGTCATTATTCATATTTTACCTGTGGAGCGCTCAATCGATGAAAAATATGCATGCAATTAGTGATGAAGTCTGTACATGAGCAGCGCCAACTCTCAATGGCCAGAATTATATCTTGTTGAAAATGACAGCAACCAGAAAGCCAATTGTCCTATACAGGGAAGCAAAACATTCGTGTTCTGACCCCAACCATCATACAGACCTCAGTCTTACAAAGCCACTTACAGTTGCTCCCTAAACTGAAAAAGAGGCTGGCAGCATGGAGTTTCTGTGCATCGAGGACCTAGCA
Organism: Semisulcospira habei; assembly: GCA_036245525.1. Classification (NCBI taxonomy): domain Eukaryota; kingdom Metazoa; phylum Mollusca; class Gastropoda; family Semisulcospiridae; genus Semisulcospira; species Semisulcospira habei. The sequence goes on along the minus strand of BTPG01000005.1, from coordinate 92,758,357 downwards.
AAAACTGTAAATTTCCAAGTCTGATCCTGACCGGGCTTCATCAAAATACCATCTTGCCTGTAGTAACTTAAATGTGTGTAAACAGTGGTGGATAGTGTTATTATAACATTTTTAACAAAAAAATCATTGACTGCACGCCGAAGTGAATTGGGCCAAATGGTCAACTTTCGGTTTTACAGCACAACTATCATTACTGTTTGATCATATCTCGTAGAAGTTAGCTACCGGTAACGCACACTGGCTTTCTCCCTCGACTGCTGCGCTGATCGGCGGAACGAATTGAGAGAGACAGCTACTACAAACGACACAGGCATGGCATGATCGTTGATAACTGGCCACCTCTTAACCAGTGAACAGCACCAGAGTAGGTCACATGAGAGTCCAGCATGCAGTCGAGTCGCGTTATTTAGATTTTCCTAAACAAATCTATGCGAAACGCACTGAAATTCTAATTTGACGATTATGTTTTCGATTCTCATCATCCATTTTCTTAACCATTGTGAAATGTTTTGCACTGGAAGTCGAGCCAAAGAAGTAGGATTTCAGTGTGTTCTGTATAGTTTTGTGTCGGAGAATCTAAGTAACGTAATTCGACTGCAAGCGGGATTCTCGGATGTGACCTACCTTGGTATGCTGTTTACTACTACCCGTGCTAAGAAGTGACCAGCTATATAACGCTCACCCCACACCTGTGCGTGCACAGAAATGGAACCGGAAAAGAGAATGGACAAGAAAAATGTCTTGTTCATTCTCTTTTCCCGGTTTCATTTCTTTTAGACATCATGCGTTATCATCACAAATTCACAATATCTGCAATATAACTTACAACTGTGACTGTCATGCAGCCTAGAAGTGATCTAGGCTGGATGGAAGCGACAGTCTGATCCCCACCCCCCTCCCCCCTGTGTGCAAGCAGCGATGAGCACTGTAAAACAGTACGGATAGTTGCATGCATAATGGAGACTTACAGTTAGACATCACACATGAAACATTCATATCATTAAAAAAAACATAAATTACAACTGTTTTTTTTTTCTTCTTTTAGGGGGTTTGTTGTTTTAGGTGCTTTAGTGGTTTTAGGGGGTTCACGGGTTTAAGATTTTAGGGGTTTTGTGGTTTTCAGGGGTTCTAGTGGACGAAGGGGATTTAGGGCTTGTTTGCAGTCAGACATCATCCATTAACATCACAAAATCATAACATCTACATTACTTACGAGTCGTTTTAAAAGCAGTTTTTACCCAACCGCTGTCCAGACTTTCAATGACGCAAACAAACGCCAGACCTGACCCAGCCATCCCACTGTTTACTGTGTGACAAGTAATGTATATACAGTATTGTCCAGCTATCAGCATAATACTTCATCTATGATGCAAGTGACGTGTTTTTGATATTACGATATGTCCTCTGTGATTTATGTCACTGTGAAATCGTGTTTATTGCCTTTACGTTTAGACCACAATAGTTATTAAGGCATGCGGGTGTGTGTTGTGTGTGTGTGTGTGCGTGCGTGCGTGTGCGTGTGAGCAGCGTAACTATATTTTGATGTGTTTTATGTTCTTCTTTTTAAGTTGCGCAGCACCGAAACGATTTCCTAATGTATTATTACAAGATATGGCAATATAATACAGTTATATCTTATCTTATCTTACTGTGGCCGTCATGCAGCATAGAAGTAATCTAGGCTGGACAGTTTGATTCCCCCTTGTGCAAGCAGCCATCAGCACTGTAAAACAGTATGGATGGTTGCATGCACTTCAACTTGGGGGATTACATCATACATTAACATGAAAACAGGAGCTTACACTTAGACATCATACATCATCACAAATTAATAGCATCTACAACAACTTGCAACTGTGGCTGTCATGCCGCGTAGAAGTAATCAAGGCTGGATGAAAGCGACAATTTGATCCCCCCAACCCCCCCCCCCCCCCTCCTTCCCTTTGTGTTGGTGGGGCCAAAGGTGACAGCGGCCGTGTTGGTGGGGCCAAAGGTGACAGCGGCCGTGTTGGTGGGGCCGCCCGTGACAGCCGCGGCAGTCATGGTCATTGGGGTCGCCCGTGACAGCGGCAGTCATGGTGGTGTCGCCCGTGACAGCGGCAGTGATGCTGTGGCGCCTCCGACAGCAGCAGTGTTTTGGTGTGGTCACCCGTGACAGCAGCTCAGTGATGTAGTGGGACCGCCAGTGGCAGTGACCGTGACAGCAGCAGCTACTGTGGGGCCGCCTGTGACAGCGGCGATGATGGTGGGTCCAATGGTGACAGCGCCTGTG